>PVJD01000606.1:0-394792 GCA_004026545.1 Mormoops blainvillei | reverse complement strand
GTATAAGTTTGGAATACAAAAGAAAGGGAAAAGAATATTCATTAAAAATCAATGAAATTTTGTCATTTGTGATTTTTAAGTGAATAAATATGTATGTAGTTCTTTCATAAAACTTTTATATCAGTTCTTTTTTTAAAAGATTTTATTAAAAGATTTAGTTTTTATTTATTTGCATCTTTTTATTTGTATTAGTTCTTTTTAAAAAGATTTTATTAAAATACAAGATTTATTAAAATAAAATGAATAAAAGATTTTATTTATTTTCAGAGAGAGGAGAAAAGAGGGAGAAAGAGAGGGAAAGAAATGTTGATGCGCAAGAGAAACACCAATACGTTGCCTGTCGCACGCCTCCAGCTGGGGACCTGGCCCCTAACCCAGGCATGTGCCCTGACAGGGAATCGTATGGGCAGCCTTTCGTTTCGCTGGCCAGGCTCAATCCACTGAGCCACACCAGCCAGGACAGTTCTTTTCCTTATGAATGACACTGGGCACATTACGGGCTATAATGTAGTGGTTTGATAGTGCGTGATTTAAGATATGTTTTGTCCTAATCCACAAGTGTCCTGACAAATGTGAAGCAAAAAGCTTGCCTCTCCTTGCCCTTTATTCATTTGAGTGATTTTTTCCAAAAGTATAATACCGAAAATGCACAGACATGAAGCCAAGGGACAGACCCATTGCTGCCGCTGCTACTTTTCATCATGGATACTATCAGTTCCCTTTGCTTAACTCTGGTTCACCTGTGCAAGTGGACTGGGCTGGTGCACATTCATCCCCCCTACCCTGACTCCTTACACTCTGTATAAATATTGGATTCCACAACCAAGGACGTTTTCATTTATGTATGAGATGTTTGGCTTCTTTTTAAGAATTAACCATTATGAACAGATTAAATCACCTATGTTTTAGATTATGCTTAGAGAAAGTTCCCATTAAACAGTTATACTGAGATATTCAAGTTCTTAAAAGAAGTTAGTTAAAGGGTTCAATTTATAAAAATAGAGGACTTTTTCCCCCATTTCCTCCTTCACTTTATTCTTTTCCCCATATACACATCCCTTCTCATCATTGATATTTATCAATGAAGGATTCTTTTGCTTAATTTGAAAAAATGAGCTGCCATTTATTATCAAGTTTCTTGGCTAATCAGCCTCTACATTTTATTTCATTTAATCTTCGTGAATATTAAGTGAGGTAGTTATTATTATTCCAGTTTTAGAGATGAGTGGACAGATACTCAGATACGTTAAGTAACTTATCCAAAGACACATAGTTAGTAATTGGGAGAACCAAATTTAAAACCAGATCTGTGTAATTGAAGCTGATATCTTACTATCTGCAGGTCCTTTGGTAATGTCATTTTGTTCAACATCATTTGGTTATAATGTTGATGAGGAAAAAAAAAGGTCTGTTCCCCTTTGAGGCCCCTGTCTGTGGAGTTGGCAGTTTCTCCCCATATCAGCATGGGTTTTCTCCGGTACCCCAGTTTCCTCCCACAACCCAAAGGTTTGCACGTCAGGTGAATTGGTGTGTCTACACTGTCCAAGTGTGAATGAGTGTGGGTGTGTGCTTAAGTGTGCCCTGCAATAGCATTGTGTCCTGGTTCCTGCCTTGTGCCCTGAGCTGCTGGGATAGGCTGTGGCCGCCTGTGACCTTGAACTGGAATAAGCACGTTGGAAATTACCTGTTTTCAATAATCTTTCTTAAATTTATGTATAGTTCACATGCACTTCAGTGTTTAATATTAGAAGTGTTTGGGGTCTTTATTTAGAAGTTTGGTGATGTTCTTGTGACCAGAAATATGCTGTAGGAACTTACCTCTTATTTATATCAGTTAGTGTATCGTAGCACTGGTTTCATTATATGTTGTTTTGCCTAAAGTCAGCTTCCAAGAACCTACTGATGATGTTAAGTAAGGACTTACTGTACTTTCTTAACTTACCACTGTGCCTTCCTTGTTTCCCAATGATGGCACCCCAGTTCTGGTAATAGGTGAACATTGGTCCAACTTGGATGTTTGCGCAGAGGAGTCAGAGAATTCTATGAGTGTAACGGCTTGTGGAGGTCATCAGCACTTGCGTAAAACTGAAGTCCTATGTATCTGGGAAGTGTCTCTTAACTCGATTCATGTAGTGCTTTGGGAAGCAATACTACTAGGAACAACATCCTGTTCAGGGTGAGGAGCAGGGAGTTAATCACAAGAAAACATTGATTTTGTGGGTAGAGGTAAAGGCAGAAAGAGGCAAACAGTTTGGAATAATGCAGTTGAAAGAACTCGGCTTTTTCATGTACTGCGTCTGATTTGATGACATATGGGATTTGCTTCAAAATAATGCAGGAGGAGGGAAGTGGATAGGGAAGGATCAGGATTGGCCAAGGTTTGATCGCTGTTATTGGGCTGTGTAGTTGAATGCATGGGTTGTATTATATTTTTCTGTCTGTTTTGGTGAATGCTCAAAATTCTCCATACTGGCTTTAAAATTTTATTTGAAAGCACTGTTTTCATGATTTTATAGTGATTCAATTATGTATATGTTTTCTTATGCAAAATTCTCTTGGATGTTTTAGTCAAAAGGAACATTTTCCTCTAGCATTTGTTCCCTCCTAAAATGTCCTTCATTACTTTTTCTGGTTATTTGTTAAGGAAAGAGCTCAACTTTTCCAGTGCCAACAGTGGAGTTAACTGTCAGCTGTCGATACAGCTTCAGTACTGGTATAATTTATCTAATTTCTCTTATGAGTAACTTCTCTTTGACATTATTTTTGAACTCAAAGACTTGCTCGCATTGTTCTTGTTAGTTAAAAAAAAAAAAAATCGCTAGGATGTACTTAGTAATTGGAGTCAGCTGCACTTAAGACTGTTCAGCCAGACTGTTATTTTAGCCTTCACTAGTAGGGTTTTTAACACCAGTTTGACCTTACTTTGAAACATTCTCAAAATACCATAGTTTAATATCGATTTATATACTTTCGTATTAAGACAGGGCAGGGTCCCCAGGGAAAAAATAATGAAACTCTTATTTCTCACGAATCCAGGAATAAAGGCAGATTTTTAAAAATAATTTTAAGAGAAAAATAGGAAAAGACTGGGTAAAGTTTTCCCTTAGTTCAGGCATAATGCTTGCAAATGCATTCTGAGTATAGAAGTGACAGAGAGATAGGACACCTGCAAATCAGGTGGGCGGAGTCTCTGGGCCGGTGTTCCCTGCTGTTACTTGAGGATTTGGACTGAATCCTCTGTTTGCAGCACAGAGTAGCTGTTCAGTGAATTGGTTTCTGAATGCTGAATACCGAGTGCTCGTAACATTATACAACTGTATTTCAGACAAGTGAAACTCAAATTTTCTAAAATTTTTTCTGAAAATGAAGTTAATGTTTTTGTTTATTCCAGAGACCAGTTTCCTTATTCCTTTCCTTCTCTTTGCTTTCTGCCACTGTCTCTACTTTTTGGCCGTTGCTAAACCCCCATCTAATAGAATGTCAGAGGCAGAGTAAATTGAGGAGTGTAGATATTCTTTTTTAAAAGTAGATTGATTTTACAAACAAAAGAGCAGTGGTACATTGGAATACTACTTCCAGTACATGGAATACTACTTAGCCGTAAACAAGAAGAAAATCTTATCTTTTGTGACAGCACGGATGGACCCGGAGAGTGTTTGTGAAGTGAAATAAGCCAGTCAGAGAAAGACATGTAACATGTGATTTCACTTACATGTGGAATCTAGTGAACAAAAACTAACAAACAAAATAGAAACAGACTCATAGATACAGAGAACAGACTGGCAGCTGTCAGAGGGGAGAGGTTTGGGGGGGTTGGGTGAAAGCGGTGAAGGGATTAAGCAAAGGATAAAAACCCTCAAAGACACAGACAACAGTATGGTGATTACCAGAGGGAAAGGGGGTAGGGGGGAGGTAGAAAAGGGTGAAGGGGGATAAATGGTGATGGAAGGAGACTTGACTTGGGGCAGTGAACACACAAATGCAATATACAGATGATGTGTTATAGAATTGTACCCCTGGAACCTATATAATTTTATTAACCAATGTCGCCCCCAATAAATTCAGTTTAAAAAAAGAGTAGATTGAGGGAGGGATATAGTATTCTCAGGACTTAAATCCTTTAAAGACCCCGTGACCAGCACATCTACATAAGGCAGTTGGACTACCTCCCATCTCTTCTGAGCCTTCTGTGTGTGTCCTGATACCATAGACCCAATGCCTGTGAAGACCTGGAACATTCCAAATGATAGCTCATATTTGTTTTCTCATGCCATATATAGGAATTGAGCAAGTGTTTTATAATGAAATATCCCTCCAGGTAACTCTGCATCTTCTGGTGATGCAGAATCCTCAGGCACCCAGTAAGCCACCCTTTTTAAGCTTAAAATGCTGGCTACTCTAGTAATTCTACCTTTTGGAAATGTTTGGCCCAGTGTTCTTCATAAAATAATAAAAATCTGTGCAAGATTAAAATTTTATAATGGTTGATCCTCAATAGCTTAAAAAAAATCACTCTTTAACCACACAGCCATTCTCTGTATGTTCTTGAGCTTTTACGTTTGCTTTAATTAACCCTTTATTTTTTTGACTTCTCCCCGCCAACTATTGGAGTTGTTTTGGAGTGGCTGAGGAAGCTAAAGGTTAAAGATAATTTCTTACTAAGTTGATTTACATCAAAGAATAACTTCATATAGATTAACGGAAATAATAACACCGGTAAGGTTTCCAGCCCAGGGTCATTACAGCATTTTGAGGAGGCCCCTCAGTGACAAATTGCTGTAAACCTGTTTGGCTCACCACCATGAGGTTTTGAACATAAAAAAAATATCAAAGTGCTTGAATTTTTCTTTCTGTTTCCTTATCAGAAATATTCATTTAGACCATAACAACTGTTAGAACAAGATAACAACTCCAGGCCAGCTGTCAAATGTTTACCATTATCAAAACTCTCCCTGGAGGGAGATGCAACTTTGGCTCGCCTTACCGGCAGTAATTTAATTTTTCCTTCATTCTGACTCGGAAATGGCAGCATTTTTCAAAGCTTCCTCCCACTGATGGCTGAAATTTTCCTTGTGAAATGATTTCCACCAGTCTTGAATCTTTCTTGTTTCTGCCGTCTTCACCTTCGCTGATGGTTCTGCAACTCATCACCAGCTATGCAAACTGACAGTTCACATCCTGGGGCAGCAGCAGGGTCTGGCCTGCAGAAAGGAGCAGCCCGACCAAATTTACGCTCACAAGATCTCTTAATTCACAAAAGCATTTGCTCTAGTTCCTGTTCTCTGCTGCAGGGGCTATGGAGAGGGAGTGGGGGTTGGGGCAGGACCATTGGGAGAATGTTCTGAAGAGAAGAGAGGCTCTCTTCACACTCTACTGAGTACACAGACTTTGGAGATGAAAAACAGACGGAGCGAGGCATTTCCAGCCATCTTGCTGATCTGTGCAGGAGTTCACTGAACTGTGCAGCATAGCACCAGACCCTTGTGTTATTCAATGTTACTTTGTAAAATTGTTCTTAAATGTTCAGCAAAAATATCCCTCTCCCTCTTTTCTTTTTTTCACTTAAGTTGACAAAGACTATGAAATTTAAAAAGAGAAATAAAAAGATCAATATTGCAATGGGAATGACCAGCAATCGCTTTCCCCTCTGGAGAGTTCTGTTTAATATGAAAGTCCTCTTAACAAGAGTGGACAGAGGAAGTTTTAGGTTTGATTTGAACTTCATGTACATGACATATTTCATTTTTTTCTTCCCTCACAAATTTCAGTCCAGGCCACTTGTTTGCAGAAACTGCCAAACCTTCCCTGGCTGCTTCTAAGATACTCCTGGAATTTGAGGTTGCCTTTTATCTTCTCCGGAGAGACATATTTTTGCCCTTTTCTCTGCAGCCCCTCGACTCCTCTGCAGAGGACTTGTCTCTGTGCACAGTCTCCCTCAGACAGACGGCTGGCACATTACTGTTTCGTAGCACAGGGTCACTTATGTCCTTCGAGTACCAGTTTGGGTCAGTCTGAAAATTGCCGTCGAATACAGATTGTTTAAAATGACTGACCTCTTAGGCGTATTTCTGTACACTCTCTCTCCAGATGTCTACAACGACCTAATCAAATTGGTAGGTTTTTTTCATGGCTTTGAACATGGAAGTATAATTAAAGTAAAAATGGTAGAGTTCTGAGCTAGAGAAGCAGGTCTGAATTCTAGGCTTTGCTCTTCCACGATGTTCTTCAATTGCTTTCCCTGTAACCCTCACAATCACGCTAAAAGGATGGGATTATGGGTGATAACACAATCAAGACCCTAATTTGGGTCCCAGTGATTCAGAATGTATGATTACACTGAATTGAAGTTGTCCTTGAACTGCCTGTAAAGTTCATGAAAATCGGTGTTTTAAATAATATTCCAGAGGAGAACATTCATTTACTAAAGAAAACAAAATCATTGCAGACACTTTTGCTCATACAGTTAGCTGTCTACAACATTCCTAATTACAGATATTTCTCATATCAAAGTCTATAAAACAGACTTCTGCCTCTCAACAAGCATTCTTCTTAAGTATAACTCACCTGTTTCCTTGTTTGAGACTGGCCAAATCCCTAACTGCCCGAAGGAGAGGTTTTGTTTTTTGTTTTTACCATCTTTCTCAAAAGTAAGTTGTTTTTTAATTTATCGGGGTGACATTGGTGAATAACATTATATACATTTGCAGTGTAAAACTCTCTAACACATAATCTGCATGTTGCATCGTGTGCTCGCTGTTCATAGTCCGAGACCTTATTCATCACCATGTATTTGATCCCCTTTGCCCTCCTCAGCCTCCCCGCCATACTCCTTCCCCTCTGGTAACCGCATACTGGTGTCTGTGTCTGCAGGTTTGTTTGTTTTGTTGGTTTGTTCCTTTCTGTTTTATATCCCACATGAGTGAAATCATATGGTTCTTATCAAGAGGTATTTCTATATTCTCAACAATGCTTTGGGAGGACACACTTGAGGAGCCTGCATGTTGGTTGGGGCTGCAAATACCAATACAAGATAGTGGGTGCTAAGTTCTAGAGAAGCGTTATGAAAAGTAAGTGCTATAGGAATTTTAGATGAGTAGAGATATGTGGGAGGTTTTAAAAACATGTACATGTATATATGTTGTTCTCTAAACCTTCCAAATACACACATGCACACATGGAAGTTCTATTAATATGTATTCACAATTTAATATTTATTTATTTATTTATTTATTTATTTATTTATTTATTTATTTAGGGGGGTGAGGAGAAAGAGAGTGAGGAAAACATCATTTGGTTGCCCCTGTCATGCCGCCCACTGGGGACCTGGCCCACAACTCAGGCATGCGCCTTGACCAGGAATCCAACCAGTGACCCTTCAGTTCGCAGGATGGCGCTCAATCCACTGAGCCACATCAGCCAGGGCTCTTTTTTTAAAATTATTGTTATTATATCCAGAGCTTGATATAGTTTCTGCTGCATAAAATGTTTATCTGACTTATATGAAACCTTTCACCGATTTTATTTGGTGCAGTAGTTCTTATAATACCTACCTTTTATTGAGCACTAGGTACCAAACATTTTGTGCCAGACACTGTTCCAAACTCTCTTTTCAGCTATTCATAGACGACTTAGAAACCCGGATGCTGTGCCACCATGTTTTAGTGGTGGGGGCCAGAGCAAATGACCTGCTTTTAAGGTCGCTGCCCCTGTTCCAGTCCATGTTACCACTACAGAAATGGGGGCTTGGCATTGCCAGGCCTTCTATCGAGTCAAGAGAGACAGGAAATTCACATTTTTATGGATATTTTCTGATTTTTAAAGCAGCGCAAGCCAAATAAAAATTGATGACTCCTGCACTATATCCTCAACCCCATTTTATCCCTGTAGTGTAGTTACAGTTCTTTGCACTTGCCCACTTTCAACAGAGCTAAAAGTAGCAAATGTCGAATTCTACCCCTGATCTGTCTCACTCCAAACATACGGGGATACCGTGTTCCCTCTCTTCTCCCCTAGACCCTTGGTGGTGGTGCTGGGGATAGTATTGGCAGAAAAGCGCGCCTGACAAAATTACCGCATCGTGCAGTACTTGTACTGTAGAGTGTCGTCTTCCAGAGAGGAGTTATTTATGGCTTGGGGTGGGGGGGAGTTAATTATAACAGGAGGATATTGATAGATGCAAATATCAAACAAAAGTGCTGTGCTTTTGCCACAGATTTATTATTTCAACCTCCTGATACTTCTAGAAAAGCTTCGCAAATACTGTAAGTTGGTTGTAGAGTTCTTCAGGTTTCACGAAGAGTGGCAAAAGTATTAGTGGCAATTTTATAAGGCCTGACCTTGCCAGAGAGAGGAGAAACCAGTAGTTCTCAGGATCTACTAAATATTTAATCACTTTTGGTAAAATTCTATGTGAACCTTGTGGCCTGAAGGAGTTAATACACCTCCACAAACCCGCCTTCAACTGGTAAGATCAGCCCCATTATTATTATTATTATATACAGCTGTAAAAAGCTGGTTACATAGCATAAATTGAATTGAAACACTTAGGCCACAAGATTACTCAAGAAGAATTGTATTGCTTGTTCGGTCATATATTTTGATCTTTATTGCTAGTAGTTTATTCTCATGAGAGTTGGGGATTAGCCTTGCTTTTAAAGTAAAAAGTGCATCTATGAGGGTAAAAATATAAAATGAAAATAGATTTTTAATGGCAACTCTGGTTCTTAGCATTAATTTTACATGCATTTTTCATTCTGAACTTTTAAACAGTTTTGAGAAACATATGAGAGATTTGTGAACAGGGGCAAGAGAGGGTCAAATGTATCAAATCCTGGGATTCCAGCAAATGTAGGATTTGTGGAAGAGCAGAGAAGCACACATGTGTGGGGAATGTGAATTAAAATAAAACCCCACTTTGTGGAGACTTGGAGGAGTGAGTGTACCACATTATGGCAAATGTCCGAGGCGTTTGTCTTCTTAATAAATTAACCAAATATTAAAATAAACATCAATTTTATCAGTTTGCATTTTTTTTTCTCCCTGGATGAAAGTGTTTCAGGAAAAATCATAAAAGAATCTGTGGTAGCTCAGAGAGGTTAAACTCAACAGTTGTTTTCTTTGAAGTCCCTGGCCATGAGGTTAATTGCCAAAACTGCTTGTGGAAAAGGTGGTAACAATTTAACAAGACTGTACAACTGCAGAGCCTTAGATGAATATCAGGTGTTTGCAGATGTTTTTTCCTAACAGGAAAGGGGGTGGGGAGGAGAGAAGGAACAGAATGAGAAACAGGGGAAGAGAGAGGCCTGAATAAAGTCCCAACTAAACAGCCAATAATTCTTTGTTTGCTTAGCCAATCATCCTGTAATTGGCCAGGAGGTTAATAGGAGTCTATTGATTGGTCAGGAGGAGTGCTTACTGTGGCTACTTTTACAGTATGCTCCCAGACAGAAGGCTGCAATTACTGGAGCTCTCATTCCCACTCTTTAGGGCCGTTGCTGTTCTGATTTATGAAACCTGATCAGGTTGCTGTTGGCGATTTATGTTTTAAGCGTTGCCTTCTGGGTCTTTGCTGCTTATGGGTCGGCATGCTAGTTCCCATCATTTATTGTGGTCATTTGAATAGGTAAGCTTATTTATGACTTATTGAAGTAGGAATACATTAAAAATAATAACCACCACCCACGTGGACCGAAAAGTGGGAACAATCATACAAGATGTGTGATAGAGCCCTATGTGCTCTTAGAAAGTCTGCTACTAGCATAGCATTTACATTAGATCAAGAAATAAAAATAAGTGGTCCTTGCTCTGCCTTCCACAGACGTGTTTCTCAGCTCTCCTAATTAATTCACACTTACTGATTGCACTTGGATTTCCTTTGTGTCGCTTTTAATAATTAGATTTGGTCGCTGGTATTTTACAGTTAAGGAAACTGAGGCCCGTGGGAAAGGGCTTTAACCATCCAGACCGTTTCTGGAGCCTGTGACAGGGCTCTTCTGTCTTAACCCATCCTGACCTGGTCCTGACCTTAGCTTTACTAATAAGGTACTTACCTCACTGTTTCATTTCTCACTTGCTAAACTTGACCATAAATCCTTCTGTTACTCAAGAGCTTGGTTTCCACCCTTGCTCAAACCGACTTTCGTCGCTCAGAGTTCCCTGGGAGACCCGTGGAAGGGGAGTAAATCCCTGCTGACGATAAGGCCCCGGTCCCGGAACTCCGTGCAGCCACATCGAGCAGCTGACTCCTGCTCTTCCAACCCGACAGTTAAGGCTGCGTGACCATAGCTGCTACTGCAACTGCTACGACTTCTTCCTGTTTCTCCCACTTTTAAAATTTTACTACTACTACTTAAAAAAAAAAAGAAAAGGAAAACAACATGTTTAAGGACTTTGGCAAATCCTTGTACTGCTTCTAAAGATCTCCACCCTTCAGCATCCAGACTTTGACTGGCCGCCATACCCCAGGCACTCCTTTGCAGGATGCAGCAGTGATGCCAGCAGGCCACAACGGTCCCTGCTGATGGTGCTCCTGGAAACATGCTGAACGTTCCTCAGACCCACCGAACTTCCCAGCAGAAGCGTGGCAAGCACCAACCTGGCAAACTGATAGCACAAGAAGGGCTCGGCTCCTCTGCCTGCCCATGGAAAGTGGCACTGACAAGAAGTAGAGGGGTTGGGGTGGGTGGACCAAGTTGATTTTTTTTGAGAAAGGCTAAATCTGCAAAGAAGGTAGTGCTGAGATTGGAAAGCAGTGTGCCCAGCTGCAGACCTCAGAGAATGTTGGGTGGTGAGAGGTGGTGAGCATTTTGAACTGAGAGAGAGGGCCAAGTGATTCTGTTCCAGGCTTCACGTTTCATTCTGTGATGAACAGTGTAAAATCTTGAGGTTATATTTGAAAAAAGAACCAAAAAACCAACTATCCCGATTTTGTAGATGCCTGGTCATTTTCCTTTTGGAGGGAAAGGCACCCTTAGTTTGGTAGGTGCGCCTCCGTGCCCAGAGAAAGCAGGGAAAGATAAGGCTGCCTCGCCTTGCCTGAGGCAGAGGCTCTACAAACAGCCTCCCGGAGGGTTTGTTTTTTCCTCCAGTAAGGGAACCACTTATTATTGAACTGTCATTTGTGCTGTCTGGACATCTCAGGAGATAATGCCTTTCCTTCGTCCTTCTGTCAAAATTTTTTTTCTCTCGTGTTGTTGTAATTCACAATTTTTCGCACCTCCTGAGCTCACTAGGGCTCAAAAGAACCTTAATAATTGTCTTCCCTCTCTGTCCAGTGTACGTGGAACCCTCTCTTCCTGTTGCTGCTGCAGATGGCTTTTTCCTGCCTCCCCCTCACTTTTGGAAGTCTATTCTGATTATGAATCCATCTTTTATGAGAGTGAGAGTCATTTCCACTATTCTGACGACCCTGTTGTTACCATAATGTTACCATGTGGGAGAGTGTCAATCTGCCTGTCTCTCAGTGCAGTAATTATGGTTCAAGGAAGGCAAAATGTTCGTGGCTACATCTCCTATAGGATAATCTGCCACCAGTTCCACTGGACTTCGAGACCATCACTCCTTTCTCCCCGGTTCATATCTAGGCAAGATTACCCTTGCTGTTTTCTTGCTATGTTATTGTTTTTATTATGAATATGAGAGAGAAGCAGAGGACAATGTGCCCAAAAGACCTGACCTCACCAACCCCCGCCAATATAATGTGACATCTCCTATTTACTTAATTTGAAATTCGTAAGAGAAAGTAGCTTGGTACTTTTAGTTAGACTGACATGTTCCTTATTCTTTGCTTTTACCATAAGCCAAAAATTTCAGAGCCCCAGAGAAAGGTTCCTGAAACGCATTCTCTCCACAATTGTATGTCCTTAGAACCCTTGTATTGGTTTATTGTTTTCTTGTTTTTGCTAAACTTTGCTGTTTACCTCATTATTAACTTTTATATCAGAACTCAACAGCATTTATAAGATTCTCTAGTAACACAGCGATGTCTGAATTTTTCTCTTCCCATTTGTGGGTAGAATCGGCTAGTGTTTTCCAAAGGAATTAACAACCACCACCACCACCACCACCACCGAATTGAACAATCCATGTTCTGAAACTAGGTGGTGTAAAGGTCTCATGGTTTAAGGACCCTTTCACTGTTGATAAAGGAATTGTGAGAAAGGAGAGTAATCAGACCACAGTCCATCCTTTTAAGAGAAGGCAAGCAAAAGGGCTGCGCAGGTTAAGCACAGCGTCTGCCCCGGAGGGCCGCTTTGCTCTCCTCAAGGGCCTTTCCATTCGTCTTCCCACTGCCTTCCTTTAGTTTAGTTTTGTTTTATGTTGTTTTGTTTTGAGCCAGCCATGCCCTTTGCTGGATGACCATGTATAAAAAGGGTAGGGAGAGATGAAGGACGGAAGGGAGGGAGGGAGGGGAGGGAGGGAAAGAAAGGAAAGGAAAAAAGAAAGCTTTTGTAATAAAGCAGAGATGGCGAAATGAGAGTTGGAGCAAATACAATACGTGGAGATAAAACTATTTATAAAACTTTGGGTGCTGACTCGGCTATGACATATTCACGTTTTCGGGAGAATTCAGGGAGATGTTTTGGCAAAATTCTGATGTTTTGTTTTTATAGTTCTGGGGCAAAACTGCCACTCCCAATTTTAATATTCTTGAGAAACTAAAATATGACTTGGGTTAATCACCAGGATATTTATTGTTTAATATAAAAAGGAATAGAATTTATTGTGAATAAAGGTATTGGCACCAAATATAATTTTATTTTTAAAATCTAAGTTTGAAATATTCCGTTGATTGAATGCTAAATGCAACAGTTTTTGTTGTTGTTGTTGTTGCTGTTGTGTTGTTTGGTTTTTGGCTTGCAAAAGACAAAATAAATCATTTTAGCAATGTGTTCCTCTGCACTTTTCCTTGAAATTGCCTTTGGGTTTGGAAAAGTGACCAATGAATAATACAGAGACTTTTGAATGAGACATTTCAGGCATCATGGAAGGTTTGTGCAAAGTTCACTTGTGTACAATGACCTCCACACATTTATTTTACTATACAATGAGAAAAACGAAGTGTAAGAAGCTTACATGTGATTAAAAAGAAAACAAACATGTTTCTCCATTCTAGAGCATGAATTAAAGAAACTCTGAGTAAAAAATTAATAAACATACAGTTTGATATGAATTTTGGCCAGAGTTATCAGAGACAAATAGTAGTGCTCAGCTAAATTGATACATTTATAGGAAAACTTGAATTGGGGCAATAAATATGTCCTTAGGGCTCGGTGGCATCATAAAGTATTTCTGCTTTATTCTTTGTGATTTATTGCTTTATCAACAGAGTTGAGCATTTGTGTTCAGAAATGGATAATTCACACCTAAATCTTGTGTTCTCTATTTAATCAAGCTTCAATTACAGGTTAAGTGAGGTCCCCTCACCTCCCCAAAAAAAGCTACAGAAAAAGTGTAACATCGAACTTGAATCTTAATTTAAATTTGCCACCCAAGGCTGAGTTTTTACATCTGTCTAGGGGCAAACACCTCTGGTATTTGTCAATAAGCAAAGAAAAATATTGGCTTTCAGATAACAGGCATTTGGTGAGCTGGCGACAACCATGCAAGCGAGAACGTTCCAATGACTCCAGCTCTCTCTGGCTTCACTGTGTCAGCCTGGCAGATCCCATGTGGCATTATGGAAATCAGCAAATGAAAACCACATTGATCAGCACTGAGAACAAATGTAAAAAAGGTGGTCTCGAGGAGGAGCCGAGGAGAAGAATGCTTGCCTGGTCAACCTGATAGGCCCTTGTTAAGGCCTTTTAATCATTTATTAACGTAACCCTCCTTCTTCCCTTTCCACTCAGATTACCTCAGCCACAGAGCATCCTGCTCCATTTATCTTTTAATGTTTCCTTTATTTAATTTATTTTTAAGCTCTAAGTTATACTCTTATTTCAGAATTGAGTTTTACTTTTCATGGGATTGTTTTAAGTGACTTAAGTGACTTTTCCCAACAAGCTCACCAGGCGTTCAAAGGCAGGAAAGCATTCGCTGAGATTCACCTAATTTACTTGGTATGCACCACAGCCAGAAGCAGAGAGACAGAGACAGTCAGCCAGATACATTAAAAAAAAAAGGAGAGTAAATCTGAGTTGTTTCTATACTTAAATCCTTGGTTAGGGTTTGGGTCAGTGTTTCCATGGTAATGGCCCTTTTCCCGGGGTTTGGGAGTTAGCCGAGTACTATCACTTCAGGTCTAACACCGGAATCTCAGTCACCTTTCTTTTTCCTCTTTATTCTGTGACTTCAGTAGAAGGAAAACTGGCGTTTTTCTTCTACCTTGTTACTTTGGGAGGAAATTAGAGTAATATTCAGTCTGCCTAAATGAGGTAGAGAAATAGAAGTCTGTGGTTTGTGGAGGATTTTGTTTTCCTGGGGTGTCCTCACCTGAAGTGCATCTTGGATGTTGTAGGTTTGCTGCCTCTGCTGACTCGCACGCAAACCCAGGTTTGAACAGGCTTGCTTCTCTGCCCACCTCTTCCCTTCCAACTTCTGCCTCCCCTCACGTGGTCATGTCCAGGTTCATCGTTTGGTAAGAAATTTCAAAGGTGTTTTTTCATAGGGAACTGTGTCCCTCTGTAGTTGATAAGTAACCTGTGGATACGAGTCTTCGGAATATTAATTCGCATCTGATAATACTTGTTTCTTCCCTGCTTTCCTGCATAGCTCTCCCCTTAAAGAGATTCTCACAAACAAAAGAAACCTGAACTATAGACATAAGTTCCTGCCCTGAACCTGGTGCATACAAACCAGCTTGATGGTAGGCCCTTTTCCTGACATACTTAGCTAACTTCCAAAACCAAATATTTGCCGTATTTCCCTCTCTTTTCTAACCATCCTTAGACACACACACACATACACAGAACCCTCTTCAATGCTGAAAAATTGAGGTATCATTTACCTAAAAATTTAACATTCCATTTTGAAATAGATATTCATAAAAAGCAAAAATTGTGGTTAATTTCTGGGTGCTGTGGGTGATCAAATCATTGAACTTTCTTTTGGCTGTGGGCTCCTTGTCTGTAGCATTTTGCCTAATTATTTGTACTTTTACTTTTCTATGTTTGCTTTCCTGTGCATCTGGATATCAAAAGATGCACAATGTGTGTAGGTCTAATTTATTTAACTAGAATCAGGGATTTTATTTTATTTTCATTTTCCCTTGGGACTCCAGAGATACCTTCAATAATGTATTTGAAAAAAAATCCATGTATAAAACCTATTTTATCGTTTCTTCTTGCATACTCATTGATTTCTAAGTGCTTTTCCTCATAGACTCACGTTACTATCCCACTTTGCTTTCTGGGCTCTACATCAAACAGTGTGGGCGTGCTATCTGAGCAAGACTTACTCTCCCTGTTTGTTGCAGAAGAACAGAACATTAAACAGTGAGTGGACTATGCAGAAACGCTCTCCCTCTCTGGCTCTTTCTTTTCCTCTCTCCCTCCCTCCCTCCCTCTTTTTTCCACTCTTCCCTCTCCTCTTCCTCTCTTCCTCTCTCTCTCTCCCCATTCCCAATGGGAGTGTTGTTTATAGAGCATTATAATTTATAACTGAAGAGAGTGGATTTAATTTCAGTGGAGAGGCTCGCCAGCAGGGCGCCAGCCTGCAATCATATGAATCAGCAAGCTGCAAACTCTATTGAATGGAAAGTATTATCGCTGGCCACAAACGGACACTGTTTCTCCTAAACAGCTCCCTTGGTGCAGGAAGACCTTGTCTTCATTCATCTATTTTACATATCTACTTCTGTTTTAATTCTGCCATTTCCTAAAAGTGTTTTCTCTTTTGATTGCAACTTTTCGCTAACTACCTTATTTCCTGGCCCAACATTGGAAACTGCTATTGTGTATTTCTGGCTGATTTGATATTTCTTCTGTCTGCATCCTTACCATGTATGACTTTAGTTTCCCCTTCGCTTCTCCTTCCTGCATACGTCTTTTTTTTTTTTTTAATGGGAGCTGTTAAACATGCAAACAAGACTGAGATGAACCATTAGCATTAATATTGTAAAATGCTAGTCAGTTTCAATCACCTAAACTTTTATTTAATCATGGATATTTTGTTTTTACTCAGATATTTTTTTCTACATCCAGGGAAACATTTATTCTCTTGTCCTTCAAACATCTGGGAGATGATTTCTTCTTTGCACAACCCATCAAATCTCTTGTAACGTTAATCCTTGCGCCTTTATGCCAACTTTTTCAGTCATTTTTTTAGAAAAAGTGCAAGAATACTTTCATGACTTTTTGTGGCTGGTGTTTGTTTTAATCCGACATCGGCTGCATTCATGTAGTTAAGCTAAATCTCTGAGTCATTTTAAAAATCAAGTTAGACCTATAAGGCCAGTACCTTTTTAAAATGTATTTTAGTGAATTCATGTAGCTATTATAAATGTTGGTAATTTTGGTAGTGCAACTTTCAGATTAGAGAGATTGCATTAATATTTCACCAAATGATCAGACTATCTTCATCCAGACTTGAATAATTTCAACACTATGTCTTAACAATGAAATCCAAGTTGCACAAATAGCTGGTTGACTGATAACTGATTTTTACTTAAAGGGAGAAAGCGTCAGTACATGAGGCAGTGAGGAAACGCCAGTAAAGGAATTCTATTTAGACATCGGTGGGAAAGCCAGACTGGTCTGACTGCCTTTGTTTACAATAAAGATTTTATATGCTTAAAATACTAACAAATACAAAAGTTAACAAATAATAAAAATACTGAAAGCTCAGAAATTTGATATAAAATTCATGTTTTATTGTCAGACATATATTTTCATGTTGTAGATACAAGGAGAAATTATTTCTATATTAGTTTGCATAGTTTCTTGAAACAATTTAACATCAACAAATCAAAATATATGTAACCATAATTTTTCTCATTTAAAGCACGAACTTAAGAATCCATATGTATTCATAAATTTTCTCCTTTTAAGCCTGAGAATAGAGTTATAGTCTTCACTGTCTCAGCTAGGAATTTTTTTGCCTTTGATTACTCAATAAGAATTACACATAGGAACAGAAAATCAATATGTTTACTTCTGCTTATTTTCCAAATTGAATGTTGTTGTGGTTTAATATCAGAGAAAGTATACCCAGTGTCAGCTTAGAGAGGTTTCGTTTGGTTTAGTTTTAAATTCCCGGTAGTGGTAGTGGTTACCTTTAACAACAATTAACTATCAACAAAGGTAAAATTTCTTATCACTTCCTTTTTATTCCAACAACTAGTATGCGAAATAAGGGAGAAAACTGTGAGGTGATCACAGGTGAATATATGTATAAAGCCTTTTATTCCTGACTTAAAACCAGTTGGTAAGCTGACACATGATGTGTGGATTTCTGTTGAATTAAGATTAGAAACAGCACAGGCGGCTCTGTAATGAACACCTTTGTACAGAAATCCTGTGCATTTCTAGCATCCTTGAGGAGGAGCGAGAACCATACTGAAGTGCACACATTTGAGTAAGTTTGGAATGACTCAACAATAGTGAAAGGCTCTTGGCTTCATTCGTTTCTTTTCAGAGGCAGGCAGAGGGAGGGCCTTTGTCTCTTCACGTCAGTCCTGTGGGCTTAGTTATTGTGTTTTGTTTGTTGTATTTTGACCTAAAAGATATCTGCCTTTCTACCTGTCATGTAATGTAAGGTTCAAGACAAACATGGTTTATTTGTTCCTTATTCTGATTAATTTCTACTTAAAAAAAAAAAAGTCTACCACAAGAACTCTCAGAGTCCAATGTAGAACAGGTAAATCATTTTTGCCTATATATTATAAGCAAAGGATTAATTTCTTTAAATTAGTATCCATAGTTAGATTAATTCCTTTGAAAATCTTCTACAATTGAAGTAGAAGGAAAATGTGTTAGATATCTATGATTCAAATAAAAAGATATATTGAAAGTAGAATCATCTATAAATACGTTTGTCCAAAATTTTTCTATTCTACAAGACTCAAAAATATAAATAAGTGCAGGGAAGTGAATTCACTAAAAGTTGCTTTTTATGGTCTGAAGCAGGGTTGTTGTTTATTCATGTTTTTTCTTTTTTTGTGCAGTTCTTGCACATTAAGGTGACCTGACTTCTTAACAAGTTATCTGATTCCTTGATTAGAAAAACTCTATTAAAGAGTGGATTTTTAAAATGTTACTCGGTAACCTTGTAGAAATCCCTACCCTAGTCGTGTAGGGAATATTCTGTATTTATGTAATTGCCATTGGCTTCCTTGACTGTTCGTATCTAAAGTTTCCAAGTGTTGTTTTAATAAAATGCGTTCAGGCATCGAGGCCGACAGCTATGTTTCCCCTCCCTGTAACTCTGCTCCTGGACCGTGTGCTTGGCCGTCTTAGCAACGCTTAGAAGTCGGCTGCATCTGTGGGAGCCAACTCTGCTTTGACTGGGAGCAGTTGATACACCATTTGTTTTCTTTTCTAAATATCCCAGAAATTTTACTTTTCGTTTACTAGGATTTTTTAAAAAATCACTGCTTTGGGATAAATGTTTACCATCTCTTCTAAAGTCTATACCTCCAAAATATTTAAGGAAAGAAAAAAAAGGAGGTCACGGCCTTATTACTGATCGTGGTGGATAACACTGTGGTCGCTCCAGTTAAAATTGCGACCGTGGTGGGGGATGGGGAAAGGCCCTGCTGGTAGCTGCTTTCCTCACGTTTTGGAGCTTTGATGTGTTCCTGCAACTGATATAAATGCACAGGGGTTCAGGGAGAGGCAGCTGGCTGGCAGCGACAGATTAAAATATTTCTGACCCACAAAAGTAACCAAATGCCCATATTTCTTCATTTAACATAATTAATACCTTGTATTTCCACTGACTTTGATAAAGTGGCCTTCCTCCTCCCACCCCATCCCCCTCCCCTCTGTCAACTTTGGGAAGACTGCAAGAGATCTATAGTTAAAATACTCTGCAGATGATGAAGGATAGCATGTCTTAAAAAAGCTAACATCAAAAGTCTCAATTAGGTTGCTGCCTAGCAGGAAGCTTATAACCACATTAAAATGGAAAAGTTATTTCATTTTTAGTATACTGTATTTCAGCAGCAAGGGTTGCAATCTAAGAGCAAAATGAAACATTTTGGTTTGGCTGTCAAGTAAATCCACATTTTGTTATAAATGTACAATTACAGGAAATATATGAAAAGAAAAGTGTTAAACATTTCTTATCAGATATTGTTAAAGAGGGATTTGGTGCACTCGGAATTTAGAAAAAGCCTGGGATGGATTTGGGTCACGTCACAAGGTCTACTTGTTGCATTTAATTTGAAGCAGTTGTCCTTATTTCGTTATCACAGGGCACACTGTTTTTCAGTTTATTCTTTAAAAGACAGTGACAGTGGCACCAAATATGCCTCTTGGTTCAGTCCATATTCGATTGGTCCTGTGATTATATCCACGTCTTTTTTTCTTTCACTTTGCGCCTCAGTATACGCATTTCTAAGAAAAAAGACAGGCGATCTCTTTATTTGAAACAATCTAAGTAACGGTTGAGCAAGCCATCTGGAAAGGTGATGTCAGCTGAGGGCAAGGGTGGTTGCTGGTGAGGGTTGTCGGTCTCCCTCCCCCCGACACACACCGGCCTCCGCAAATCCAGTTTCATGGTGCTTGAGTCACTGTCTGGTTGGTTGAACTCATTCTCCTCAGCTGATATTTAACTAGTAGCTTGTTCTGGAAAAGCATCAGTACTGCCTTTCCATCCTTTACAAACACGCTGGACAGAGATGGGCAGCCCCGATCTGCTGTGATGGACAGAATTCAATTACATCACTCTCTCAGAGGGAGAAGGCACACGTTTCGTGCTATGACCTAGTTGGATTCCTTCTACTAAGAAATCCTAAATTTGTACTTCATAGCCAGATAAATGTAGAGCTGATTTACATTTACAGGATGATTGCAAATTTGGTTGATAGAATATAAAGTTTGGTCTGAATGTGGATGGTTTTACCATCCCAAAGGATATGTGTATGTCCCGTGCTATTTTTTTTTTAAGTAAAAATTGAAGGTGTCTTGTTGGAAGATATCCCAGGTAAGTAAACAGAATGTGTTGTGTGTGGAGCCGCCGTTCATAGGGTGCATATGGGTCCCATAAAAGGGGGGAGCCCCGGGGAGATTCAGACTCTCCGTGAGACGGGACCAGTGGGGATTCCTTTCATGAGGGGGGCTCTCCATGGAATTGCAGGAGTGCTCCTGACAGCTGGGCTTCTTCTTATTCCCCACAAGTAGATGTGTCATGTGCAGTTACCTCCGCAGAAAGGGGGCTTTCTCATAGTATGTGGCTACAGACAAAGGACAGGCACACACACCGCGTTGCACTTGGCAGTGTCCTGATGGAGTCCCTCCCCGCCTTCCCCGAGCCGCCGTCTCTTGTGCAGCAGCGAGACCGCGCTGATCCCAGTCATGAATTTCGTGGGTATGGTTCACTGATTTTTTTGGACTCTGCATTTATTTTAGCAGACTTCTCTGATAGCTTTTTGCAGTTTTCAGCTTTTTGTTGTTGAAAACAAAAATAATAAGTAAACCAGTTCAGGGATCTGTTTCCCTTTCCGAACCCGATTCCAAGTAATAGTGCCCTCCGTGGGCAGGAGCTGTATCTCCAGCCGAGGCTGGAACCTGAGGAACCACTGCCGATGGAATGTGAGAAAAGAGCAGGGTATTGCTTACGTTCTTAATGTTCCTGCCTCTTCTTATTTGAGATATTCAAGAGAACCAGCATGGTGTTTTTCCTTAAAAATTATACACGTATGTATCTTGTTCAAGTTTTATACATAGTCTTACTTTGCAAATGATCAAGGCAACATTCTATTCACATTCATTCAGCAAATTTTGGTTGAACACCATTATATGATTCAATATAATAGTGAATATAAAGAGTGTATTTACCAGAATAGATGTCGTTCCCATTATATGAGTGAAACCCTGTGGCACACTTGATAAATATTATTGAATAAGACATTTCTTCTACATAATAATTTAGGGGAGCAGCTCTTCTCAACTCTCAGGAGGTAGCGTAGTTTCTTTTATCCTAACATTTGACCAAGATATTTTAGATTTAAAGGAATAGATATAATATGTTATTACAATGTAGAGCTGCCTAGATTCTTTACTTAGTTTAAATTAAAGGTTTCCTTCCAGAGTCCTTTCTGTAATATAGGTTAAGAATATTTCATTGTGATAACATTCCATTTATCTAGGAGTCAAAGAAACAAATAAAACTAAAATGAACTGAAGATTTAATTGATGAAACCATGTTGTTAGGCACTGAAATTAGTGATAATGATGTGAGGTTTTTTTAAACACTGGAGACATCAATATTGGGAGACTTATTAAAACCCTTAATAGAGGCAATAAAAGTACCATGAAATCATGTGTGTAGTGATTCCGAAACAGTGGCACAATATTGAACTGTTTTCTAAATCATCAAAGAAATTCCAAATTAGGTTCAGTATAGTTTTTGTATTAAGCACGCTTCATTATTTTCTAGTTCCTTCGACATTTGTATCAACCTATGATAGATGTGTGACCTCTTCATTAATAAGAATGCTCTGTTAACCCCATCAGGTTATGTCCTGTTTGGACCCCCTCCGTGATCTGTTTTGAGAATGCCAAATCCCATGCACCTTACATGGGCATTCAGATTGAAAGGCGACGGCCCCTCTTTGGTTCTCCGTAGAGCCGTCTGTCCGAGAATCAGAGGGCTGAGCCTGGGAGAATGCAGGCCATGAAGGTTTCCACCCATTGGATTCTTAATCCTTTTGATGTCCTTTCTTTTCCTTATAGTTTCTTCAATTATCTGATATGTTCCAAAGGAAGCTTTTTTAGGGCCTAAATTAAAGATTTGTCTCCCAAAGGAAGCCCTGGGAGCCCAAGGAATTAGAACAAACACCTAAGAACTCAGATGCTCTCTAGAAAATAATTTAGCCCTACTGCCCACCATATTTAACTTGGCCACACCTGCTTCTGGGGGCGTTTATGTGTTTAAAAAAAAATTATTCCAATTTATAGAGAACTCTTTCCTTACATTGCCTCAATCTTTGAAAGAACGTGGGCAGCAATTCTTTTCTATCCTGTAGAAGAGCATCCTGAGGCTTAGGGATGTTAAGTGCTTTCAGCTTAGTGAGGAAGTGTTAGAGCTGGCAGTTAAACTGAGATTCTGGAAAGCTAAACACTGTCTTTCTGCCCTGTGACACTGCCTCACTCTTTGTGATGGTAACGATCATACAGCTAAAGGAGGGAATTGCTACTTTGGCTTTTCAGTGAACAAAGGAAACTGAGTCTCTTGATAACTTTCTATTATTGCTAGTTTAGGAGATTTCCCCCTCCCCACCCCCACCCCTGCCACCCCCTGCCCCCCAGTTCCTTTTCATCCCTGCAAAACAAAACACCTTCCCCAGGAGCTCCTTTTGGCAGGTTATCAACAAGCTTGGATTCTTTCATAGCATATATTTGTTTTATGAAGAAGCTTATATGACTGATAGCTTCATCAGTCTTCCCTCCCAACAACTTCAAGTTAAAAGGCAATTTATGATAGAGTCTTAAAACCCTAGGTTACAACCCTCTGAGCGTTTTATTCTGTGAAATAGTGAGGATTATTGAATCCTTACTTTGTTCTTAACCGTGTGGGAAATAAGAAAACGTTCCTTTCTCAATTCAAGGAGCTTTAGTTGGGGAAGATGAAGCATTTGAAGTACTTCCAAGATGAAGAAATACCACGAGGCCCTATATTACCTTGCAAAATTAAAAGTACTTTGTATTCAGGGAAGGGCGAATCATAGTCTTAGAGTTGGAACATTGATAGAGTCCTTATCTAGTCCTGCCACCTTAACAGAAGGTAAAACTCAGCAAAATTAATATACAGGCTTAACTTTCTGCAGCAAAATATGGCCATATCTAGACTTCAAATTTAGATCTTTTCATTGACTGTCTCTTGCCTAAACTAGATTCTCTCCCTGTCTTGTAAACACTTAGATTTTTGAGAGAGAAATGAAATCTTGCCATCAGTATTTTTAAAAATATATTTATTGATTTTAGAGAGACAGGTAGGGGTGTGTGTGGGGAGAGAGAGAGAGAGAGAGAGAAAGAGAGAAAGAAACATCAGTGTGAGAGAAAATCATTGATTGGCTCCCCATCCGGGTATGGAACTCACAACCTACATATGTGCCTTGGCGGGGAATCGAACCCTTAACCTTTTGGTGTACGGGATGATGCTCCAGCCAACTGACTCACACTGGCAAGAGTGCCATCAGTATTTTTAAGCTGCCCTAAGTAATGTCTACACTCTGGAAGATCTTGATGACTCCTAAACATTAGTCTGTTTACACCTATCATGTGGACCTGTCTTCTCCCTTGAGCCTTTTCTATCTCTACCTTCTCCTACTTTTGGCATTTATCATTTAATCACCATGCTGCTAAAATAGTTTGACATTACTTTGTGCGTAAAAAATATAAAAGGCAATCAAATAAAATTTAATGTATTTTGAACAATGACTTTGAATCATTAATGACTGCATGGAGATTAGGTCCTAATTTTCTCACCTTATTCAAATGTTTATCTCTCGTTTTTCTCCTGCCATAGTCTAGAATTCCAAAGTGTTGTTCCTTAGTAATTTAATTAGGCCACAAGTTTGAGGCTTAATGGTGGATCAAAAAATATATGACATGCTTGAAAGATCAAGACTGCAAACTTATTACTGTTGCAGCAGAGGTTGGCAAATGTGGGAGAGGGAGCAGGTACCGCCCTGCGCTGCAGGATCCGAGTCAGTGATCAAGGTCGGCCTCGGTTCATTAACTTCTTCTGAGGGCATATAGTCGTTGTAAATACAACTTCTCATACCTCATATTCTAATTAGAATATAGGATGGTTTCAAAATGACTTTTGCTTACTTCAGTTAATGTCCTAAAGTAATATATGATGTTGAAAGATCTAGAGTAGCATAAGCTGATTTCTGGTCATTTTGCCCAGTTTCCTAGTGCCCCATAATGGAAATTTCACTCCTCAGAATATGTGTAGATACAGATGTTGTCATCCACAGGCAGATTAGGTTGGCGGGGGCGGGGGTGGAGAGCTGTTCTTAACCTAATCATCTAAAATCATCATCTGTTTTTAGGGAACAATTCCCATTGTGCTCTCAGCTAATACACTGTTAAAAACTGGCATGTATTCTGTTTTAGTTCTTTTTTTTTTAAAGATTTTATTTATTGTTAGAGAGAGGGGAAGGGAGGGAGAAAGAGAGGGAGAGAATCATCAGTGTGTAGTTGCCTGTCACATGCCCCCTACTGGGGACCTGGCGTGCAACCCAGGCATGGGCCCTAACTGGGAATCGAACTGGCGACCCTTTGGTTCGTAGGCTGGCACTCAATTCACTGAGCCATACCAGCCAGGGCTATTTTAATTCTTAAGACCTTGCAATCAAGGAGTGTTTTTGCAGCAATTGTAATACCTATTTCATTCCTTTGTTTAGATAGTATACATTGTTTTGCCCATAAATTTCTAATAAGCCTATTTTTAGATGACTTTTAAAGTATTTCACTTGAAGCAAAATGGTAAATCACTTTAAACAATAATTTTTATGAAATGTGGAATAGATACCATCTTATGTGCCTAGACCTTTGCACCAAAGTTTAATACTTAATTTGGAGTTTTGTACATGATAACCTAACTGTGCTATGAGACAGCAGTCTTTTAAGGATTCCTCGGTGTACTTTCGAGTCTCTCAAAACCAACCTTCATAAATAAATACAAAACCAGAAAATTAATATACTCTTTTATTTGTTATACAGATGATATTAAAGACCACTTGAGAAGCAGACAGTTGTGTTTGTGATAACGTGATAAATTAAAGTTTTTTAAAGGATATTTGTGGATATTGGATAATTTTTTACTAATCTCACTTAAAATAGATTTTGTTCCTTTCAATTTCTATAAGTTGATTTAATGAAGGTGAAATAACTAACATTCATTTTCTAAACATTAATTGGGTGGTTACTCCATCCATAGAAATTTACAAACAAGACCTTCAATGAATACAGCACCAGACTTACCCTTCCACCCACAACAAACACTCTGGGCAATTATATGATACAATATTTTCAAGTTATTGGGTATCAGGCAATGAGGGACAGAGATCCTTGAGAAATGGGAAACCAATGAAGTGCGTCTTACAGCTGTCCAGGATCATTGCCAGTACGTGTTGTAGGAAAGCAGAACCCAGAGAGAGCACGGCAGTCTTTCTGAGTGGAATATGTGCTGGCAGTTTGGGGAGGCCAAGGTGTCTAACATCCACAGGACAGAGTACTATAGAAGAGAGAGATGCACAGATAGAGAGCCCTGGAGTTCTGCAGAGGACATCCCACAAGCCTTCAGCTGAGTACCAATCTGCACACAAAAAACTACCCAAGGTCCAGGAAATAGTCATCCAAAAATATTAGAGGGGGCAATCATTGGAACTCAGTGGAACTCGGGGCTGGAAATAGTTCCTGTTCCCACCAGCCAAAGCGGAAAATCTCATAATTTATAGGCAAATGGGGAGAACACTCACAAGTGTTTTGCCTCTACACTGGGGCAAAACTACTCCTCGACTCTATTGCCTGCAAAGCTTGAAAGCAAGACACATCATAATCAAACTGCTTAAAGCCAGTGATAAAGAGAAAAACATTGTAAGTTTTTTACACTGTACACGAGGTGGTGTAATATTCCCTAAATGTAGATTGATAAGTTTCAAAATATACGATATTAACCCTAAAGCAACCACCAATATAACAGTTATATAGCTAATAAGCCAAAAAATTAGATAAAATAGAATCATAATAATAATGTTTAATAAATCCAAAAGGAGTTAGAGGGTAGACAAAGAGAAAAGGGAACAAAAACCATATAGACAAATAGAAGATATAGCAAGATGGCAGATGGAAACTCAACTGTATAAAATATCATATTAATTGTAAATGACCTAAACACCCAATTATGAAACAGAAATTGTCAGGCTCTATAAAAAAGGAAGACTCAATTATATACTGCCTACAAGAAACCCACTTAAATATGAAGACACAAATAGGGTAAAAGTAAAGAGATGGAAATAGCAATATACTATTTTAACATTAATAAAAAAAAGCAGCAATGGTTATTTTAAGAGACAGAGTAGACTTCAGAGTAGACAGAGTAAGGCTACTATAGAATAAGGGGTTATTCATAATGTTAAGGGTGTTTTCATGAAGAGGACCTATCAAGTCTTAGTGTTATTACATGATTGTAGAGCTTCAAAACATGTGAAACAAAAAAATGAACTACAAGTAGAATTAGGCAAACATACAATATTGTTGAAGATTTACAATCTCTCTCTCAAAAACTGATAGAAGACTAGACAAAGAATCATCAAATATATATGGAAGACTTGAATAACCCTAATAGCCAACTTAATATAATTGACATATATAACATATATACAAATATATATATAAACCTCCCATCACCTGCAGAACTATCTTCATTTTGAGTGCACACAAAATATTTACTATGATAATCCATATTCTGGGTCATAAAGCAAGCCTCAATAAATTCAAGGGATTTAAATCCTACAAAATGTGTTCTTTGACCACATTACAATTAAATTAGAAGTCAATAACCACAAGATATTTGGGAACATGCCCAAATATGTATTTGGAAACACTTCTAAATAAATCATGGATGGAAGAAAAAATAAAATAAAAATTATTTTGAACTGAATGAAAATTAAGACACAAAATATCAAAATTTGTGGGATGCAGCTCCTCCCAGGCTGCCGCTCACCCAGGAGAAGGCCATGTTCAGCTCAAGCACCAAGATTGTGAAGCCCAAGTGTGAGAATCCAGACAGGTTTGAGTGTGGTATCTCCCAGGCTTTGATGGAGCTGGAGATGAACTCAGACCTTTAGGCCCAGCTACAGGAATTGAGTATCACAGCAGCCAAGGAAACTGAAGTTGGTGGCAGTGGGTAAGCTGTTAGAATCTTTGTTCCTGTTGGACTGAAGTCTTCCCAGAAAATCCAAGTCTGGCTTGCACATGAGTTGGAGAAAAAGTTCAGTGGGAAGCATGTTGTCTTTATCACTCAGAGGAGAATTCTGCCTAAACCAACTCAAGAAAGCCGTACAAAGAAGAAGCGAAAGCGTCCCCCAGTAGCCGTACTCTGACAGCCCGGAGGACCTAGTTTTCCCCAGTGAAACTGTGGGCGAGAGAATCCGTCTGAAACTGGATAGCAGGCAACTCACAAAGTTTCATTTGGGTAAAGTCCAGCAGAACAACGTGGAACACAAGGTTGAAACTCTCTGGTATCCATAAGAAGCTCACGGGCAAGGATGTTAATTTTGAATTCCCACAGTTTCAATTGTAAACAAAACGACTAGATAAAATGTCATTCTCGGGGGGGAAAAATCTGTGGGATGCACCAAAGCAGTATTTAGAGGGATATTTATAGCACTAAAATGCCTATAATATTAGAAAAGAAGAAAGATCTCAAATCAGTGACCTCAGCCCCCATCTTAACAAACTAGGCTAAGAATCAAAGTGGAAATCAATTAAATAAAAACAATAGAGAAAATCAATGAAAGTTTGGTTTCCTAGTTTTGACACCAAAAGTATGGTTCATAAAAGAAAAAGAAATGATAAAGTGGACTTCAAGAACATCTGTTCTTATAACGATGCTATTAATGGAATCTTTCACCCTGGGAGAAAATATTAATGGAATCCACACATTGGGAGAAAATATTTTCAAACCGCATATCTGATAAAGGACTTTTATCTGGAATATGTAAATAAATAAAAACTCAGTAATAAGAAACTAACAACCAAAGAAAAAATTGGGCAAGTGGTTTGAATAGATTTCGCAGAAGAGGAAACACAGGTGGCAAATAAGCATATGCAAAGATGTTCAACATCATTAGTCTTTAGGGAATTGCCAATTGAAGTGTTAATGAGATACCACTACACACTTATTAGATTGTCTAATATTAAAAATTTTAACCTTACCAAGTCTTGGTAAGAACATACAGCACCTGAAACTCTCATACACTATTGTTGGAAATATGGAATCATACCATTTGCCAGTTTCTTAAAACATTAAACATATACCTACCTTATGACCTAACCATTTCACTCCTAAGGATTAACCAAGAAGAATGACAACATGTGTCTGTACAAAGACTCATCAAAATTTATCTATAGCTATATTTGTAGTAGCTAAGAACAGGAAACAACTCAAATGTCCATCGACAAGTACTTGGATAAACAAATTGATGTTCATCCATGAAGTGGAATACGACTCAACAATGAAAAGGAATGAAGTTTTGAGAAATGCTATGACATGGGAGGATCTCAAAATAAGTAAGGAAAAGGAATCAAACCAAACACATACATGCTATATTGTTTTATTTATATAAAATTCTAGAAAATGCTAACAAATAAATCTATGATAATAGGAAGCCAATGAGCCCTGGCTGGTGTAGCTCAGTGGATTGAACACTGGTCTGTCAACCAAAGGGTCGCCAGTGTGATTCCCAGTCAGGGTCCCCAGTAGGGGGCATTTGAGAGGCAACCACACATTGATGTTTCTCTTCCTCTCTCTCTCCCTTCCCCTCTGTCTAAAAATAAATAAATAAAATCTTAAAAATAAAGCGAAGGAAGGAAGGAAGGAAGGAAGGAAGGAAGGAAGGAAGGAAGGAAGGAAGGAAGGGAGAGAGAGAGAAAGAAAAGAAAGAAAGAAAGAAAGAAAGAAAGAAAGAAAGAAAGAAAGAAAGAAAGAAAGAAAGAAAGAAGAAAAAAAAGAAGAAAAGAAAGAAAGAAATGAATGGTTTCCTAACTGCAGAAGTGGGCTGAGGGGAGAGATGGATTACAAAGGGGTATCGAAGACACTTTCGGCAGTGATGGATATGTTCCGTTATCTTGATTGTGGTGATGGTTTCATGGGTGTATACATATGGCAAAGCATCATATTTTACTCTTTAAATATGTACACTGTATTGTATGTCAGTTAAACTCTTGAATTCTCAAGGATGGCAGTGAATACCGTTATTCTAAATTCTGTTCATCAATGCTATTTCGAGATTTTTGGTTTAGTGTTCCAGTTAGTCCAGTAGGTTTTTCACCTGGAAGTTAAACATCATCTAGCCATTGTATCTACCTTGTTTTCAAACCCATCACTGTGTAATGAGAAAACCAAATCCAGGCCATTTCAATTCTGTACTAAACCAATAGAATGGATATATTACATAAGAACACACGTAGTAGCTCCTAAATGAATAATCTTTTGTCTTACATTCCTACATGCTAAAATAAAGTAAACATTAGACACTTGCATCTCTGAATATATAGGTTAATGTTTTCCTTGTGGACTCTCAAATACAGGCTCAAACCCTAAACATTTCTTGAACCACCTCCAAATCGACAGGTCCTGGCTCTCAAATGTTTGATGTACTGTACACCTCGGTTTGCCATCCTATTCCCTGAAAGTCCTGCTTGGACATTATATTTCAAAATCTGTATTACAAAGTCTTTTATCCTTTTATTAGTTTAGTACTTTAAGCCTTAGACATAAGAAAGAAGACTATCAGTGAAAATCAATTGAAATGCAGTTAGATAAAGATCTGTTGTACTGGGCAGAAAGCTTAGTTGCAGCACAATATAATCAATTAGGACCCTCCAGCTGCATACAGAGTTTTACCCAGCCAATCACTTTTCACACGTTTCCTCCATTAGCCTGACTAGAGTTCTTTTTTTTTTTTTAATGTGAATTATGATGAATGAGATTGTTGTTATGAATATAGAGATGGGTCATTACCCTACAGAAACCAGACTGCGCTGGCGATTAGGGCTTTCTGCTCCTGCTATCAATAAAGTATAAATTTATCTGTCTCAAACTATAATTGGGAAGCTGTAGTCATTGTTATCTAATTCATTTAACAATGATACAATCGTAAATTGTTTTTGTTCATCTGGGTAATTTACATAAATTTTAAGTTAGTTGTGAGGGTGAAGGAGTATAATTTGTCAATTAGCAGTGCGAAATTTTTATGGCTTAAAATTAAATAAATATCCCTTAAGGATTGGAACCCCCAAATTTAAGAACCTGGGGATAGCCCTTCAAGATGTCAAAAAGTGGAAATAATGAGTGAAGCTTACCTATGCTACATGAAGATTCTGGAGGTTTGCAAAGTAATGAGCATTAGCTTATTTCAGAAGTCCTATGGTTGTCACACTAAAAATTTTGTGACTGTTTTCCCTCGGCTTGGGTTGGGGAATTCAAGATGGAGAAAAGAGTTGTTGCGTTTGGTTTAACGCACTAAGTGACTGATGCATTCCGGGTTAAACGGGCAGCCAGGCTCACATTAGCATGTTTTATGAGGGGGAAAAAATATTAATCCCTAGAATACCTCCAGGGGGTATATCAGTCCTGATATAAACTCTTAAGTTACGATCAAATTTGGTCTTTTTGTTGTTGTTCTTAAAAATAGCTTTGGTTCGGTTTGCTTTTTGTTGTTATTTTAACATGTCCCTACTCTAGCTTCCTACTATCACAGAAAAAAGGCACTTTTTTTTTCTATGTATAATATAGTGCCTACGACACTTGGCCCTCACAGATGTTAGTACATGGATAGAAAAATTTCATTCTCTGCCAGTGTGAATAATTTTAACGTTACGTAGAAATGTGGGAACTGTTGCTTGATTGTGGTTGATACCAAAGAAAACTCCAGTAGAGATGCTGTTCTTGGAAGTTTAAAAAGTTAAAGCAGGCCAGCCTTTGGGGTTCACTGATGAAAAGACCTTTGTGTTTTGTGCCATGAGGGTGGGGGAGGAGTGCTCAGCACAGGAAGAGTTAACGAACACCAAGAGCTGTGCTGTCTTGTAGCTTTAGTGAGCTTTAATCTGTAAGCTTGATTACCACCTAACCCTCTATCTCTTGCCTCGCCCTTCAAGCTCTGCAAGGGCTTTATGGCCGTATTAGTGGCATTTTGCCCAACATTGGCTTTAGGGAAATCATTCCACAAGAAAGAAAAGCAGAAAAACTGGATCTGTCTGCTGTGTGAGGTCATTAACACAAGAGTAACCTTATGAGCTGCAGAGGGCAGGAGGGAGTGTCTGTCCTTACTAGAAATTTGCAGGTGAAATGTCACTGTCCTTTCCTTACATCCCAACTTGTGCCAGGCCTAGCGGCATCCACCACCGAGAACTCACGGTAGATACATTCAGCAGGATATTCAGTTGTATATCGTGGAGAGTCCTTTGTATTTGCTATGATATTGATATTTCATAAAAATATGTTTGCAAGCTGTAGCTTTCTGGGATTTTTTTAGAGACATACTTGCACAGAACTGCTATGAAATTAACTGTCAACATTGAAAATATTCTAGCGTCAGAGACCAGATCCCATGTTCCCTGTCTTGCCAAACATCATTAAGTCATTAGTGTATCATCAGTGTAGGCGACTTGTGAGGGACCGATTAAAAGCTCAGAGAAGCCCTTGAGTACATTTGTATATTAATCCCAAGAGCTTTACAGTATTCTCTTTTCTTTTTCTGATGAGTAGTCTGAAAAGATATATATTATTTCATTTTTTTTAAAACCTTGGAAGATAAACCAAGAAAACGATTGTGGCCACAGAGCAGAGATTAAACTATTCAGCCAACAAGAAATAATCAATAAATACTGAGCCAATATGCTGTTAAATTGGGAGCCATTGGGTAGAAATAACGTGGCTTAACATTTGACCCTGTGTTGTCATAGGATGTGAAAGAAACAGTGAAAGTTGTCACTTGTCCCCAGCGTGTCCCAGAGTTGGTTGTCAGGGCACCTGAAGAACAGGTGTGCCTTCTAAGTCTGAGGAAACAGCTCAGGGAGACGTTAGAGCAAGTGCCGGCTCATACTGCGACCCTATCAGAGAGCGTTTGTCCCACGGTTTGTGTCTGTGCCGCGGGACAAAAAGTGGCAGTCCAGCCTCACAGGTGGCTTTGCCTGCAGTAGGCTGCTTATTTAGGCCCAGAATAAAATGACTGCGTAGAACCCAAGGATAGAACATAAACTCCATGCGGCTGGGCCTTGTCTTCCATCATTGAATTCCCAGCAGCTGGAACAGTCCCTGGCAGAAAATAGCAATTTGATCTAAAATTTTAATTAATTAATGATATGACTGTTGAGGAACAAGAGATGATTAGATCCTGGCCTGAGCCCACGCTTATGTGGCAAGGCCTGAATCACTGCAGGCTCACTGGCTATGGTCAGTGATGGATTCTAAGCAGGTCAGAACCAAAGTGTGGCGTTGCCATGAGATGATTCTGGGAGCAACGCCGAGAATTGAGGAGCTATTCATTGCTATAGGTGATGTTATCTTTGACCTTTTACTCAACCATTTATTGACCAGTACTTTTATGTACTAACGTAGCCGAAAGCTTAAATATTCAGTCATTTCCCTATGATGGTCTGAAGTAATTTCTTTTCTTTTTGGGAAAAAAAAATCGGCAAATCGGTGTTTCTTTCTGAGTTTCCAGATGATAAAGGTGGGAATTACAGTATGAAATTGGTGAAGACAGTCTTACCGTTGACGGTCTGAGATACAAGTTACTCAAGTCGTGTTATTTGCTCGGTTAAGAGGGGACCCATTGTGGAACAGACTACACATCCATAGAGTTGAGAAGATGCCTCAGAAAGTGAATGAAACATAAAGTTTGAAAGAAGTTTTGAGGTAGTCGAGAAGGAGAAATATAAGGATATAAAGAGTAAGCTTTGAAGTAGAAGATCGTTCAGAGGGAAAGGCCTGATGCTCAATTAATTGGTTTCCCTTATAACTTTAAAGAATGAAATCCTGCTTCCACCCCTAACCCTAGGCAGTCATTGATCTGATTTCTGTCTCTGTGTGTTATTTGTCTTTTCTAGATGTTTTATATATGCCAAGTCATACAATATGTAGTCTTTTGATTCTGGCTCGATAGCATAATGTTTTTGAGGTTCATTCATGTTGTAGAATGTATCAGTACTTCGTTCTTTAACTGTTCTTCAGTTCTTTTTTAGAGAAACTTATTACTTTAAAAAATTTTTAAATTTATTGGGGTGACATTGGCTAATAAAATTATATATGTTTCAAGTATACGGTTCTGCGATACATCATTCGTACATTGCATTGTGTGTTTACCACTCAAAGTCAAGTCTCCTTCCATCACCATATATTTGATCCCCGTTACCCTCTGCTGCTCCCTTCCCCCCCCCCTCCCTCGGGTAACCACCGTACTGTTGTGTGCGTCTGAGTTTTTGTGGCTGCGGACCCTTTCATTGTAGCTGTTTTGGCCATTATCTTGGCTCAAATGTGTGGGCTCTGTGCGGAGCACCAGCTTCCACTGTGACTTTCAGTGTCATTTTAGTAGGGTGGGGTCTTTTGTTTGTTTGTTTTAATGAACTGACCTTTACTGTGTGTTCATACTTGTTGTAACTTGTTGAAGGAAATGTTGTCTTAATAAAAGAACCTTTCAGGGCCCTCCTGTTCCTTTCCATGTAATTTTTAAAATTTTGCTATTACAGTTGTCCACGAAGAAATTCCATTTCATTTTAAAATTTATATTTCCTTGCTTTTAGAAAAGAACACATTCTTTCAAAATTTGCTATTTCATGTGTCAATTGCCAAGGTGTCTGCTGTAAGAAAATTTATTATCAAAAGCTCGTAAGCACAAAGTCCTAAACCTGATCATAAGTGTGGTTTTTAGGCAGATCTGTTTTCAATATGTTGTTCCAAATAAGAAAGAAGTTTCTCTTTATCTCTGTAGTTCAAAATAAGTATATTAGTTTAATTATATTGATAATATATTTTAATTCATATGAAGCTTCAAGCTGAATATTGTTTAGCAAACTCGTAAAAATGCCATAACCATATGTTTGTTATTTTTCTACATGAGGCTTGCTGAGATTAATAATAATTAAAAAGTAATTTACCCCTGGGAAATCACAGGTAAAGTTACACAAAAATTAATTCTAAATGGGATTATAAATCTCAAGAGTGAGCTAAAATTGTAAAGCTTTAAAAAAATTAAGAGCATCTCTCTTTGTTCTTAAATTAAGCACAGATTTTTAGACAGAATTCAAAACCTTGAACCAATAAAAATTATTGATATATTATAGAACTAAATAAAAATTTTTAAGTGTTTGCTCTTGGAAAATCACTATTATTAAAATGAAAAGGCAAGCTGCAGACTGGAAGGAAATATTTGCAGAACATACACAGTCGAGCCTCTTATTCCCATATTCCTTATTTGTAAATTCACCTACTTACTAAAATTTAATTGTAACCCCAAATCAACACTCACTCGCCATGCTTTCTAGGGCAGACGTGAACAGAGCTGCAAAAAATTTCAGTGGCCTGACACAAACTTTCCCAACTGCCTTTGAACAAGGCAACACTGACTTTGTCTTCTTGTTTCAGCTTTTATAAACAAATGTCCTTTTTGTGATCTATTTAGTATTGCGTTTTTTGCATTTTTTGTGTGTTGTTTCTCGCTGATTTCGCTGTTTGAAATGGTCCCGGGTACAGTGCTGAAGGACTGTCTGAGCACAGACGGCCGCGTTGTCGCTCACGGGGCTGCGTGTGTTCCACGGCTTAGCTCAGTGGGAGTGAGAGCGCCGTTGGCCACGAGTGTGCAACGCTGGTTCATTAATGATAGGGTGCACACAGAAAAAGGGGAAGTAAAATCACCAATCAGTACGTGAGGCTGCTCCGGAAAATGGTAGAGTATGTGAGAAAGCTATATGGAAGAGATGGAAAAACAGCCGAATTTGTGGATTTAGGAGATGCCAATTTCAGTGGACAGTACTGTTTGGAGGCTGAAAGCCAACGAACTTTACTGTCGTATTATCCAGGAAAGCACTGTACCCTTCTCTGCCTGTGCTGGCTGGTATGCACATTTCAAAAGAAAACACAGCATGAAAAATGCTAAATGTGCGATTAAGGCAGGTTCTGCAGATCAAGAGTTTGTGGAAGAACCTTCAAGATATCTGCTAAGTATTAGAAAACTGTGGGCGAGCAGGTTTTCGGTGCTTTTGAGATTGGTTTTCAGTGCTGATGAGGCATGAGGAAATGAACCACATGATGTAATTGGCATTTTGTTTGACAAAAATGTTGTGACTAGAGGCTTGGAGGAACCCCACTCTGTTTTTTCCCCTAGGAAATTTCAGTATTTGCTTGTTCAGTATTTACAATGACGTTATAGAACATAAGTACTGCAAATAACACGAACTGACTATTTGATAAAGAAATCATGTGCAAACTATGGAAAGAGCTCTTATCATTTAATAATGAGGAAAACAACTCAATTAAAACATGGGCATTTGAACAGACACAACCAAAGAAAATTTAACAAGTGAGAAGTATATAAAAGACAGTCATCAGAGAATTGAAACTATATACTACTAGAACAATTAAAACTTAAATAACTAATAATACCAAGTGTTGAAGATGTGGAGAAACTGTGGAATCTTTCATTGCTGGAAATGCAAACTGCTCTAGCCACTTCGTAAAATAGTTTGGTAGTTTCTTATAAAGTTAAACATATATCTACCATATGATCTCATCATTCCACTCATAGGTATTTACCCAAGAGAAATGAAAACATATGTTTATACAAAGACTTGTACTTGAATGCTCATTGCAGCTTAATTCATAATAGCCAAAACCTTGAAACAAACCAAATGCTCATCCGTTGGTGAAGGGATAAGAAAAAAATCATCACATCCCTATTTAGCAATACAAGGAAAGGGAAGGCTGATTGGTGCCTGCAGCAACATGGGTGAATCACAAAAGCATCACGCTAAGTGAGAAAAGACAGACTAAAACACTAATAATGCATGATCCACTTATATGAAATTCTAGGAAAGGCAAAAACTACAGAGACAGAATGCAGATCAGTGATCGCCAGGGGCCAGGAGTTGGGGAAGAGGAATTGACTTCCAAGGGGCGTGAACAGACTTTTTGAAGTGATGGAAATGTTCTATGTTTTGTTTGTGGTGATGATTACATATTAGTATATATAAACAGAAAAACTTCATCAAACCCTCACTTAAAATGAGTAAGCTTAATTTGAGGTAAATTAATGCCCCTATAAAGCTATTTAAAACAACAACAAAACTCCTTGCAAAAACCTATAAGGCCCAGCATAATAAAACTTGTGCCTACTATTTCAACTTTAAACAAAGTTTTATTGTATTTGAATTTATAGGTCTTTAGCGCAACAAAAGGTGTTATCTCCATTTAAACCAATAATAATAAAAATTTTTCTTTCTTTGAATGGCTGATGGGCTAATGGTTTAAATACTTATTCATATTCTAATGTAGACTTCTCTTCCATGACCATGCTGTGACCTCTCAAAACAAAAGTTAGAGATCGGAAGTAACTAACTGACAATTACAGTGGTTGATACACTCCAGTTTAAATAGAAGTGTCCTTGGTTAAAATATGGTTCATTCATCGGTCAAACTGTCCTTATTTCCTTTAATTGAATTAAGATAGACAAATGAGAGATGTGTGCAAGACAGAAAAAAAAATCCTTTCACATATCACTGTTATCCTTCCTCTGAGTGTAAAACGAATCAATTTAAAGCATGTCAAAGCATCTTTTACTCTTGACCAACTTTAAAGCAGAAATGAAGAGAAACGGGTTATTTTTTACAGTTAAACATATTTTAATTTTATCTCTGAGAACTGCGGATTATATTTTGTATGCTCTTATTTGCCTACAGATGATATGTTTGTGATTAAAAAGCCTTCATTTTTCATTTCATTTTCAAGTTGGAAATACCTAATTATAAGAAATACAAGATAAAAGAAAATACACAATTCACAGTTGTGTATATACAATTTGGTTTCATCTGTACATTTACTTGGCGTGGGGTGCGGGAGTAGAATGGAAGATGAAATATAATTTTTATTTTTCCACCTAATAGCCAGCTTTTTGGAAAAATGTGTTTTCCCCTCTCTATTTCATTGAATTATTATTTCTTTGTACTGCATCTTGTATGTGGATTCATTCACATTCTGTGAAATAACCTGTGTATTAAGGTTTATTTTATTAAAAGTAGTTACCTGTCCCTGTATTTTACCTTTGTTTCCACCAGGGTATACATGCAAATTTATACTGCTTAACTCAGCCGTGCTTTCTGTTTGTAATTCATATTTTTTCATTCTTGAATATGTTTTTTCCTCCTTTTTGAGTTTGATCATAGATATACACATAATTTGTATTATTCATTTTAATTTTTGTTTTATTATTATTATTTTATTTTGAACAGGTTCAAAATTCAAAACATATAAAAGGGTACATAGTGAAAAATCCTTCTTCTACACTTGCCCCTGACCACCCAATTCTTCTCTTTGAAGGTCAACAATATTACTGGTTCCTTTATCCTTCCAGAAATATGTTATGCAATATACATTTTTGAGGGGGCAAGGCTGAAGCAAACCTTATTTATAAATTGGGGGTTTCAAAATTTCAAAAATATTGAAGTGCTATCAATTTCCTCCTACATGTTGATTTTAAAAAAAATCAACTTTCCAAAATCAACCAAATTCAAGACTTTAAGTATTATCAGAAACATCAAGATAGACCCTTCACAAAGAGATCTTAAGAACTTACTCAAAATATTCTGAGTATGAGGCTTTTAGTGTTCCCTATCTCTGGACTTCATGTCTTTCACATGTTCTAAACTAGGATTCTGGTATGTCTGTGAAACTCCTCTTATCATTTGTCTTTTAGTGTCGACCATGTCAGAGAGCCAGAGCGTGGAAATGAATTATTGAGTAGCGTTAATCACCAGTACATCTACCCACGTGTGTTTCCCTTGCTTTAACGAATTTCCTTCTACAATTCCCAAGAGCTGAAAATAATAATTTTACTTTCCTTCTTCGTAAATAAGTAAATAAGTAAATAAATAAATAAATATTTAAAAACACAGGAGAGGAAACTAAAATCCAGAAAAATATGCGCAAACATGTTTAGGGTTATTTATTTATGGCTTTGCTCATTGGCACTATATAGTGTGTGTCACTTGTCATTAGCAGTAACAATTTCAGCACGTTGTGTTCTCTTTTTATTTACCCTGGTGGCAACATGTTTCTGACCAGGGCCACTGGCTGTGGGTCAACAGGTCAGTCTTTGAGGTTAAGAGTAGATGGGGTCATTTGCTATTAACCCAAGATTAGCAGCGAAGGTTATTTTTTCCTTTTTTTTCTTTTTAGCAGATTTCCTCCTATTTGTGTAACATGCCAAATTAATCTTGCTCAATTTTAGAAGAATTTTTTTCTTTCTGATCTATATTTTATTTGTTCAGATTTTATAAACATGTTTTGTTTGTTTTTTTAAAAACCCCGATCTCTTCCTAGCCCCTTTTCCAAGTCCATGAAGCAATGTGAACTTTTTTTAACGTTTAAAAATTTCTTACCTTTAACATCCATTTCCCAGCAAACAAATGCTATTTTCTATACTTTCAAGGTTTTTTCCCCTCCACATATTGACATACCAAATGAACAAATGCACAGCAGAATGTGAAGATTTCAGTGATGCATTCTCCCTTGAGGTGGGCCACCTCTGTGCCATTCTTGATATTAAACAATGTCCAACTTCTAAACTAGCACGTTTTATTGTTGTTATTGTTGTTTAACTTTAGGGAATCTATTATTGTCCTGCTCTCTGAAATCTTCTTTTTCTCTTCGCTCTTCAGCAGAAAGAGTCACCTGTTGTAATGTAGTTTCATCATTGCCTAACAAGTGTTTTCTGTGGAATTTCTCCATGAGAATTTCCATGCAGTTCCTAGTTTATGTTGTGGTATAAACCACACTCTGCCTTAGGAGCTACGTCCATGCTAGCTAGGGCTTTGATACTGAAGTTGTTTCCCTTACATCTTGTCCCATTCGATCACCAGAAAGAGACTTTACTTGCCTTTAAAGTGCCTTATTGCTATTGATAATTTGCTTTCTTTCTATAACCTTGGCAGTAGGTCTTAGCCTGTGAATAAGCATATAATGAAGACATTATGGGTAGAAGGTACAACAAACAGGGAAAGGTACTTACTGTGGACTTCTCAGAGTGCAGTGTTGAGCTTGATGGGTAAAAAGGAGAGGGAAGTAAAGTATGCATGTGTGTACACGCATACACGCACATGTATAAACTTAAAATATAGTAAGCCTACAATAATAGATTAAAATGAACTTTTTTTTAATCTCATGTATTTAAAAAATATTTTATTTATTTCTTTTCAGAGAGAGGGGAAGGGAGGGAGAGAGAGAGAGAGAAACATCCATGTGAGAGAGAAACATCAATCGGAGTTGCCTCTCTCACACACCCCCAGCTGGGGACTTGGCCCGCGACCCAGGCATGTACCCTGATTGGCACTCAGACCTATGATCTTTCTGTTCACAGGCTGGTACTCAATCCACTGAGACACCAGACAGGGCAACTGTATTTCTAATACATAATATTATATTATACTGTAAAGAATAGCCAACTTCACAGGGTATGTATGGTCTTTGTTTCTGAGTTCCTTTACATGCTTAGAGTTGAGACAGGAAGGGCATATTTAAGGAGGGCTTTCTACAGGATTAGGTTTTGATTTGGTAGCATTACATGTAGAAAATATAGCACAAGTGAAGATACAAAGGCAAGAAAACCATGGTATATTCAAAGGGTACACCAGGAGGTTGACATTGCCATAACAAGAATTCCTAGGCAGGGGACCATAAGAGATGAACCCAGAACAGCGTGCATGTTAGTGAAGGAGTTTGGACTTTACCTTGTACAGAATGGACAAGGGTGTTAAGCAGCAGAGAAGCGATATAGTCAGGCTTGCAATTTAAATGCAATTTGATAGCTGTAGAAAAGGCAGATTTTAAGGAAGATTAAGACTGGAGTTAGTGAGACCACTTACAGTGTTGACCTGACCTAGGGCAGTTGCAAATGGAGAGGAAGGGAATAGAGAGGGATAGAAAATTGAGAAGTGATCAGGAGTACAAATTTACAGGCATGATATTTGAATATCAGGCATGAGGAAGAGGGAGGAGCTTAATACAAATCCCAAGTTTTGGTTAGTGCTGAGTAGAAAAGAGGATATAAGGGGAGAAACAGTTTACTGGGGAACTTAATACTTTTAATTGTAAGAATGTTGAAATTGAGTTACTTATGAAATAACTGGGACAGACAACCTGGCCCTGAGTAAAAATTTGGGAGTTATCAGTGGTGTAGATGAAAGAGAAAGTAAATGGAGTGAGAAAAATAGTGGGTCAGGGACAGACCCTGCAAATCAGCAAGATATTATAGGCCTGCATAGAATGCTTTATTTAGAAGGCATTCTCAAAGAATCAACACTGAAACCCAGAAAGTACAGTGCCACCAGGAGTTATGGTGGATTAGGGGTGGGGGATCTCAATAGCAGTGTCGTTAAATACAGGATAGTGCAATGGCCCCGGATGATGAGGATAGAAATATATATTGGATCTAGTAATTAAAAACTGTTGAGGCATTAGCAAGAAAACTTTGAATATAATGGTAAAGACGAGAGCCTCACTACTACAAGTTATGGAGCAAATAGAAATGAGTAGAAGGTAAGAAAATTGAACACAGGATGTCTCTTTTTTGATGTCATTTTCAAGAGAGAATTTTTTATCTTTTTAAAAATTTAAGCACATTTATAGTCTGAAAAGAAGAGTGCAGAATTGAGGGATGGTCCCAACATGCCAAGCTTGTGGGTTTGATTCCCAGTCAGGGCACATGGAAGGATCAACCAAGGAATGCATAAATAAGTGGAACAACAAATCAGCGTTTCTCTCTCTCCCTCCCTCTCTCTCTAAAATCGATTTTTTTTAAAATAAAAGAATTTAATTATGATTTTAATGATAAATTATAAGAAATCATTTGAGCATAACTTTTCAGCATGGCTTGCATATATAAGTGTCCATGATGCAAATAAGACTCTTCTGGCTTAGAGGAAAATCAAAAGTTGAATGACTTAGAGACCACGAAAACGTTGGCTGGGTGAGCCCTTTCAGGAAAGATAATATTATAAGCCTATACCTTGGTGATAAACTATTGGAAAAATAAAAGAAAAAAAAACAGGAAAGAAAATTTAAAAGATGTGGCAAATCTCAAAAATAAGACAGACACCCCTGTAGACCAAAAGTGAGACAGACATGCAAGGGGCCAAGATGTGGAGACTACAGCTGCCGGTGTCTGAAAGATGGCTCAGGTGGCTGGGAGGTAGGCTTCTGCAGAGTGCTCTGTTTGGGGCCAAGGAGTGTCTTCAAAAGGACACTAAAGGTGCCACTGACTGCTACCAAGAGGTAAGGCCTATTTGAATTAGCACGTCTAGGGCGGTGGGAATACAAAGATAGCCTTAGGAATGAAGCTAAGCTGTCCAATGACTCATTTTCTGATTTGGATTTTCTCCAATATTACCAAGAATTGGATCCCTAATTGCATAATGTAAGACCAGATTCTGGACTGGAGTTTCAGGGATTCCATGGGGGCTACTATTAAACTAGAAGACATGGGGTGGTGCCCTCACAGAGAAAGCGAAAGAGATTTGCTATGACTCCCATTTAAGATGTGCCTATAAATTAAATGTCAAAATCTGTAAAATAAGTTAAAACATGAGTACCAAGAGAAATAGACAATAAAGTCAGGAAATAGGAGATAAATTTATGGAGATAAAAGGACAATAGTAGAACAAACCAGGAAAATAAAAACCTTTGTATTTCAGATCTCAAAAGGACAAAGGAATGGCTTTATAAAATAAGAAATTATAAAACAAAAACCAGCAGAAATGATACAAAACAAGAACAAGTGTCTATGAAAAAAAATCATTTCAAAATACTGGCAATAAAATAATGACATCAAAGTTTTAAAACTCAGTAACAATTTTAAACTGTATTTTTGAATAGTAGTTCTCTGAAAGTAACCCAGAGAGATAAAAATGTGAAATTTTTTTCACATTTTTAAGTTAAGAAACAAGGTTAGAAACTTCAATATATATCTAATAAGAGTTCTAAAATAATTAGAGAAAATGACTAAAAGTGATGTTCACATAGGAGAACTGAAGAGATTTAGTGCTCAGATTAAACATATAACTTGAGCATTGAGCAGAATATACATAAATTGCTATCTACATACTTTATAGTAAAGTTGGAGACCGTTGATTTTTAAAAGGATAGCAACAGAAAAGACATATCATCTACATAGATGTGAAAATTAGATGGTAGACTTCTATTTGGTAGTATTAATCAATACCAGAAGACAATAAAGTAATACCCCAAAGTACTGAGCAAAAGTAATTCTTAAATTAGAATTCTATACCCAGCTAAAATGATCACTTGGTAATAAGAGTCTACCACTGCCTTGTTCTTACTGGGAAAAGAAATTCCTTTTTAGATGTACTTCACCACAGAAATGTGAATGCAGAGGGAAATAGTAATATGCAAGATACAGAATTATGTTGGTAATTAACTTTGAATGCTATAATAATAATATAATAATAGTACCTTTTATGTTATAATTCATTTGTATGAAACTAAAACCCCAGACAATAATGACAAGGAAGATGGGACATTCAATGGCAATTAAAGCATATTTAGGACAAATTTTGCGATGTTGAGTAATTTAGGGAAATTTATAGTTCAGTATGATAAAAATTAAGGGTAAACCATTAATAGAAATGCATCTATAGTTTCCAAACATATAGAGGGAAAAAAGTGATTATAAAAAACTATTAGTGCAAGAGAAGGCAGGGAAGAAAAGATCATGCAAAATAAGATGGTAGAAATAAGTCTCAATATATCAATAATCAAAGTAAATATAAAATATAAAGGACATAATATTGAATTGTAAAAAATCTAATTATATTATGCTTACCAAAAATGTATGTCTGGAGATTGTGCCATTAGCTTGCACCAATGGTATGAAATTTTCAGTCAGGATATGCTATAAGCAACAAATGGCTTCATTTTCTTTTCTTCATTATTACAAAATATTTGCATCCGAGAAAGAAAATATTGCCTTGTAATGTCACGCATTTTGTCATTAGCTAATCAGAGTTCATAGAAGCTTCATAGATCCTATCAGTTAATTACCCCTGCACTTGAAATTTTCAATGTGCTAAAGCTGATTGAAATTCTGAGCTGCCTTTAAAGCAATTTCAGAACTCCAGCTTCTGAAGATTTTTTAAAGATATACTAAGTATGTAATGCTTAAATTCATAGGCTAAATTTCCTTTTGGATTGTTTTTCAAAGACTGAAAATGCCTATGTCAGGAAATATTTTTTCTTTCTGTCTCCCAGCTTCCCTATTATCTATTCTATTCTGACTTCTAAGATGGGGATCACATTTTAATTACAGATATGGTGGTCTCCATCTGCCATAGCCTACCAGCCTGCAGGCTTGAAGAGGGAAGGAGAGACCCTAATACAGGACTTCTTTTTGACAAGCTCTCTTGCTATTTTCCCTTTACAGCTGGACTCGAAGTAATAATCTGTTGGCAATGACTGAATGACCTGCTGAATTATCAAATATTACAGGTCTTTAGTTTTGTTAGGTGTATCATTTTAAACATTAATGATCAATTTCTTTTTAATTAAATTTTTTCATTCCTCACATATACCATTTGTGCTCATGGCCACAAGGACTTAGTACAGTTTATGAAAGTTGTAAAAATCTATTCTATTTATTGGATGTATTAGATGTATGCTATTTATTTTCTTATTCCCATTTAGCTGCAGAAGAAATACTGGTTGTTTAGGTTAAATTGCCCTTAAGGGATTATTTATTCCTCCCATTTCTGTGGGTCCCCCTCCCCCAACTGTTCTCACCCAAAGAATATTTCTAAACTTTCTAGTTCACTGAGACTGGGGTTATCCACAGATTAAACATAGAGCTATTTAAAGAACATAAGAAATGATCTGATTGGATCTCTAGGAATGATTATGGTAAGTCATAGGAATGATCAAAAGCCCAAACTGATTTTTTATCTTTTTGTCCTGTTAAGTTACAAGGATGAAATTTTTTAATTTGTGGACACTAACATCAGAAAGCATATGTACGTGGTTTAAAAACAGAAAATACAGCTTCTTTTTACCTCCATCTGACTACAGAGACAGTTGCCTCTGCAGATCTAGAGAACTTTTCAGGTTCATATACATACAAGGGAAAACTCATTCATTGCTGCTGGTGAATTCTTGATCTAGCTGAAATCACTGCGATCTGAGAGAAGCTATTCCATAACACAGTGAATCTCGGAATTTATTTTTTCAACTGATACTCCAGCTCTGGATTCTGTGACATTTGCCCAAAGGGAAACACCGGTCCCTTGGATTACACTGTGCATCCATTGTCTGGACTGTCACAGCAACAGCGCGTAAAGCTGTTTGCATAGCGTGCTAACTCTATCAGGGTCAGTTCCAGTCTGTGGCCGCTAAAAATGAAAACCATGCCCCAACCGGGACAAGAGCAGGGTCAACAGCTGGCAAAGGATATGGCAATCATTTATATAAATATGCTTTCTCAAGCCCACAAAAACAAAAAACCCCAACCTAACAGCTGGGAAGGGTTGGAAGTAGCCCCAAGGCTGGTTAGTCCCCTTCCAGATGGGGAGGTTAGACTGGGGCTAGCCAGACTGCTCCACATAGACTTCCGATTCGCATTAGAAATGAAAAGAGGAGAGGAAAGGGAAAAGGAAGAAAGACTACAAGCATGACTGCTCTGTTTTTCACCTAACTTAATCAAATAAGTGAAGACTTTCCGAGACGGAAGGCTTCCATTTATCGGCGTTCACGCTGTTTTTTCTGTTTATCGTAGTGTCTGATACACTTCTTAACTGCTCAAACAGAAAGAATATATGCTCTAAACTATAGTTTATATATAATGTCATGGTTATTTGTAGACAGATTGAAGAACCGATCTCAGATTTATGTCCTGTTTACATCTCCCAAACACTTATGTAGAACATTCAATGCTAGAGAAGATAATAATTGTGGTGTTGGCTTGCTCCCAGAACTTTATCCAAGGGATAGGGTTCATATTTGTAATTTGATTTACTTTATAATACATCGTTATTGAACATCTAATATATCCAACAGAATAACGAATGCCATTTTCCTGAGTTCATCTTAAGGTTGCATTCCATGAGACAAAGTATTATTTTTATAACCTGTTGATGCAACGAGAGCCAAAGGGGAGCGCGTATGACTTTCAAAGTCTTCCAGCGTGACGCTGAAATAAAAGACACCATGCTGATGACGAAAAATTTGCTATCGTTCTTTAGAAACGTGCAGCTCCTCCTAATAACGGAAGGCTCTGCGGAAGCCAAACTGATGGCAAGCAGCCCTGTCCTCCTCCCCAGCCTGCTCTTTGCTGAAGGGAATGCTTACATAATGAATACATTTTTTTAAGGTGTAGGATGAGCTCATGATACCGGAATCCATAAAGAGACATAAATTAAGGACTTTTGCCAAAATTGAGACATTGTCTTAAAGAATGTGAAGGTCTGACATAGAAGTAATGCATTTTCCCTCTTGTAATGATCTGCCGGAAACAAACATTTTCGCTTTCCTCATAGAATGTCGTAACCAGAAGGCACTTTTGTGACCATCTCTGATACCTCCTCTCATCCGACTGCCGGGGCGGTGGGGCTCCCAGAGGCAGAATGTGCAGCTGAAGGAGGCTCTGGACTCCTAGTTAGGTGTGTGTTTTCCAGCCGTGTCCCTACAGAGAGCCCTGTCCTGCGGTGGGACAGCTCTAACCCAAGCTGGATAAAGACCTGCAGAAGACTGAAATTATCAGTGCTATCTACTGATCCCAGATACACTCGGATTTTCTGTGTGTTTGTACTTGCTTCCCACTTTCCATTGTTCCGTGGCCCTATGGCATCAAAGCAAGGGCCACTCAAGCATCAACACTTCATTAGCTGTTCTGATGTTTCCAGGCTGTGCTAGTTATGCATTTCCATAGATACGTAGTAAGGATACATGTGTTAGAGGTGTGTTAAGGATCAGTCCCCTTTATCTATTTAGTACTAGATTTTAAACATTCTGAAGGCAAGAAAACTAGACCTTATTCATGCTTGTATACTATACTCAGTCTTGCACAGATGATGAGTATTTAATAGATGTTTGGTGATGTGGAATTAAAGTGCAGGAAATGCTGATTTTGAAATCATTCGCTCGTTTAAATGTTTTCTTCTATAATACCTGCAGCCTAGGAAGTATTTTTCTCTTACCTTAATTTACATACTAGATCAGTTATGTTTTGTAGGAGAGTGAAAGTAAGACAAGGGCGCGTCTGACAAGTTGTCTTTGCTGTTCCTGCTCCCTGCTACCTTTTACAGGCGCCTCTCCGCTGCTGTGCGCTTACTCTGGGTTAATGTTTGACATGGATACACTGTTCAGTTTGCCTCAAACATGTTTTGAGCCTTTTTCTATGAATATTAAGTATGAAAACAAGAAAGGTTTAGAGGTGTGCTGGGTTTAAGAACTAGGGGTTTAATTTCCTGACTCTGAGAGTCTAAATGTTTCCTTAGCTTGATGCAGATTAGTTTAACATAATTGGAAGTTTGAAAGGTGCATGTTTCTAGAGCTTTTAAGATAATGATACTGAGAAATCACTGATTCTTCCCTGATGACTAATGTCTTTAATATATGTTTACAAACTACAAAGACTTTTAATATATTCTGCCATATTCTGATTACTAATAATATATAACTGAAACAAATGTTTTCTCTATCTTGCAATTCTTTGTGGGGGGAAAAAAACGTATTCAGTAGAGGTCGTCCTTCCTGAATTTTGTTAAAGCAGCTCTATATGTTATTTTTATTTTTTTTTAAACTTTCCCAATCCATTATATGTTATGGTTTGCTGTGATGTACCAGGAAGATAGGTCTCTCTTCCATTTCCTCACCCTCTCTTAGCCGTGTGTATACCATGCACAGCCACATAATACATGTGTTTATATCTGTTCTGTTTTATAGAATGTATGTGACACCAGCCAGTTTTACTTTTCTCTCCACGCTGCCACAACTCTAACTACTTCTCTATCAAACATTAGAAAATCAGAAGGAGGAAACCAGCACATAGTGTTACATTAGTGACGTCTTGACATTGTGCTGACCACAGCTTTCCTCTCTTAGTTTAACAGCAAATGGCACCTATCACAACCAGGTTTAGGATGTGATTGACACCATTGTTTAAATGTGCATGAGATTCATTATGGTTATCTAAGCATATCTATTTTTCCTTCTAATTTGTGGCCTGATTCTGCTGTGCCAAAGATTTAGGACTAGGATAGTAACGACAATGAACAAGTCAAAAGAAATACTTTCAGAGTGGACAAATTTGAGTTTAAACAGGGAATACAAAGAGTAATGAATTACTAATACTATAACCGTTCTCAAATAACAGTGACAGGTTAATTTTGACGGGGTCCCTATGATCTTTCTAAGTGCATTCATGCCAGTAATGTTGTCTTAAGCATTAGATCCTATCTCTATCCCTTTTCAAAAAGCCTGGTAAAGTTAGTTGCTTAAAAGTACCTGAAAACATCTTTCTGGACTTCCACCTTACTTCAGGGCCCTAGGGTCATAACCTCTTAACCTTATAGGTTATAGGTCTCTTGCTTTTTTATCTTTCTTGGTTCCTTCGTTTTTGCCTACTTCCTCCACAACATTCAAGCCTTGTTATGTAAGGAAATTGGAAACACCAATTTTGGATGAGATAAGAGTTACCCTCTCTTCCAGAATCATGCAAAAAAATGATTTTAAATAGAAACATGCTTGGGAAAAAATTTAACAAAATGAACTGCAGCATCCTGTTTAAGACAGTTTGAAGTAGAGCCCCTGCATTTTTTATCCTCTTAAAAAAAAAAATTAGAACTTGCTGTTGACTTAGTGATAAAATTTGTATTTAGGTTACAACACAACTTGCTTAAGACATCAGAATCCAAGTGGTTTGAATGAATGAGAAGTGGATTAATACAATTAGTTAATTATTCTCACCCTACTGGTTAGTATGCTATTTGATAGTAGTAACAACTTACATTTATGTGGCACTTACTGTTAACAAAGCATAATATTTATCATTTTATAGCCATAGCAACTTAATGAGAGAGAGATTATCTTTATTTCACAGCAGAGGAACCTGAGCTTCAAAAAAGGTCCTCAACTTGCCCAAGTCCAGACAGAAAGTAAACAGCAGAGCTGGTACGGAATGCTTACCTCTGGGACCCATGATCCTTTGCAGCCAACCATTCCTATTAGGCTTTAGAAGTGGAATACATTTCTTTTGAGTCTCAACTGGGGTGGTGGTATGATATCTTCAGTTGTTTGGCTGACTGGCTGCCGTTCTTATTATATTTTAAAAAATTTATTTATTTTTTGCTATTTTCTTGCCTCTGTTTTAGCCATTATTTGAGTTTTATTCCTTTGCCACACCAATAGAGCCAGGTACTATTAGACCAAATTTATAATTCTTCAAATGAAGAAACTTCTCTGAGCCAAATAATCAAGGACTGGAAAGTGCATTTTTTTGATAGAAAAGATCTCCTCAGCTTAAGAATTTCCCCGAAAGAAAGAATGAAAGAAATCTCATAGGATTTTAAAGTCAAGTTAGAAGCTGTGAGTCATTTTTAGCAGGACAGGCATTTGCCTTTGATTCATACTCAGGAAGTACAGTTTACCCATCTATCAGACAGCAAAAGAGGACAAATGATAAAAAAAATCACAGGTCATTATTCAGTTGTCTTTAAGTCTTGTTAAAATTATGAGATCTTGCATAAAAAAGAAAAGAAACTAAGATAAATTTTAACACAAACCTAAAGTCGAGCAGTGACATCAACATTTCTTCTCAAATGCAAACTACCTGGTGTTCACAAGTATCTACTAGTAGCAAAATCAGAACAAGGAAACCTGTGAACGATAATCATGTTTCTAACCCGTGTTAATCACCTACTTGTCTGACTCACAATAGCACTGAAATATGTGCATGTGTGTGTGTGTGTTCTGAATTTATTTTTATTTTATCTGACTTGCCAGCTGACTAAGGGGGCAAAGAATGTAATGTGGAAACCATCCCTTTCCACTGGAGAAAGGAGCCAAGAGGATTCCTCAAGCTGAGAACATGAGCTGTGAGCAACATGTTTGAATAGCCAAATATCCAAAGTTTGAGTCAAGTTCATTTATTTTGGGGGGTACCCGCGCTTCTTCGAGGCTTAACGGAGTGCTTTTGACTTAGATTATAACATGCGTGGTGCTAGGGGAAGGGAGAGGCCTGAAGCCCCAGACGGTTTGTGCCCTGGTTGCGGCTGACGGTGAGGGAGAATGGCGGGCTCCCGTCGGGAAGCATGCCCCGCCGTCAATCCAGAAAGGCCGTGACTTGTAAAGAAAGGCTTCGATGAAATGAGGGGAGCGGGGGAGCGGCGGGGGAAAGTCAGCAAACACTTTTTGAGCACGGTGTGTGTGTCAGACGCCATTCCAGGCGCTTAAAGTAGTATCACATTTAGTTCTATCAGCACTCTTAGAAGGTAGTAATTTTTTATCCCCCTTTTGCAGATCAGGAAACTGATGACATCTGAGATGACTTGACCAGTTTAACGCTGCTAGTAAGGTTGAGGTCAGGATTTGATCCCAGATCTGGCTCCAAAGCCCTGTGCTTTCCTCAGTCGCCTTGGACTATCACTCAAAGCATTAGCTGGAACTCTCAACTAAGAGTTGACTTGCCTCCCGGTGTCCTTTACTTTTCTGCTTTAGGCTGTCTGGGCTAATTACTCCATTAGTTAGAATAAGAATGCACTTGGCCCCAAATCTTGGTTGATCTTTGGGTTGCCCACATTAATTTTTTACAAAGCAAAGCTTTGGCATCACCACGGGCCTGCCATCGTGACAGAAGTGTGAGAGATGAGCTGAGAGTGTGTCTGACTCAGCGCCAACCCAGAGCAACATCTCGAAAGTGTATCTTCTGTTACTCTCACATCATCTGGGTATTCAAAAGGAATGAAAGTAATGCATCACTCGTAGAAATAAACAGCCTGAATAACTTAAAACTAAGGCAGTAGCCTTTTGCCATGAAGCTGACTCTTACATATCTGTCCTGTTTCAGTTGGGGCAACCAAGGTCCTGCACTTTCCCGAAGTAAGTTTGTATTTATAGTCTCGGCGCTGTGACTGAGGCGGTCTGAGTCCTCGGCTGTGAACCAGGACTCACGTTAAATTACGTATGGCTGCCAGCGAAGTTTGCTTATGCCCGTGCTCTTCAAAAAAAAATCTTTTTTTTTTTAACTTTCTAAATCGAAAAAGGAAGAGTTTTTCTTAAATTTCAAGACTTCTTTTTTCTTTTCTTCTCCTTCTTCTTCTTCTTCTTCTTTCTTTCTTCTTCTTTTTTTAATGTAAGCACCTACTGTCCCTCTTTGGTCACTTGTTGGTTGTAATCAGTGGGTATGTGTTTTTGCTGTTACACGTTTTTTTCACTCAGTATTTGAAAAACAGATATTTTCATCTATTACTATATTTCTCATTTTAAGAAAAATTTCAAGCTGTTAATAATTATCTTTCACTCATACCATAGTTTAAATCTATAGCAACATTCTCTGTGTGGGCAGATTGAGTTCAATATAAAGAAAGAATATGCAGGGTTTTTAAAAAAATGTTTATTGATTTTAGAGAGAGAGGAAGGGAGAAAGAGAGAGAGAGAAAAACATCCTTGTGAGAAAGAAATATCGATTGGTTGCTTCGCCTATGCACCCTAACCAGGGATTGAACCCACAACCTACGTATGTGCCCTGACCAGGAATTGAATCCACAAACCTTTTGGTGTAAAGGACAGCACTCCAACCAACTCAGCCACACCGACCAGGGCAAGAATATGCAGTTTTACAAAATTACTTTTGGAGTAAAGATTAAGGAAGAGAACTAAATGTAAATCCAGTCGGAAGAACCTTCAGCCTGGAGTGGTGGGGAAGAGCCTTCCAGAGTCACCCCTGCTCTCTCCCTTAGCAGTTCTTCGTTAGTGTTTTCACTTTATTTTCTTTTTGTCTTCCTGACTTTTGGGGGGAAATGTGGCACAAAGGAGAGAGTTTATGAAGAACTTAACAGTTTCCACATTGTCATCTGTGTAAAATCACAAAAAGAATAATTAACAGATGTATCATCGATAGGGAGAACACTGATCAAAAAGGGCTTGCAAAGATATTTCAAAATTCATGGAAACTTTCAGCTACATATTTAGCCCTCTGTTCTTTGTAAACTTTTCCCCCCAGGTTGAGTGTGAGTCTTTCTTTCCAGCTGGACCCTCCAGCTTTGTCCCTGTAGGACCAGAGGCTCCACCAGCATCACTCCTCCGAGAACGTTTTCTGGGCATCAGTGTCCTCACCTTGGCACTCCCAGAGGACAGTCCGCACTGCCCTGTGGCCCGGAGCTAATTAAACGCACAGCCATCCGAGCTCTGAAGTGACAGAGGGGAAAGGGCAGGGAATGGAACCGAGAGATCATTCAAATGGGGTTCAAGCTGTGCACAGTGTCCGGCCCCCTTCTTTCACAGCTGGGGTTTTGGCTGCGTGTCCCTCGGGTTGTTCAGCACATTGACCTTGGCTGCCTGTGATTTACTAACTGTTTTACAAACATTTCCTCACTCTGGGAGGTTTGATATACTCTTCATCCCCCTCAGCTCACCAGAGCCACTCAGTGTCTGAGCCAAACCTGCTTTGTTTACAACTTTTCCGGAAATTTTCACAGAGGGGGAGAAAAAAAACCCTGCCTCCTCTTCCAGTGTTTTATTTTTAAGTCAATACTTTCCCCAAGTTTATTTGTGCTCAAGCAAATTCTCCTACAAGGTATTGCTCTATATTCAAATGGGAATTGCTGCATTTCTATAAATAGAATGAAGGTCATGTGAACGAGTTCAGAAAAAACTAGATATCAGATTTTACTGGACCTTTACATTTAGTTCACTATTTTTTTGAAAATAATATTCTATGTTTGGATTTGTCTTTTTTTCCCACATGCATATTAGCCTGACCATTATGTGAAACACTGAATTTGGGAAACACTGAGTGGAATCTTTTAAAACTAAAATACCCATGTTAAAAATAACAAAATTTCTTGTTGCTTCATCACTGTAACATTCTTAAAAACAGAGCTTATGGCCCTTACATTAAATATGTATAGAATATCATTACCTTTGAAAACATAGTGCCAGGGCTTTTTTCTTTGTCTGATTTCCATTACATTGTCTTTACATTGACTGAGAAGGAAAAAAATGCCTTGGAACTTATTAGACATCAAGAATAATTTGAAGGAAAATTAATGAGTTAGGAAGTCCAATTCCATCTAAAACCAAAGGCTAACGTTTGGTTCACACAAAGAAGAAATTAAGTAGGAAGTCCTAACAAATGTGAAGTAGATCCCCTCGTCCATTCATTTTCCTGGCCTGCTGTTAAAATGGAGGCAGACTTATAAGACTCTCTTATGAAAAAGTGACATTCTTTGAAACTTATCTGTCTGGGAAATGCAAAAAGCATTATTTTTCTCTTTTCTACCTGTCAAAAAAAAAAAAGTTTGAAACCAAAACTAAAAGAAAAAACCGAAACAGGTATAATATCTTTCCTCCTTTTCTGTCTTTTAAAGCCAGAATAGACAGAGTAGACTCTAAATTGGATACAGCCAGAGACCAGTCTCCTGATAAAATGTGTTTTAGGAAGGGAAAATTGTTTTATTTCAACAAATACAGCTGGACTTCCTGGTGGGCCTCCCATATTGTCAACATCAATAGCATTTATTTGTTGACCAACAGAAGACCACCAGAATGAGGTATTTCCATTTCTGTATGTTTCTAAGTCTACAGGAAAGATAGCTGTTAAGAGAGCCAGTATGAAGGAAATGGCAAACAAACACCATAGGTGATCCTGTGTGACATTCAGGAACTATTGCAGACTTCCAGCGCTCAAGACCGTCTCCTCAGCCATAATGTCATTGACCTTGACATGCTCAGAACAAATTGGTCTTTGTGATTGCTACCACATGCTGTAGTGCCTTCTAACCCTGCCATTGGTCTAGAGTGAAGGGGGCAGGGGAAAGGGCTACTCACCAGAGAATACGCTTCCTTTATGTTCTTCAGACCCTTGCCTAGCATGCGTTTCCCACTCTGGTTAGTCTTTAAATGGTCGATTTAAAGTTGCCTAAGTTTTGCAGGACCTGTGGACTATACCTAGTTTTACCCAAGTACTTAATAGGTAAATGGTCTTTGTATTCTTAGAGGCTGTTTCAGGAACAGAGTGTTAGGCAGACGCAATCAGAAACAAAGCCTTTATGCTCAGTTAGGAAGGTGATTATTGCCCCATCAGTAGAAAAAAAAAGCAGTGATATCTCTTTCCCAGCTAAAGAGTCAACTGTGATGAGCAACTTTTTGAACTGTAGTTCTCTTTCACTTATGTAGGTTTTTCATTTACCTGGGGAACATAGCTTTCAGCCCACTGAAGTTTGCGCAGGCTCCTTAATGTCTAGCACTGTAGTTATTATAGGCCCTTAATAAATGTTCAGTGAATGAGTGAATCCTGCACAATTCAAGATGTGTGGGGTCAGTCATAATCTCAGCAAAAGCCTTACCTCACACAATCAAATCTCTGCCTCTAAAACATGATTTTAAACCATACCTTTGATTTTTAGCCTAAAATTGATACATTAACTTGCGATGTGGTACACCTTGATATATACACCAGAGTGTGACTAGTGTGTCCAACAAGTAACACCATGTTTTATCTTGGGAGATACACGCGCACGCGCGCACACACACACACGTAAAAGAGTAGTTTTTTATGGTACTGCGAATAGCTATAAAATTAATTAAAACTACACTTTTTTATTAGAAAATTGTGGAGAGATTTTCAGCCACGAATGTACCAGGTTCTTCCTTTGATTCTCTCTAGTTCTTTTTTTTAAACTTGAAGAATTCTGTATAGATCCAAAATAATTTTGTTTTGAAATAACAGAGGTCTTAGGGGAACAACTGACAAGTAAGCTACAAAAGAAGTATTTTTTTGGAAAATCTCTTTATTTGAAGATGCACTATTATTTGTTCTTAGCATTTTTTCCAGGTTTGCTGCACAGAAACTCTTACAATGTGCCAAAGATAGCAGCGACGTTCCTTAAACTTTTACCTGCTGCACGAGAGGAACAGAAGCTCGGGTTCCCCTTTCCTGGCCTCGTACTCCTTTACCTGCTGCTCTCCACCCTGTGTTTTTCTCCCACCAGTTTATGGCAGAGAAATTGTCTCCTTGTTAGTACATGTTGTATGTCTAGACCTACCTTATTCTTTTTACTGTTTGTGTATTAATAATAATGGATAATATTTCTAGAGGCAGGTGTATCTTAATTCATTTATCGTAACTTTAGGATATAGGTATTGATAGGTGAGGAAACTGAGTTACAGAAAGGCTACAGACGTGTCCAAGGCTACAGGGTCGGTAAAAGCCAAGGCTAGGTTCACACCAAGAGGCCCTGGCTCCTTAGCGTGTGCGCCTCGTCCCCGAGCTCGGTCCTGTGGAGGAACTACACTTTAACTGCTCCCCCCTGGGGCTTGTTTAAGAATTTTTGCTTTTACAAACCAGGTTGCAATGAACATCTTTATATGTATTTCCTGTGCACTGCAGAGCATCTGAAAAGCATGGATCTAACTACCCTCTCCCCCATGCCTACTTACTGTGAGCAATCCCTGTGTTACCCCAGAACCCAGAAGGGTAGAAAATCTGCCCTCTCATGGGGCTCAAGGAAAGTCAGCTGGCAGAGGGTCCATGTTTCACAGTTTTCTTGGAGCTGTAAGATTAAAACTGAGACAGAAATAATGTATATACATATTTGTGTCTTGTTTGGTGAGAAGTGGCGGAGAGGGATAATGTTTTTGGTTTTGCTGAAATTTTCTTAGTAACATGCCTGAAAACAGTGGCTTTGTAAAATTATCTGTAAGATCCTTGTATTTAAGTGGAATCAGAGAAAGAAAAATATTGCATTATTAATCTTCCTTTCATGTAAGAACCTAGATGGCGGGGAAAAAAAAAAGACTTAAGACGTACTATTGATCAATTCTTTATCCTCATTTTCTCTAAAGTATTCAGTAATGATAATAAGTAGGACCATTTTTAAAGTCCTCTTCAGAAAACACATCCAGCCACAGATGCAGAAACTTCCAAAGGCCAGGACATTTAGGAACTCAAAAACAAGTTCCAAAAAATGCCTCTCTGAATATCGGGTAGAAATAACCTGCTTTCATCTATAGTTTTCCCTCTCACCTGTTATATCTTAATAAGTGACTCTCATTTCGTATTTTAGAAAGTGGTCTATAAAAAGTTTATTAGCCTCCTTGTAGGATTTCAAATCTAAATTCGAGATTGGGAGGTTTCACGGCCTCTCAGACTTTCCAGGGGCTCGCGGCTTCCTGTTCCACTTCCCTGTGCTTGGTATTTAGTTATTGTATCGCCTCCCTATATATATCTGACTTTTCACTGTATTGCATTTTTTCTAAAGCTGAGCTCCCTTCTTCTTCCAGGAACAAACAAGAGAATTTTCCTCTTGATGTTCTACTGACACCTTGCTAAATGCTCTGACTCAGCCAGACTTTAAACCCATGGTTTCGTTTTCTAACATTATTAATGATTACTATGGAAGCCCGAATGAAAAGAAATGTAATAGTTTCATTAGAGGCCTGAGACAGTAAGTTTCATGAAAAGTGCTTTTGTTTAGGACATTTCTTATCCTCAGCTTGAGTTTAACTTGAACCTCATCAGCCCAGCTTAACTGGCGGGCGTTCTAAAAGGGATGAGGGAGTGTGGCCATCCCCCATGCTAATGTCGGAGAGTCCCCTTTTATAAATCTATGAGGTCCATGCTTCTCTGACGAAAGTGGGTACCCGTGTTGTTGATGCTCCGCAGAGGGGGCCTCAGACACATTTTGTTCCCAAACAGAATTAGAAGGAAACAGTCCGCTTAGCTGTCTTTTCCTGTTTAAAGTACAGCTGCCCCTGAAGCAGAGCCGTCGTCAGCTCACCAGCGCTCCCTGCAAACTTGTGGTCCAAGCCTATGATATAAGTGGTGTGGAGTGGTTTTGTTGCTAAGAGAAAAGTGCTAAAAAGGGGGAGGGGGACTGTATCTCTTATATAGCTCAGATCCTTTGGGTATTTAATGTACAGTTTCAACAAAGGACACTCAGAATTATACCTCTGGTTCACAATTGCTTAAATGTTGAAACATATGGTCTCATGTTCCATTTGTTAGGAAACAACCAGCTGTTCTCAGCCTGCCAAATCCGAGTAAACATCCACTGTGTGGAAGAGTGAATCTGAAGTGGTTCAGTAAAAACATAAAAGCTGTTTTTGCTGGAGAAGAAGAAGAAAAAAAAAAGGGGCCACCCCGAAACAACAGCGGGTGAAGAATAAAGAAATCCTGTTCTGATAACGTATTTTCCCTGGCTTGCTCATAGCGGGCCGTGGAGCAGCAGTGGCTCTGGACGTGTTTCAATTAAACAAAGGTTCGAAGGCATCCCCATTGTCTTCTGTTGGCGAAAATCATGGGACTGTCTCAGTTACCGTGATTATTTTAATAAAATGCAATTATCTGAATAATTAATTTATTTGGCTACTTGACTGTGTCCTCCATTCACAGAGGCCAAAATGTCAAAGATCAAGTAGATTGAGAGAATAGGAAAATTCTCATTATAAAGGCAAAGGGAGGAGGGAAAGGATGAAATATTTGGAATTTCAGTGCAGTGGTTTCTATTTATCCGAAATGTCAAGGGCAGTGTAAAATGTATTTTTAAAATGTGTTTCTGTATGGTTTGTGCCCATTCTTGGCGTGGCTCTGGCTGTACAGAGACCATTGTTCTTTGAAGAGTATGAGGGGGTGTCTTTGTCCAAAGTGACAAAAAGAAGACTTGGAAGACTGGGCCTCCTTTGTTCCTGTGTGGTGCTGTAAAATTTGGTTTGAAATTAGGACCTCAGGGAAGGACCTTCAATAGAGAGCTTTCATTTCCTGCCAGCATTTTAATCACTCTGAGGTTTAAAGTGGATGGCCGGCCAGCATAATGGCCCTATGTTTAATAGAACAGCTCGTATCTTGAAGGCCAGTTAAGGGATCTCTCATCCGCCCAATATTCGTCTTCTCTGTTTCCTGTCCATTTATGAAGATCACCCACCCTTTTTAGGTGGCTTCCATGGGCCATTTGCAGGAGAGCTGCTGCCACTGCTTCTTAAAGAGGCTGAACAGAAATCCAGCTGAATGTGGTCCAGTCTCCTGCCTGTGCAGGAAGGTCTAGAGAGTGCTTTAATTAGACACGAAATTCCCCAGGTTGGGGGGTTATTCTACCCATGCAGAGAGGAGGTAGAGGAAAATTTCACCAACATACAGAATATGAGGACGGTTGTAATTGATCCATGTCTTAGGAGGAATATTAGCACCTACTGACCTGACACATGATGACATCATTGCCATGGAAGCTAATGTCATCCTATTGGGCAGAGGAGTAATTTACCCCCCAGGAGGCAAAATCACCCAGTAAATTTGATCTTGTTGTATAACAGGAAATTTGTAGTTTTGGTGGTCGAGTGGCTTTTTACCTCTGAACGCTTTCTTTGGAGCCACGTAGAAATTTACCTTCATACTTTATCAGATGATAGCCAGAACTCCTAAAGGAGTCAAGTCTTGAAGGTAGGGCCAGTGTGTAGAAGTAAGGATTCTGGCCCTAACGGGTGGGGCTCAGTTGGTTGAAGCATCATCCTGCGAAAGGCTGTGGTTTCGACTCCTGGTCAGGACGCATGCCCGGGGTGCAGGCACATTCGGGAGGCAACCGGTCAGTGCCTCTCCCTCGCATCAGTGTTCCTCTCTCAGGCCTCTCTCTTTAGAAGCAGTGAAAAGATGTCCTCAGGTGAGGAAAAAAAAAAAAAGGCAGCATCCTGAATTTCTTCCCTGGTTCCTACCTAGTGGTCAGGAGTAACAACGAAAACCTCAGATTCACTAAATTCTAAGTAGGACCTATTACTGAAATTATTCTGTGACTTGGTGCTAAGCTTAGAATTCTCCCTGGGTGGCGGTGATAAATTTCAGGGATAGCTGTTAAATTGGATCATAATGTCGCCCTAACTCTGAGTTACAACAGTGAATGAGGAGGGCAAGGGGGAGGGACTTTCTCAGCTAACACACTGCCTCACCTTGCACTCAGGAGTGCCGCAAAAGGCACGGGGGACCCACATTTCTTTTGCGCGTTTTCTTTTTGGCACGTAGGTGTGGGTTATCACGGGGAAGTGGAGGAACGCTTCAGCCCCGTTCAGCAAAACTGAAAGGCTCCTCTCTCCAGCCTAGCTCAGGCCCAACTTGACCCGCACCCACAGAGATGACGGAAGTGAGCGAGAGTCCTCACTGCCCACAGCCTTCTCTGAGCCAGGGTCCTGGTCCTGGGGGGAGGGAAGGAGAAAAGGCATTAGGGTGGGAGTGAGATGAATGAAATACTTTCACTTCTTCAGAAGAAGTGGAATGACATTAAAGTTCTCCAAAAGAATAAAAAAATCACTGGAACCGGCTGCTCCCCACGTCTCCCTGCTGCAATCAGGAGTCATTGTCTGGTTAGGGCATATGATAGCCCGTTGGCTAGCCTTTCGGGGTTGTGCTTCCTTACCGACTGGAAGACTTCAAACAAGGATTTAAACATCCAAGACACTTTCCTGCCCCTTCGAGAGCCACCCTCCCACTGGGCCCCTTCTGACCTCTTTCATCATGTCTCCAGCCACAGACTTCTTAGCTGCCCAGTTTGAGCCCTCTCGAGTTGGCCTCCTTTGGATGAATAGCTGCTTGAAAGCTGATTTAAAGTGAGTGTTGCTCCATGTAAGAGCTATTGGCTGAAAAGAACACTGTCCAGAGCAGCAGAGGTAGCCGCACAGGGCAGGCAGGCTCTCCGGAGGCTGGTTTCGCAGATGTGCATGGGGCTCGTAGGAATTACGCGTCGTTAGACTCGGGAGCTTTTCTTTGCATCCAGGTCATTTTCTCCGTCAGAAAATGCCTCTGACACTCCACCCGGGGAACCACCATTGTACCGGTCTATTCTCACACATGGCGTGTTACGACTCAAGTTGCCACTCAACAGCTCCTCTGAAGGTCTAGAGTGTGTTTACTGGGTAGAATTTTTTGGGCATAGACTTGGAGGGAAAGCTGCCCACCCGAGCAAGGCCATCGCATAAAGTTAATACTGTCAAAGATCTGACTATAATCTTTCATTCACTGTTGCAGTTTGCTGTGTGGGTGTATCCACAATGTGGGAACCTCATTTCATTGAAGAATCTGAATATTTTGTAAGGATGTGAAGAGTTGCAAATAATCTTTTCTGTAAGGCTGTGACGAGAAACAAAGCAGCTAATGTTAGAAAGAACTGGTACACTCTTGTTTTTCTGTCATTTGTAAAACTCAATAGGAATATTCTATACTTGACAAATTTGTATCCTCAACTTACTCCTTAAAGGCTAGCCATATCCTGTCTGCAGAAAGCATACCTGTGAAAAGATCTGTTCCGTTGGAAGGGTACCCTCTTTTGAAGCACAAATAGTTTTAAAATAAGATGATGCATGTAATAAACCCCTGAATTCTTTGTCTGTAGCAAAGAATTTGTCTAAATCTTCAAAGAGCTATCTAAAGTCCTATCTGGAAGCAAAAGGCAAGGCATGGAATGAAGTTTTTAAATTTGTACCCACACTTTATTTTTATATGTTCCCTGAATATATAAAAATTGCATTATATATAATAATATAGAAAAACGATACATGCATAAATATATAAACATGCTATACATGTGTATAAAACATAAGCATGTATGTATAATTAAGTCAGTGGAATTAGTCAAGATGCCTTCATTTTTGCCTTGTTTTAGGCCATGAGATTACACCAGCCTTAACTGTAATCAGGGCAATTATTAGACTCACAAGTGCCCGTTTCCAATTCTTATTTCTTAGCCTCTCTTTGAAAATCACACTAGAAAATGAAGTGACCTCTGTCGTGGGTATCCCATTTTAGGCAACAGCATTTGGTCAGCGTTGTTCCTATGGGCTCCCTCGGGAACTTTTGCTTATATTTGTATATCCTTGTTTTTCCTTCCAAAAGCCTTTCCTGAGAGTTTGTCCCATATTTAGTTAATGTGTGAAAAAGCTCTTGTGTTTCAGAACTGAATCCTAACCAGTCAGTGATCTTGGTTGAGTCAGGATCCATGTCACCTTTTTCCCACGTTTCTCAGAACCCAGCACACTGTTCGGTGCCTAAATAGGTGTTGGCTTTCTTTCCCTGTTTAATTGTGATCCATAAATCCCATTTCTCACAATCCCATGTGAGAAAAGTGAAGCAGGAAGAGAATTTTATTATTTGTTTAGCTGACAGGAAATTTGGAGCAAAGTTGTACAATAACCACCTTACCTCAAATTCCTGGAAGAATTCTCTCCTTTTACCACTCGACGTCATTTAGCTCATCTCTCTTCCTGACCTTGAACTATCTTAGATTTATGTCCCTTTTTATAATCATAATTGTTTTTGAAAGTCGTGAAAGAAAGAGGAAGGATGAATGTGCAGGTAGACATTTATGCCAGTGACTGGGTTAGAACTCACAGATTTTGAGTTTTCCGGATGTGACTTAGTACATCCTGAGACCAGACCATGGCAGGCCCTAGGATGTGATTGTAAGGAACTGACTGGGGAGAATCGAATAGGATATTAAACCTTGCCTTCTTCCTTTCTGTAATTGTCCTGGAAAAGTCTGTAGTAATGTAGTACAAAGGGGTGGGTAAGGAATTCTGGAGCCAAATGCTTCCTAACAAGAAAGGCAAGAGAATGGTTGCTGCGAGTAGGCTAGAGACCCTAACTAACCTCACGGGACGACTGGTTTCAAAGCTTACTCCAGCTATAGGAACACTTTGATGGGACTTCTCCTTGGAATTAACAGTGGCTCTCCTGGAAATTCTGAAAGCCAGCTATTCAAAAACCTAGGCTGTGGCTGTGAATGCACCGTACAGACGTATCTAGCCATAACAAGTGTGTCGGCGGTTTCTTCTCAGAAGACTTAGCATTTGCATGTATTTAATGCACAGGCTTACCCTCTAAGAGAAAGAAATATAGCCTGCATGTTTCTTACACTCACTAGATAAAGTTTAGGGAATCAGTCAGGATCTGTTTCAATTAACTGGAGCAGATAAGCAGTAAATCTAACTAACCAGGATTCATTTCACATATTGTCTATTACGGTTTTTCTTACTCTGCTTCCTGGCTTGATCTAAGTTTTTTTCCCCCCCAGTTCATGGAGGAGCTAGCTTCTTGAGAGTGGACAAGGATACATTTCCTCTTTGTCTCGTGCTTTAACTGTTTTAGAGGGGGAAACAAATCTCTTTTGAAACCTGTGAGCGAAACTGTTTTAGGAGCCATTGGCCTCATCATGCGTAGTTGATTCTCCTTGCCTGGATGGGGAATCAGGGGTCTGTGTTTTTATCTGTCTCGGTTACTGACTAGCTCTCTGTCCTTTGTGTCTCTAAACTGCTATTCCTGGCCTGCCCTCCAGGCCCCTGTAGCAGTAATTCTATTGATATAGCCCTTGAGAAGTGCAGGCAACATTTGAATGGAAGTCTCGAAACATTGAATGCAGTGCACCCTCTGTGTAGAGTGGAAACTAATGGCTGTTATACTGCTGAGTTCAGATACAGAGGATCATAGTTTTACATACTTTTGAAGCTACTTGAGCTCACATTAAAATCATTAGGATTCAAAGAAATGTGGAAGATCGCCATCAGCCTGTCCCACTTCCATCTCTTTCACACTCACCTCTTCATCAACAACTCTCGGCGCAGTGGGCCTCAGCCTTACCTTCACGTCAGAATTCCTTGGGGCCTTTTAAAAACACCTGTATCCAGGCCATACTCAGAGCAGCTGAGGTCAGAGTGCAAGCACCAGTATTTTTCAAACTTCCTGGGTGATTCCAGTATAGAGCCAAATTTTAAAACTTCCATCTTTGCCTCTCAGAGTGTAATATGTAACCCCACATTTCTAATATATTTTTAAAAATCATATATATATATATATTTTTTTTTCCTTCAGTAGTAGGACTCTTATATTTCAGAATATTTTGCTGGGTATTTTACTGACTCTCTATTGTATTTCATACTAATCTCTCTGATAGCAACTTCCCCTCCTTTGGAGGCCCAGCATCGCGTCAGATGCATAACATGAATCTTGTCTTCCCATTCCGTGCAATTAGATGCCATCCTAGGAGGGAGAGTCCTCAGTGCATCATGTCCAGAAACTGAGCGTGGCTTAAGACACATGAATAGATTTCGAGGGGTGTTGATATGTGTTTATTTGCAATAGAAGGTGCTACTATTGGGATTTATGCCATCATTTTATCAGATTTGCCTTAACTCAAGTATGCAAGGTTTGGCAGGGGAAGCTTTTTTTCTTCCAGAATTGGCTTTACCCAAAATACTCAATTAAAACACATTTAGGATTATGGCATGTTATTGTACCTATGAACTAGGCAAGTCAGTACATATTTGTTGATTTTACCTGATTTTCCAATACACTGTTCCACCAAGATGCAGAATTTAAATGTGCATTTGTTCACAGAGTCTAAGCGCACTTGTGCGGGTTTTCCCTCATCTGAGCCCCACACCATCGGCCTGCCAAGCAGCATGCCTGCCGCATGTAGCTTCAGCTCAGCACTAGTTTTAAAGTGTCCCCTGCCTTTTGCCATAGTGGAAAAATCTGGATTCCTGAAAAGAATAGATTATTTTCCCACCTGAATGATTTCCAGTCCTTACAATGGTTTGGAAGCATTTGCTAAGCATATTGTGATCCAGAAATCACTGTGGCTTAGTGTGGCTTCCCCTAGTAATGTAAATTATAGGAAACCTTACTTGAAACAAAAAAGATAAACAGGAACTAAGGGTAGAAATGGGTTTTTCACTGTCATGGTTATTTGGAGCTTGTGAACGGGCACGTAAGCGAAGGGCATGTTCGCAATACCTATGCACACTGCAAACGTCCTTATTTTTATGCCAAGTTAAGTTTTTTTTGTTTTTCAGTTGTCAAACGATCTTTAATTGAAATATTTCCCTTTGTAGCTCTTAACTAGCCGGGCATTCCACCGCACCGTTGCTGATGTCATCAAGGATGTCATGCAGGTGGTGGCTATTAATATCACAGCCCGCAGCCTAGGCCGTCCCAGGATCTCTTTAATGCTTCCAGAAAGTTCTCTAGCCGAAGATCAGTGCCACATATGTTGGGCGATGTTGACAATCTCTTCCAAAGTGGTATTTCCACTGTGTTTAATGGTTTTTCTTCTTTCTGCCTCGTGGTGGTTCTTCGAGGGCTTTGATGATCAGGGCAGAGGCCGAAGGCACTACCTCAGTCTGGGCCTGTCTGTTCCGAATGGTCAGCTTCACTGTGATCCTCAGACCCCTCCGACACCGGTTGCTTTGGCGATGTCATCACCAACCTTTTTTGGAGACAGCCTTGGGGGCCAGTCTTGGAGGCCAGGGCACATGTGGCACCAGTGCCTCTCACGTATAGGACTTTGATCTCCTTGGGGTAGAAGTTCCGGGGGCACGGGGAAGGCAGCTGGTGGATGAACCCAGATTCCAGACGATCAAAGAAAATTGCACCCATGGCTTCTCTGAGCCAAAAACCGGAAAGCCCAAGTTAGGATTTATAGGCCTGACAACAGTAGGCAGACGCCTCTGACTTGTTGATTTGCTTGAAAAATATTTTTCTCGATCATGTAGTGTCTCCTACTTCTCTAAGCCTTTTTTACTTCCTTCCTCAAAGTGCCTTGAAAGAAGAAAAAATCCAGTCCTGGCTGGGTAGCTCAGTTGGTTAGAGCATGGTCCTTATATACCAAGGTTGCAGGTTCAATCCCTGGTCAAGGTGCATGCGAGAACCAACCAGGGGATGAGTAAATAAGTGGAACAACAAATTGATGTTTCTCTCTCTCTCTAAAGACAATAAAATTACCTTTAAAAAAAATCCTAATGCCAGACACAAAATAAATTAATTACAAAAGAAAAGTGTCAGAACGTCCTCTAAAATAGTTCTGGTTACTGAGTTGATTGCTCCTGTGGGAGGCCTTTGTGCTTTGGAATGGACACTGCTGTAATTGGCCACTACTACTTTACGTGGACTACGCCAGAATCCTTGGGATTATCTGATCTTTTCCAAGTCATTCTCCATTTAATATCACTGTGCTTACAATCTAGTTATGCTATCACCACCTTGAACCAGCCGGGACAAGGAGAACTGAGAGAGTTAAATGAAGAAACAATAAATGTTGGATTGTGAGATATTAAACCTCAGGAGCTGGCTGCAGGGACTTTCTCTGTCTGAAGCTCCCTCCCTACTGGCCCATGCCTAGGGGCTGCTGTGAGCTCATTGTCACAGTGATAAGAAGCATTCAGAGGGTCAAGCAATATTCCTTTCCCTAGCTGGAAGCCTGTAGTCTGAATTCTTCGGTTGTCGGGGTTACCTTAAATTCTTCTCTCCTGTCAACGTGGAAAATGCCCAAACCCCATTCTATCTGTCCTCTAGGATCTGTCTCAGAGCCAGAGAGAAGGACCCTGAGACCAGCATGCCCTTGGCTTCAGGAACATTCCATGGAAACAGGTTGCTAGCTGTTTTAGGACCCTGCCTGTAAAGCTGCAATGAGTAGTCACATCTGCATTGTAGTCACTTTGTTAATGCCTCCTTCATCTAAGGAGTCCGGGCCCAGACCGCAGGGTTGGCTGCGTGATCGTCGTGGTGCAGACAGCCTGATGTTTGCTGCTAAGCGAGCAGGACATCCAGCAGGTGGGCTTAGCATCTCCATTCCATTCTGCTGTTAGCTCTGTGAGGAAATAGCCACTTAATTCATTTCCTATCTCACCACATGACTTTTCAGGCTTCAACATGCTATGGCAAGCTGAACCATAGGTCCTGGTTTGCCCGGGTCCTGTGTGCGCTTATGCGAGTTTAGTTTTCAGCAGTGCTCCTTTCACCCTCCAAAGTGTACCGCTTTGGTTGTCACCACTTACCTCCCCCTATGTTAGCTTCTGGAGAGCCAAAAGAAAGGGCTACTAAGTGGAAGGATAGTAGGATCTGTGCTTCTGGAACATTAGAATTAGCCTGTATAACCTGTTGTTTGCAAGTAGAATCCAAAATGTCATAAAATATCTTCTTCATATTTGCCAACAAAGGAAGGCACTCTAGAATTAGAATTCTGGTCTCTGTAACTAATATTTTCATAGGAAATCAGAAACAGAGCAGCGAAGTATGAAATCAGGCAGGCTTTATAGTCTTTTCCATGACTCTTGGCTCTTCTTCGCGGGGGATCAAGGTGGGGAGCTGATCGTGGAGCAAGTTATCTTCTCAGCCTACAACCTCTGAGAAAGGAGCCTTATGCAGAAACCCTATGCCTCAGGTACTGCCCACTGATGCCCTGGAGAGGAACATTCTAGTAATTCCTTTCTGGGCTCGTTTCCTAGGGAGGATTGAGAGTTAAGCAACGTGCAGGGTCAGGAAGTTTGGGCCAGATCTCAACATAGAGGCCCTTCTCTCCCCAAGTGGTCCGTCAGTTTGGTATCCGTGTGCCCACATTACTGGCGCTGTCAGCTCGGGGAGCTTATGAACTGTCGATGCAGGAATTAGGTTGTTGCTTATCTTGTACCTCCTTGCGCACAGTATTGACAGTGCCACCGAATTGCTGGAGGCCGATAGCATCTCAGCGATCACTGTGCTATTTCAGCTCTGCTGCTGACAACATCAGAAGTGTTTTAACAGGGTTTTAATGGGCAGCCTCTGTAGCTCCTTGGAGGTTGCAAATAGCTGCCGTGAGAAACCCTCTGTGCTGCTCTGGGCTGACATGCCCTCTTTTCTCATCCAGCTGCTGCTTGTTTAGATGGCCGCCTTCCTGGTGACAAGCACTTCTTATTTGGGCTGAGCAGTTCTAGGACTTGAATTCCAGAGATGAGATTGTGTAATATAAAAAAGGAAAGGTCTCCTAAGGACATTTTCTTCCCATCCTGTTGGGGGCAGGAAAAATAAGGCGGGGTGTGGGGTTAGGGCAAGAGAGAGGGTCTGACCAGGAATAAGTCTGCCATTCCCAGAACCTTTCGGAGAAAATTCCTGGTGTGTTGTTAAAGTGAAAGGGCTCCCGTTTGAGGGAGTCACAGGAATCTATTTGGAGAATGTTCTGCCCAGAGCCTCTGTTTTCTAGCTTTCCCACATTTTGGAGTTTTATTTAATGGCTAACAGGCATACAGAAGAGGAAAATAGCTTTCTACACATGAAGACAGTTTTTGATGATTTTGTGATATCCTGGGATTTTCTCCACTGTTAGGAAATGCATCTTGAGATTTAAAGTACAATGAATTGATGCTGCTTCATGTGCTTTGGTTCTGTCACTTGATTTTCGGATGTAACAAAGTGACTGAATTCCCCGCTAGTAACTTAAAACCTCAAATTTTAGGATGAAAGGGGATAGATATCCACTCGTAGAATTCTCTTTACTAAGACAGTAAGGTGGGGAAAGAAGGTATTATAATGACCTCACAGTTGTGGTGCCAAAGACAGTTTTTGATATCTGTGTCCATGGTCAACAGCGTACCTGAAAGGGAACTGGTGATAAGAATGGAAGAAGAAAAATGGTGGCTGCAACGCTGAAGTTTGCGGTGTGATACAGGAACTCAGTCCAGTCAGGAGGACTCCCCTGAGGAAAATGTGTTTGTGTTCCATTTAGAAGGTGTAGTTTGCCAAGACATGGACACAACCTAAGCACCCTTCGGTGGATCATTGCATGAAGAAGATGTGGCACATATATTCAACGGAACACTACTAAGCCATTAGAAACAGTGAAATTCTGCCGTTTGCAACAACATGGGTGGATCTTGAGAACATTGTGCTGAGTGAAATATGAGAGAAAAGAACAAAACCCGTATGATTTCACTCATATATGAGATATAAAGAAGAAAGCAACAAACAAACAAACTGATAGGTTACCAGAGGGAAGGGGAGGCGTGGGACAAAGAGGGTAAAGGGGTAAATGTATGCGGAGGGAGGGATCGAGACTTTGTATTGTAGAATTGTACACTTGAAATTTATGTAATGTTATTAGCCAGTATCACCCCAATAAACTTAATAAAACTAAAGTAAAGTGTAGTTCATAGTAGAATCTCAGTGCTTGGAAGTATCAGCGCAGACACCAGCTACTGTAATTGTTTCTCTCCATCTTTCCCTTCTCGGGGACACGGAAGCAGGGGCTTGCCTGGCCCTCTCCACAGGTGATCTGAGCGCACTTCCCTCTGATGTCGGAGAGAGGCCGCCTTCACTCCAGGCTCTACCCGCTCGGAATTGGTTTTTATCATTATCACCCTCCACAGCTTTTTTCCCAGGCTGCCTGAGAAAAATCTCCTATCAGACACTTAAGGCCATTTCACAGCCTTTTCTTCCCCAACCAAACTGATAGTACCTGGTTATCATCTGTCCTTCAGAGATGTAAGATTCTTAACTTCTTGTCACCAGCAGAGGCATGACTTTAGCTATTAAGGGATAAATCTGATTATCAAGGTTGGAAGAAAAAAAACACCAGTTCACCTCTGGGATACATTCAGAAACGGATTCCTGGGGCTCTGGCTGGTGTGGCTCGGTGGACTGCGCGCCAGCCTGCAAACCAAAGTGTCACTGGTTTGATTCCATTGTCACTGGTCAGAGCACATGCCTGGGCTGTGGGCCAGGTACCCGGTTGGGGGCATGTGAGAGGCAACCACACATTGATGTTTCTCTCCCTCTCTTTCTCCCTTCCCCTCTCTCTAAAAATAAATAATTTTTTTTAAAAAAGAAAAAGAAAAAAGAAATGGATCCCAAGCCTAGTTACCCTTTGCTTTCTTACAACAGGGCCCCTTTCCTAAAGCCGCTGCCGCTGTGCCACTATAGGACTGTTACCCCAACTAAGACCGTTTTAAAGAAGCCTTTATTACTAGGCCTGCCTGTGTTTGCAATCTTCTGCAAGGCACTGAATAAAGAAAACTGCGGGGATTCTACAAAATATAAAGCGAAAACCACAAGGCTATGGCCTATGGGAAAGTTTAATGGTGAGGAGTTTGAACCCTGGAGTTAGAAAACTAACCTGACTAGCAGGTGGATTCACCTGCCACTGTCACAGCTACCTCATTTATAAAATGAAAATGATTCTGATAGTTATAACCTACCTGGAAGACGGTTGAGGATTAAATAAGATAGTGCATTATAGCACAGAGCTCAGCACAGAGTTAAGTGCTTGGTTAAAAAGGGCTGTTGTTACTATTTCTGTTAAGTATACACATGCCTGGTGCTCAATCCCTCCCCATATGTTAAAAGTGCCTAATTTGCCCTGACCAGTGTGGCTCAGTGGGTTGGGCATCATCCTGCAAACCCAAAGGTCGCCTGTTTGATTCCCGGTTGGGGCACATGCGTGGGTTGCAGGCCAGGTCCCCGGTTGGGGGCGCGCGAGAGGCAACCAATTGATGTCTCTTTTGCACATCGATGTTTCTTCCCCTCTCTCTCTCCCTCCCATCCTGTCTTTCTAAAAATAAATAAATAAAATCTGTTTTTGAAAAGTACCTAATTTTAGGGAATTTGTTAGCAGCCATAGTGACATAGGTACAAGTATAGAGGACATACAGTGGCAGAATAGAATCGGTAAACCGAAACCTGAAAGAACAGTGGGGAACTGAAATAAATGATAAAAACAAGGACTTAGCATAAATCTTTGAAATAAAGAGCATTGCTGGGCTTGCCAAACCATATATTTCCATGTGGAGAATCTACGCTCTCTCTTACAGTCTGAAATGAAGAAGCCTTAGCTTGACATTCGCCTGTGGTCTCAGGATGGTCCTTTCTTCTCTAGGCCTCCATTTCCTATGAAACCTGGGAGAGTTGGAACAGATGGTCTCCAGAGCATTTCTAGCCTAAAATGTTAAAAGTCTAATGAAAAGAAAAAGGTAGTCATATCTCTCTTTCCTCAGTTGCTCGGCTAGGCTGTCACTGGGTGAAGGGTGTGTTGCGGACCCGCCCTGGTAGACCTTTCTGTCTACCTAACTTTCAGCCCCCTGCCCTAAGTGTCTGTGCCTTACCAATAAGATGACGTGGTTAACGTGCTCTTCTTTACGGCTGATTGGGTGAGTTACATCATGTGGTGGGTAGGAATATTCATTTTCATGATACCTTTGTTCCCTGCCCAGTGGCCTTGGTCACCATGGGCCATGGCTGTTCTGCAGCTCGGGCTGATACCTGTGTCCCTTGGCTTTGGGGTTCTGCCTGGAAGTTCCCTTCGGCCTCAGTCAGCTACCTTGAGGAAGCCATTGGCTGCTCCCCTGTGCCTGTGATTTCCCCCACTCCCATGATCGCTCCTCCCTGAGAGACGTGGCGGTCATATGTTAGCTGCACGGGAGCTCGGTCTCCCTCAGGGATGGCGCAGCTCTGCACTGGACCGTCCTCATTTCCCTGTGTGCTCGTTCCCGAATGCAGTGGTTTCCTTCTCCAGATGCGAAGAATTCCGGTGTAATATTGCCCTTGCCTTAATTGTACCTGCAGGTGATATTTGTGGAGTGTATTTCCTATACATGCTAATCTCAGTTTGTGACAAATTCAGAGCTGCTTTTTAAATAAATATTCAAAGTAATTAAAAACTCCGTCGAGACGCCTCTAATCAGGCCCTGGGGGATCTGCAAGCTGCCTGACTAGCCAGTCGCTCTCCCGTCCGCCCTGGGCCTGTCTCTCTTCGTGTTCATGCATTTCTTTATTTTATGTGCCACCTGCCAATGTCGAATGAAAAGATGTCTTTAAGCATGAGTTGCTGTAAAGGGCTGCACAGTATCTTTTCGTGATGTCAAGTTTTAAAAAATTTAAAACTAGCAATTGTATTCATCTGAAAGAAGGAACATCTTGATTTCTTAGAACACAATATGGAGCGATTTATAGTTGCATCTCTGGGGGACTTTGGGGAGAGGGCCAAGTAATGAAAGACTCAGCTCAATTTTTTTTCAAAACAGCTGATTTCCTAAACTGGGGTTCCTTCCTGGTGGCATGTAAAGTTGCTGCTGCAGACGTCAGCCAGGCAGTATAGCTAGGACTCAGTTATAGCCTGATCACGTCTGAAGGATGTCTGCCAACTAGCGTCATGTTCCGGGATGTGGAGAGTAGAAGGTGGAGGAGAGCACAGTGCTCGTGCTTCAGTTCTCTTCACCACCTCTAATGGAGGGCAGAAAAACATTTGCTTTATATCAGTTTGATAGTGCATCTTTCCTGCTGTACTTGATTGTAAGCTTCCTAAGGATAGAAAGAAGTTTTTGTTTTTATCCTATGTCTTTATTGTTTTTACTCATTTATAAAAGGAGGTTTTGAGCACCTATTACGTGCATCTCTGTGCTAGGACCCGTAGGTGATCCAAAGACGCACAAAACAAAGTTCTTCGGAGCAGGAAGATAGACAAAGTGTACCTGTCACTGTAAAGTAACGCCAGCAGTGCAGGTAAAGCAATGGAGACATTCGGGGAAATCAGTTTCCACATGAAGTTTAGGAGACATTTCATGAAAGAGGTATCATCTGAGCTGAGTTTTGTTCTATGGAAAGAAGAATGGGAAGTCAGTCCAAGCAGGGGAACAGTGCTCAGAAAACATGGCGCACAGGCGGGAAACCAGGTGCTTTGGTTTGCCCGTAGGACAAGGTGTGACAAGGAGAGAAGGAGAGAGCGTTTGAAAAGTGAGACTAGCCCTGGCTGGTGTGGTTCAGTTGGTTGGGCATCATCCCGGAAAGCAAAGGTTCAATTCATGGTCAGGACACATGCCTGGGTTGTGGGTTCAGTCCCCAGCGGGTCGCGTATGAAAGGCAACTGATCAGTGTTTCTCTCTCACATTGATGATTCTTTCCCTCTCTTTCTCCCTCGCCTCCAAAAATAAAATAAACCGAAAACATATGTTAGACTAGAGAGTGTAGGGCTCTGAATACTTTCCAGTGTTTCATATGTTTGTGGAGTCACTTGGCCAGGCGGGATTTGAATTTTCCTCCCCCTTCTTACCTCCGTTGCCTTCGGCATATCTGTTTGTATCATCTCTGTTCTCTGGGTTCCTGCTCAATAAAAACTAACAGGTGAAATTTTAATAATGTGTTTTATTTAATGCAGTATCTCAAAATGCCATTTCAAGATGTAATCGATATAAAAATTATTAATTTTATAATTATTTTACATTCTTTTCTGCATGCTAAATCTTCAAAATCTGCTATGTATTTTACACTTCTAGCACGTCTCGATTCACACTAACCGTTGTCCCAATGCTCAGCCACATAAGTGCTGCACAGATCTATGTGCAGAACCCATCCCTCTGCTCTACTACCTTTGGTTTTATGAACACAAAGAGAGAACCTTAGAACTGAACTCAAAAGTCATTCCATACCAGTGTCCATAGCTACTGCTTACAGATGTTTTTTGACATGCCAGAAGTTAATACAAATAAATTTTCTTCTCAGTCAGCCACAAGAGATTCGTTAAAAGATAATGTAGAAAGAAAGCAATCACTTGTAGCAAGTCCATCCTAGTGGACATGTGAGTTTTACTCTGTCAGTTTTGGGGGGAACATAGGACTCGTCGTCCCTTTTGTTCTTTCCTGACCAAGACCACCTTCGTATTCAGGCCTAACAACCTTGGAAGAACACAGATTACGTGCTAAATATAATAGTGACCCTTTTTCACTTAATGAGTGGCTGTCTGAGTTACCAGCACTGATCTAATTCCAGTTCCTTCTGAAGTTTACCTTTTACACTTGTGTTGGTTTTAGCCAGTGGCCGCTGTGTCAGAGGTCATGAACTTGTATACTTCCTCCCCAAAGATCCAGTGTATCAGTAACAGTTTCTTGGGATCCTTCTAGATTAATTTATTGAATTTTGCCACCATTGGTTCATAAAATCATAAAGCCTTTTTTCTTCTTTCAAATGGGTGGCAAATGGATGATAAAGAAGAAGGAAAAGAATGGATTTCATCAGCATCTTAATTATCTTAGTTTTAAGTTCATCTATAAGTGTGTCTTTATAGATGTAGTTTTACTAGCTTAAAGCATCTAATTGAAACCAGATCCTTAAATCTCTTTGGACCAAGGAACAGTAACAGGCCCCGAACATCTTATCCCTGCAGTCCAGAAATACTTAATGTGTGCTTGTACTTGATATATACGTAATCGGTTCACTCCTCCAGCGTCTTTGGCCGCCTAGACCTTAGCGTGATCTAGTGTGTTGATTAAGAGGATATTTATTCTTGTTTCAATGGGTACAACCAACAAAGGGAGGATGGGAGCTCAATTCTCAGTGATTGTTCAAAGGGCCTATTTTCTTTACATATGACATGATGGAAAGATTATCCTTTCTAGACATTCAAGGATCATTTCCAGTTTGGTCCATGGGGTATGATGCAGACAGACTGCCCATGTGTTTCAGCCCCTTTGCGTGGGCTGTGGTTCCCCTGGAGTTCTGCCTGTTGGACTGGTAGCTAAAATGGGTAGATTTCGACTAGACCAGTTTTTCATCTATGGATAGAGGAATCACCTGAATGAGTCCTCACAGACTGTTCTAGAGGGGTGCAAACCTAAACCTAGAAAAGCTAAGTTACTGGCTTCCAGTATTTTGGGATCACAGATGGCTCTCAGAAGCTATTGAAATTTACAGCTTCTCTCCAGAAAAATCGTGCAGACACGTACACACATACACAGAGCACGGTATGCTCTCGGGGGGCTCAGGACGCCTCCAAAACCCATCCCTGGATCCCCGACTGAGAGAATGCATTTGACCTCTGTGGGTAGGTGTTATGAAAGTCACTAATGCCGTTACAACCAAGCGTGTCCCTCAGACCAAAAACTATAACTGAGGCCAGAGAAACCCTAGAGACCGTGGGAGATTTGAGAAAGAAAAGGGCTTTAGCTTTGAAGGGAACTTGTGTTTGCCATTGAGTAAAGTGAGGTGAGCAGGCAGAGGGCAGAGCCACTCCTGGGTGCTGGGGGACCTCAGGAGGTCACGTGGCTGGAGACAGGCCGGACGCCAAGACAGAAGAATCCAGGCAAACGTCCTGTAGTTATACCAGTGGGTCGGGTTGGAGCACACTGGTCTGAACTCGGGAAGTTCCTGCTACTCTTGAGGAGAGGTTTTGCAGAACCAGAACCCTATACTCGGGAAACATAACTCTATGCTGTTTGTATTTTCTGTAATGATTTTCTTTACTGTCTCCGTGGTTTTATGTAAAATTGGCACTAAGATAAAACATAGAAAGGGAGTTTTGCAAATATACCCTTGAGCTTTATGCAGGGGAGAACGGCTCCCGCAGCAATGTTAACACTGTGCTCTCACTCCTAAGAGAGGACTCCCAGGGCAATAAGTACGAAGGCGGAGCCACAGGCGGGCCCGAGACTCCCTCCCACCCATCGACCCTCCTTTCAGATTTTCAACCCAGAGTTGTTTTGCATTTTATTTTAGTAACTTGGACTCTTCCTTTACACTCATTTCTGCATATTCTCGTTTGCCCCCAGGCCCAGTAGATACTGGCAGTAGGACCTTCCTCGTGTTGGAAAGTGTGACTCCTGCTTGTAGGACCTGACTCTCTATGGAAGCCTCGAACAGTTTCAGAGATAGGAAAATCCTGTCTTACTTTGCTTTGAGATTCTTTTAAGCCCCAGTAGAGTTGAGAAATGATCAAGGAGACTATAGACACATTGAAATCCTTAACCAGAGGAGCAGCCTTAGCAGGAAACCATAATTTATAGTATTCTTTTAAAAGGATTTGAAAGCACTAAAGTAAAAGACCCAATAAGTACAGTATTTCCCAAAATCATTGAACGCTATCCTAAAGAATGAAAACTCTCACCTTTTAAGTCACAGACCAATTTTCTCTATCTAAGTGCAATAGTTTTTGTTTCAGGCAGCCCTAGTCTAAGTGGTGAACAACATCCTTGTGCCTCTGAAACTTCTCCATTTAGCTGTTGTCAGTGCGGCTCAGTTGCTTGGAGCATTGTCTCGTGTACCCAAAGGTGGGGGGTTCCATTCCAGTCAAGGCATATACCTAAGTTACGGATTCAATCCCTGGTCGGGGCATGAATAACAATTGATGTTTCTCTGTCACATCAATCTTTCTCTCTCTGTCCATCTTTCTCTGCCTCTCTCTCTCTCTCTCTCCCTTCCTCCCTCCTTCCCTGCTTCCCTTTCTCTCTGTCTCTAAAATTAGTAAACATTTTTATAGAATTTTAAACTTCTCCATGTAAGTAGCTTCCACAACAGATGGGAGATGCTCATGCATCCCCCTTGTCCAATCCGCACTTCTGGAGACATGATCTTTTCTTGAAGCTAGGATTTTATCTTAGAATTGTATGCTCTTCCACAGGTACATGTCTGTTTTGCTATACAAATCATTTGTCTATCAAATTAACATTTTTTCCTAAAATTGTCAAGCAAAACCGCATTCTCTGGCCCAGCACTACCTACCCCCAGAAACACACGCACTGGGTGGCACAGACATTGGTAGAGGCGGTATTTTGTATCATGCTCTTCTGTTCCCATTGTACAGATAAGAAACAGGTTTCGTAATTGTTCAGGCACTTGCTCAAGGTCATAAACTCAGGAAGGGGCAAAGCTGTTCCTAACCCATGTCTTTCTTGAGATACAGATCTGTCACATAAAACCATGTGGGCATTAATGAGTCCTGTCCTCATGGGTTTTTAAGTATTCCACAAAGTTAGTGGTTCTGTGTTATTTGTGTACAGGGTGCTTAATTTCCCAGGGAGCTTGGAAATAAACAATTATGGATAAGCAAGCAGGTCTGATTTTCTCTGTAGATGCTGGCAAGAATGTTTCGTTACTAGGTACATTTTGGTAAAAAAGAGTGAGTAGGGGCCTCGTTTCCCTGAAAATCATTATCTGGCAGGGGGTGGGGGGTTCTTTTATAGACAGAAAAACAGTCTCAACTAGGCACCTCCGTCATGTTTACGGCAGCTCGGTGGCCCTCGAATGGAACCTTTTCCTGGCCCATAGGCTAGTGCTGAAAACGCTCTTGCTTGTGAGGAAAATCTTCAAAAACTCTAAGTCCTGAGTTTCGCCCTGAGGATCCAGGACCCATTTTCTCTTTCTTAAAAGGAGTGAGGGGAGCAAAATGGTGGGAAATTCTTTGCAAGTCTTATTTTACTTTCAGTTGTTCTCTCTTTTCTCCTTTGCTGTTTTATTTGATGGTGTCTTCAGCCCCCGTTGATTATGGGCAGTGGAAATAATTATTATTACCATTATTAAAATAATTATTTGCTTTATTATTATTTTCTAGTCATCTACTTAGCAGACCCTAACAGCTCAGCTGAGCTACTATTATAAGATACAAGATTATGTTGCTCATATCGGTTTGGAATTTCATAGAACTTGCTTCTGTTTGACTATATTTCCAGATGGAACTATGTGCGTGTTTGTTTTAGGCTTCTGAGAAGTCATTCCTTTGCAATGATCTGTAGCTAGACAGCTCTCCCTTGGACCAACCTGTGTGACTAATTGGAGTGGGAGTGTGATAAACTTTGTCACCACTTAACGAGAGGCTAAAAATACTTTTTTTCCTTTGTGTTTGTTTGTTTCTCTCCATATTATCTAGCAATGCCCTTTGAGGGATTTGAGGGATAAGGGGAAAGAGGTGGTGAGGATTAGGGCTGAGTGGAAAGGTTCTGAAGGCCCAAGTTGCATTTCGGAAGCTTCACACCTTGGAGCCCCAGGGAAAAGTTTTGACCCTGGTCTTTTACAGGTTTTGTTGTAAAACCTGAGCTTCCCAGAACACTTTGTGCTAATGGCTTTCACAGGAGCGATTTTACAACTAAAGATGGCCATCAAGCAGGCTTGTCTTACTTAGTTCATTGTCCAGATCTGAAAATGATTGTTAATTTCACTTACTGTGCTAGTTAAAGATTTCTAAGAAGGATTTCTTTTTAGGCTGCAGTCTTGTGATCAAAACACAGTGAAAGGAGGGCTCCCCTAAAAAGCGGGGCAGCAGGCATGGTGTGAAGACGAAGGGGATGCCACACTGGAAGGCTGGAGGGATTTTTGTCTCAACCCTGTCGTCCCCTCTCTGAGGGACATGCACAAGTCACAACCTCTCTGTCTCATGTGTTACCAACTTGAGAATGAAGGGATTGTGCCAACTGTCTGTTTATCAAGACCTGCCTCTTAAACCCTCCTCCCCAACAGCAGAACTTTTTTCTAGTGAAACTTTATATAGGACCCCAATATTTAAAACAGGTACGAGTGAAGATGTCTCATTAATGAGGGTACAGCAAAAATCTTTTTCTGGCTCCAGAGGAACATCTGCTTTATTTGATCTTCTCCTTCTCCCTCTCCTTCTTCTTTCTTTTTTTTATTAAATTCCCACCTGAGGACATTTTTTTCATTGTTTAGAGAGAGAGAGAGAGGAGGGGAAAGAGGAAGGGAGGGAGAGAAACATCTATGCGAGCGAGAGGCATCAATTAGTTGCCTTCTGTAAGGGGCGGGACCGGAAATTGAATGCTCTTAGACCGGGAAAAAACCCCCGCAACCTTTCAGTTACCTGATGACGCTCCAACCAACTGAGCCCTCGCCGGCCAGGGCTTGATGTTTCTTTAAGAGCCCTTCCAGCTGTGGCATGCTATAATTCTAAGTAATGTGAACTGGGCATTATTAAAATCAGTGGATTTTTGTTTTTTTTTTTCATTCAGTACCCACATCAGGGAAGGAAAAAATGTTCTTAAATAACAGCATGATTTAAATCAGTAGAATATAGAATTCATTGATATTAAAGACAAGTACAGGTCTAAACATTAGACTATTAGAAATTGTGGAAATTCACAATAGAAACCCTCTTCCTTTGCCCCGGAATGTGTGGAGAAGAACACAGAGGAGCAAATAAATGACAACCTTTGATCGTTAGACCTCACTTCCTAATATTTCCCACTGAGCACTACTGTACAGCTCCCTCTTTTTTCTCCTCCTCGTTCAAGCCCTACGTCACCGCAGTTTGCAATTTTGGCACTGCAAGGGTGTTCCCTGGTTCCCCGTCCTTCTCTCTAACTGGAGCCAGGTCAGAAGTACTCTCATTTCTACCTGTCATCGCAGCTAATACCTTGCAGATTCAATACCAGACTGTTGTATAGGATTAAATTCTGAGCCTTCCAGGAAAAAATTTCCGAAAGTGTTCCTTTGCTGTCGTTAATTGCAAAATAAACAGCTCTCTCTCCCAGGGAGCCGAGCTTCCTTCTCCTTTGGTGGGCTTCCCTCTAGCAATGTAGGGGCTGCTGGGGCCCCATTTACACCTACAGCTCCAGACCAGTGCTGAGCTCCCACTTCGCTTTCTCAGTTTTTGTTATTTCACCAGCCCACTTACGGGCAGCTAATCATTCCAGCCTTTTCTGAGCTGGCGTGGCCTTTCCCAGCCAGCAGTTTCCCCACTGATTGTTAGAAGTGCACCTTTAAGTCAGGATTTCTATCCCCAAAATAATAATAGCAATTACTATTTAGCATTTGCTGTCAACCAGGCAGGCACTGTCTTAAACACTTTTAGTGTTAACTCATTTGGGCTCTTGAAAAATAGCCAGACAAAGCCCAGGTGACAGGGTGGGTACAGATTTTCTAGAATCTTCCTTGACTAGTTATAGCCAAATACCTTGAAGGCAGGCTGGCCGCACAGATCCCAAATGAGTACCCTTTAATTAAAATGTATAATTTTGAGAATTTGGATTTTTTTTTTTTAACAAACAAATGAGCCACTTGAGTTGCTTATGTATGAAATGATTGTTTGGCAGGTAGAGTTATTATTATTCTATTATGTTAAAAATGATTAACAAGGGCTTAATTTCATTCCAAACAGATTGTGTCAAGGCGATTGGGCGCTGCAGAAATACAGTGAAATATGAGAATTTTGAGCCTTTAGCCGAGGCTGAGCTAGAGACCCCAGTCAGTCCTACCCCTTTCTAAACAGCTTCAGCCATGAAACTTTCTTGACCTTTTCACCTTTAAACTTTGTTTGAACTTGGAAAGAAGACTTGAATTATTTTTTTAAAAAAAGGAAAAAAGAGACGAAAAAAGAAAGACAGGAGAAAAAAGGTTGGGGGAGGCTGTGGAGGAGATGTGGAGACTGAGGGAAAGGACTGATTATATGTTAGCGTAACAGTAATACTAGGAAAATAATCCTCCTCTTGTGTACGAGTTTCTGCTACTGGGAGCCACAGGGTAATCAGCTCACATGACATACCCAGAGGCTAATGCTAGCCTGTGCTGTTTTTGAACATATTCAAACAAAGGCTGATTATCCAAACAAGAATTTGGACTGCAGTAGTCGGACCCGGTAAATTATAGTTAGTAAAACTTGGCGCCTTATGAGCTTGGAATGTTACAATTGCAGCTGGGTCTTCGTTTGTCAGGCAGCCTCACTGAACAATAAAATCAGAGATTTTTATCTCCCCAGGACTCAGTTTTTTAACTCCTTGGATGCAAAGGGAAAAGTGCCAACTGTGACAGCTCAGAGTCCTGGCAACTTCTGTCTCCTGTCCTGCCAGAGTTGAGGAGACAGTGGCATTTTCCTGGTGTTCTATAGGGAAGTGGGAGGGGAAAGGCAAGTTGCTCATTTTCTTAGATCTTATTCGTTTATTCCCTTAACCAACATTTATTAAGGGCTACTATGGACAATGCCCTGTGCTGGACACTCTATGTACAAATGGATATAATAGATGGCATAAAAGTATCAATTATCGGAAGGTTACCCAAATATTATGAGTAATTTAGTGAATAGGGGGATGGGGAAGATAAATAAAGGCTTATTGGAGAAGGTATCATTGAACTAACTTTGAAGGAAGGTTGACTTGACTCTTGTATTTTTTTTAATGTATTTTATTGATTACACTATTACAGTTGTACTTTTTTCTCTCCTCTTTATTCCCCTCCGCCCTGCACCCCACCTCCCACCACCATTCCCCCCATTAGTTCATGACCATGGGTCGTACATGTAAGTTCTTTGGCTTCTCCCTTTCCTATACTATTCTTAACCTTCCCCTGTCTATCTGGGACCTACGATTTCTGCTTCTTATTTCCTCTAACTTTCCCCCCCTTCTCCCCCCCCCCCCTCCCCGCCGATAGCCCTCCACGTGAGCTCCCTTTCTGTGGTTCTGCTCCTGTTCTGGCTGTTTGCTGAGTTTGTTTTTGTTTTTGTTTTTTTAGGTTCAGTTGTTGATAGTTGTCAGTTATGTTGTCATTTTACTGTTCATAGTTTTGATCATCTTCTTTTTCATAGATAAGTATTTTTAACATTTCAGCTAATAAGAATTTGGTGATGATGAACTCCTTTAACTTTACTTTATCTGGGAAACACTTTATCTGCCCTTCCATTCTAAATGATAGCTTTGCCGGATAGAGTATTCTTGGATGTAGGCCCTTGCCAAGCATGCCTTTGAATACTTCTTTCCAGCCCCTTCTTGCCTGTAAGGTTTCTTTGGAGAAATCAGCTGATAGTCCTTAGGGTTACTCCTTTGTAGGTAACTGTCTCCTTTTCTCTTGCTGCTTTTAAGAGTCTCTCCTTATCTTTAATCTTGGGTAGTGTCATGATGATGTGCCATGGTGTGTGCTTCCTTGGGTCCAACTTCCTTCGGGTTCTCTGAGCTTCCTGGGCTTCCTGGAACTCTGTTTCCTTTGCCAGATTGGGGAAGTTCTCCATTATTTTTTCAAATAAGTTTTCAATTTCTTACTCCCCCTCTTCTCCTTTTGGCACCCCTATGATTCGGATGGTGGAACGTTTAAAGTTGTCCCAGAGGTTCCTAAGCCTCTCTTCATTTTTTTTTAATTCTAGTTTCTTCATTATATTCTGGAAGAAATGTTTATTTCTTCTTTCTGCTCCAAATCATTGATTCAAGTCCTGGTTTCCTTCTCTTCACTGTCGGTTCCCTGTATATTTGTCCTTTCTTCCCTTTGCATAGCCTTCACTCTTTCCTCTATTTTGCGACCATACTCAACCGTTTCTGTGAGCATCCTGATTACCAGTGTTTTGAACTCTGCATCTGTTAGGTTAGCTTTCTCTTCATCACTTAGTTCTGTTTTTGGAGCTCTGATGTGTTCTTTCATTTAGGCCATTTTTTTTTTTTTATCTCAGTGCACTTATTATGTTTGGTGGTGGAGCCTTACGTACTCACCAGGGCAGGGCAACTCACATCACTGCCTTGTGGTGCAATATGTGGGGGAGGAGTCTGAGAGGGAACAATGCTGCTTGCTTGGCTCTTGGCCAGCTTTCAGTCACTTCCCCTGCTACCCACAAGCCAGTTGGGCCCTTCTGGTGCTGATTCCCGGATGGGTAGGTTTGTGTACATTCTAGAACCCTGTGGGTCTCTCAAACAAGCTTTCCTGTGAGACTTGCAGTTTCTCCTGCTGCTGCAAACCCTGCAGGTTTTTACCAGTAGAGGTTTTGAGGCTCTCTTTTCCCATACTGGAACCCTGGGTTGTATGGTCTCTCTCACTACCCCGTTGTTCCTCTGGGTTTAGCCTCACACAAATGTGGACCGCCTTGTCCACCCGCTGCTTCCTTGCCCGCCCGGGGCTGCCAGCTGCCAATCTCACCGTGTATCCTCCCTGTCCCAGCTGTCTGTCTCCGCCCCTCCTACCAGTCTGAAAGAGTGTTTCTTCTTTAACTCCTTGATTGTCGAACTTCCATACAGTTCGATTACCTGGCAGTTCTCGTTATTTTTTGTTTTTAAATTTCTTGTTGTCCTTCTTGTGTGAGGAGACAAAGCGTATCTACCTACGTCTCCATCTTAGCCAGAAGTCTGGCTTGACTCTTTAAAGGGAGCTCTAAAGGTAATTTTATGCAAAGGAAACAGCACAAATAAAAGAATAGAGGCAGGAAAATTGGATAGTGAATGTGAAGGGAAGTAGCAGAAGAGAAATCTGAAAAAGTAAATTGAAACTAAAAGTAGATTGAAAATACCAGGCCTAAGGGAGTGGCCTTTTTTGGCAAATCAAGAAACTATTCAAAGTTATCCTTAGCTTTTACATAGCTATCTTTAATAATAATCATTTAACATATATTGAAAATTCAGTATCTGTCGGGACATTGAGTCCTCATAATAATTCTCTGAGAAAACTGATATTGAGATAAGTAACTATGTAACTGACATTCAGAGAAACTGAGTCACTTTCCCAGGACCACACAGCTTTGTAAGTGGCAGAGTCAAGATTCCAACCCAGACTCACTGTAGATCCCCAGCTTTTAACCACTTTTCTACTCTCTGTGCCTTTGAAATTTGCCGATGATCATAATGCAGAATGGATTAGGCATGTTTTTATATGGAGGCAAGAAACTTGATTCCAGTGGAATATCACTGTTCTTGAACTAGATGGTTATAGTGAACAGCTCACTTTACATGGAAGTTCTTTACATTGGAGATCAATATACAGTTAACATGATCACTACTCTGAGCTAGTTTAAACATACGGGTCCTAATGAGTTCCCGTGAACAAGAGTATTTGTCCTTGACCAGTTCCATGACAACGAGGCAGTCTTCTGACGATGACTTCACAGAGCTGACTTCGGCAGTTCAGGTCTGAAGTGCATTTTTGATGTTGCCTTGAGAAACACATTTGATACCACTAGCATATATGGCTCCCCTCTTCCCAGCTTCCACAGGACATCTTCACCATGTTCTTATCCTCTGCTGACCCTGCCACCGTCTTGTTTTCTTTCCTGTCCTCTTTGATATACTCTGTTATTGTAAGCCAGGCTTGTGGCTTCTGGGAGGGGTGATTGGCAGGGTCAGTCAGACATAAGCACCGAAACGTGCGTCCCAGAGGTGGAAGCCAGATTTCCTCCCAGGGCCCTGAGGCCAACTCCTGCGATAGCTTTGTGGCTAGAAATAGCAAAAATCGAAATGGATATTGCAGATACTCCAGACAGGCAAATAAGAAATCCAAATGCTTGGATAGTTCAGATTTTTTAATTTATTAGTGGACATTTTAAACAATAGAAGCGCTATAGCATGTCTGTGTGTCTATTTTTCCTATGCATGGCATGTAGGCTGGGTTTACAGCTCTTAGGGGAAGAGTTGGTGCTGATTTGGTGAGCTTATTTTTGAGAAGCAAAAGCTAGTGTGCATAAAATAGCAGGGTACCGTATCACAGATAGTGGGAGTTCATTAGCACCAACATCAGTATTTGGCTTGGGTTCAAACAAATTCTCTGCGTAGTGAATTTGGAGAGGAGACACCAGCTTGAAGGGCATTTCCACCAATGATAGTTACTTACCCAAGAGGAAAACCTGAGTGTGAAGTACTGACTGTAGCTGCCCATATTTTCAGAGGGTTTTGTTTGTCCACTTTGTCTTTTAATTCAATTTGCAAGACCTAGAGCAGAAAGCTCCGAAACCTTTGGGAAAATGGTTGAAATTCTAGAGATAAGCTTTCTATAAATTATGGTGCTTTTGGAAATCAGGGTGGCCTAATGATGAGCAGTTTTCCTTCCCGATGTTAATTGTTTGCATTTTGTCAGTGGCTCTAAAATTAATATAAAAAGGGAATTTCATTTACTTTGGGTGATCATGTTTCAATGTGTTAATGTTTCAGGAGTAGCAGAGGATAACATGCTACTGTTAAGATCTAGATCATGCTAGAAGTATTAAACTTGGCTTTTGGAGATTAGGTTTCCCTACTTAAAATTAAGAACCTCAAGATTTTAATCAAGATAGTCTTAAAATGTCTTAAGGTGCAACTTATTCTAGAGGTGATACCACTTGGAATAGTAAAGACCAAAGGAGAAATTGTGAGTTAATGTTTACTCTTTTATTACTATTTTAATCAAATGGCTGCTTTACAACTTGACCTGTTAAATGTGAATATATTTTTCTAAAAGAACACTCTGGTATTTGAAGCCATAACTGCTGTGTTGGAAGTTCACAAGCCTGAGTCTTATGTCTGAATTTTAATATGTTTGTGATAAAAATATTTTAATTGGCATTTTCTGTGAGGGCGGTTACATTGTCGTGGTGACAGGTATCTTGGTGTCAGTAAAAGCATCTTTTGGGTCTTTGGAAACTGTAGCAACGTCACTTCAAATAATAATAAGAATGACGATGATAATAGCAGGAGCTACCATTTATTGAATGCCTGTTCTGTGACAGGCACCCCTGTAGGCACTTTGTATGCATAATTTCTTGTCCTCACAGCTGTCCTACCAGGTGGAATAGTGTCTTTATTTCACAGATAACAGAACCAAGCCTAAGAGAAGATAGGCTCCGAACCCAGTTTCCTCTAACCCCAAAGCCCATATTGTTTTCTCTACACCATGATATTAAAAAGAATGAGTTGTCATTGATGCTGATTTAAAACTTAATCAGTTTTACCATACTTGTCCGAAGAAGCTCACAATAGACCTTACCTTACTCAGTAGACCAAATTCTTTTGCCTCTGTCATTGAGCCCTGTGACTAGAGGGCTCATTTATTTTAAATTAACCTCAAACACCAAAGTATATCTTAACTAAAACTTTCCCCCAACAGAGGCCTTCTTAAAAGGCACTGAACGTTGTTATTCTTAATGTGATTTTGATGAATTCGAGAGCAAAAATAGGTTAGGCATTTGATTAGATTTCAGTATGCCACTCTTCCTTGGGAACACCTAAATTTAGTGCTTATTTGTAATGGTAGCAAAGGGTCTCATCGAAAGAAAACACAGTAGGAGATGGTTCCTCTTTCTGCCTAAGGCAAAGTCACGCGGGCTGTGGAGCTGACTGCGCAGCGCCGCAGGGCCCAGAGGCTGAGTCTTTGTGGACGCAAAGTGATGTTAATGCTGCGAGGCCTTCTCCTTTGACACGTGAGCCAGAATGAAGCTCTGGGGGGTTCGAGTGATCTGCTCAAGGTCCCATGGTGACTGAGAAGACTGACACTTAGAACACCCTGATCTGGCCTGCCTCGCATGCCGACCGGGGATTCTTTGCTGTCCTGGGACGGTGTTTTGCCTCTCACGACCCCACTCCTGATTCCTCTAAGGTAGCATTCCAGACATGGGTGAGTCAGGAATAGGTTTAACAATACAGGGTGGGGCAAAAGTAGGTTTACAGTTGCTCGTATGGACAATAATACAGTAATTAATAAATAATAATACAAGAATAGATTGTGTTTCATGTACTCACAACTGTAAACCTACTTTTGCCCAAGACTTTAGGTGGAAATTGGTCCTGGATCTCTCTTTCTGCTTCCAAAACTACCTGAGGGTGTTCGAAGAGTCCCGGTGGCTGGGGGCGGATTGACTTATCGGAATAGCATGTCCAATAACGTTTAAGCCATGCCTCACCTACATGGCCTTGTTGGAGCCCGTGTGTCAGAATTATACCCGTTGTTGCAGGTCCTCTCTTGTGGTCAGTAACAGAATTTCTTTTTTCTTTTTTAAAATGAATGTGGCTAGTTTTGCCTTTCAGTGTGCGTATGTGTGTGTGTGCAGTATAGCTTAATTGACAAGCAATCATGAAGTTCTCTTTGAGCCTGACGTTATCCCATCATTTGGAGACCCATTTTGGTTAATTTGTTTTTCCATATAGTTTCTAGTGGGAAAAATGCATTGCTTTGGTACTGAAATTAACTTGATTGAAATATCTTCGACTTTGTCATTTTCCGGTGGCTCAAAAGGTTATTTCCCAAGTGTTTAATTTTTTAAGTACAGTGTATATTAATTTAACTGCTACTTTCTGACATTCATCATTCTGTGAAAAATTATTACTACTGCATGCATCGGACAGATTTTTATTTACACTCCAGCGTCCATTCAGTGGAGAGTTACTCAACTTCGAAGATACCATGCAAATTCGATGAAGATGAGGTTTTTAAAAACTTGAACCATTTATTGATTTGCTAAATATAATTTTCACATTTTCTTTATAGTATTCTCTAATATATCTTTCAGAAGGAAACACTTAAAGACTAATGCAATCTACAGGAACTATTCAATCAGAGATAATGAGCGAAGAGGTCACTCATCAAAAACATATTGTTTGACATAGTTACATTTAAGGGTTTCCAGTCTTTGAGGTATAAAAATTTCTCCCACGAAAAATATGGACTGCACTGGGCTTCTGAATTCTGCGCAACATGTCACAATTTGTGCTCTTGAGCTAAAGATAGAAAGTAAAATAAAATGTTCTTTGTCCATTTAGTTATCCTTGACTCCATGAAATTCTCCAAAGTAATTACTGGTGACCACAATACCACCTACCAGCAAGAGCAGCCTGGACCCTGTGCCAACGGCCTTATTGCTGACCACAGCTGTTCTTGACTAGAGCAGATGTTTCTCCTTTTGCCTTGCCAGTAAAATTTTATTGAGCAGTTTTGCAAATGCAGAACAATATACTCTGCCTGATGAGTGGCCAGAGATCTTAGCCACCTTATGCAATAAGGTTAGATTTCTCTTCTCTACCATGAGGCCCCCACTCCTAGGTTCCACACGTCTTACCTCCCAGGCCTCAGGACTTGTAAACGACAGTCCTCTTGGGTTTGCTTCCCTACCCACCCATTCAGTTTTCTCAAAGAAAACAATGCTGGTCATGGCCAGAGAACAGTGTGGTGATTACTGGCTGGAGAGAGGTAGGCTGCAGGAGGGTATGGGGGGATAAATGGTAATGGACGGACACTTGACTTGGGCTGGGGAGCACGCAGCACAGTGCACGGATGATGTGTTGTGGAACTGCGCACTCGAAACCTGTAGACTTTTGTTAACCGGTGTCACCCCAGTAAGTTCAATAAAAAGGGAAAAGGAGAAAGTAATGTTGGAAGAGCAACCACACTTGTGGTTGCAACTTGCTGCTTTGAAAGCCTATTGCATTGGAACTTTGCTCCTACCAGTTGTGGGTTTTGCTAAAAGGAGTTAGGGTGCTTTGTTGGGATGTTTTGCTAGGATGCGTTTCTGAATTTTTCCACATCTCTTTGGTTTGGATGTTGACTTGGAAATCTCTTTGGAATTAGCTTCTTGATGGAGAGTTTTCTGCCTTCCTGAGCGCTTCCTGAACCCTTTCCCCATCGAGGCAGCCAGAGGAACTTCTTCTGATCCCTTCTCTTTGTAGCTGTCATGGATGGTACCTTACTGTGTTTGAGTATGAAAACTGAAGCACTTTCAAAGCGTGGTTTTGCTTTTGAGTTGGAATGTGTGACTTAATATAGTTTCTCTCTGTGTTCCTTGTCCAAACGTAAAGGAATGATTTTCTAGTTATGTCTGATACTACTTTAAAAAAAAAAAAATCTAACAGACTACTCCCATCAGTGGTTACAGCCTGTTCCCCGGGACCTTTCAAAGAAAACAGCTCATAAAGATAATGGCAGTGGAGGGTCTAAGGCCTGGCCTGGCATGAATTCCCACGGAGCCTTGGGCCTAGGGAGGACAGGTAAGATACAAGACCAGAGGGCAAAAACCATATGGTGAGAATTTGCCTGCTTTGTGCTTCGTCAGCAGGGAGGAAGTAGCAGTGACCTGAGTCCCCCAGTGGTCATTCCAGGAGTGTGTCACTGTGGGAATTCATCTAGCCAGCTTTGTGGCAGATGACCAATTCTGATAGCCTGATTTTAAGGCTCCTAACACACACGATACCAGGACTTCATTGAATATTCTATTGCATCCATATTAGGGCACACAGGACAAGGTGAGTGACTACCGTAGATCTCTAGGTCAAGGAGCTCGAAGCAGTGTGTTCCCTTAATACCATAAACCACCGGGAGTAATTTAAAGTAGTAGCATACCCTCAAACACTTGTAACATAAAACGTCATTCTTCTTTGATCTTAAAGAGAACTTGTTTACGTTAATGTAGCCTTCCCTACTTCCTCTACTACTCCTGAAAAAACTTTATTTTTAAAATAAAAACACTGAAAGGATTATCAGCACTACTAGACTGGGTATTTGGCTCAGGGCTGGGTTTTGGTTTTTTTTTAATGTTCCCAGAGCAGAGCACTCCTTAAACTAGGATGAGAAAAGTTAATTTTAATCCTCCAAAGGCTTCTTTGCTAGCACAAAAGGTCATGAAACACACCCAAAGACTCTATTGCTGAAATCTGAAGGAGAGAGATCTCAGCAGCAGAATGGACCCAAGGTCCACTATCCCAACAGAGAATCATGTCCCTGGCAAAGAAACGATTTGTTTCAGGAGTACCAATTAATACAAAACTACTGAATGGAAGAGCCTTTCCTTAATTTGTCTAAGGGAAAACTCTTGGTTCATATTGTTTCAGGCATCTCAGAAGAGGATTATTTAGAAGTGGTTTTAGAATTGTGACAGAAATTCTTCCCAAGGATGTCTAAGTAGCTGTTCTCTGCCCAATATTTTTGTAATTGCCACCCATTAATCTGTGACCTGTCAAAAGGAAGAAAGACCTGCTGTATCGAGCTGGTCAACCCATGGAATACAAAACTGTGATATCCCAATTTTTTAAAGATTTGTATTGAGCTGATTTTTGAGGGCATTAGAATGTCACCTGCCCCAAAGATTAAGAATCAGAAATTGAATTAGACAGACTTGAAGGGGATCACGAAACAAGTTACGGAATAACAGCAGCCGTTGTAGAAACCGGGAAGCCTATGAGGCGGCCTCGCTTTTCTGTAGGGAAGGACGTCTCCTTGAGTTTCATTCGTGGAAGTTTTAGGAAAGTTTATACCCTGGGCCCAGTAGAGACCTTTGCCTCATGGCTTTATGCGGTAAGACCTCCATGTTCCTACTTCATCTGTCTTCCTCAGCACATATATGAAGTAAAAGGTTATTAAAGGGAGGCTAGGGAAGGAAACCCAATTTAAAATTTAACTTTTGATCATTTTAAAGGAAAAGAGTAGGTTTGTGACCAACTGCTCCCAGGTACAGTGTGAATTCTGATATATTGTGAAAGTAGGGCCTGCTGAGCCATTGGAAGAATTCTCAATATACTGTGCAAGTTTTGATGGCAAGAGGACTGAGAGGAAGGCTTGTTTTCCATTTTTAAAAAATCACCTTAGAAATTAAGGTTGTAACTGAGTACCACTGTGTACTGTATCAAGCCATAATACCCAGTGAGTCATGAAGGCCGTAGGAAAACACTGGAGACATCGTAAGAAATATTTGAGTTAATGTTTGAGATAAGGAAGATGACTATCTCTAAAAAGAAACTGAAATTAAAGGGCACAGGCTCCCATTCTCGGACAGCTAAAGGGAATTCCTTTTAGTGATGCTTTCTCTCCTTACTGATGGGAATGAGTAGTGAAGAGGCAGGATGCAGAACTGGAAACCAGTCTTCTAAGCTCACCTGGGCCATGAGACCTTGGGCAAGTTATTGACCGTCTTGGCTTCAGTCTCCTCACCTGAAAATGAGTGAGGAGCCACATCGTCTCTGTGGGCCCTTCTGCCCCAACACATCTGTGAATCTAGTTTTTGAACCTTATCCTACATTGGATAATCCTGGAAAGATTTTATCATTTGTGGCAGCTGTTGTGGTACTTCATGTCACTGCGAGTACCTAATGTTTGAACCACTCAGGAAACCAATGTCCAATTCTACTATTTCCTCCCAGCCAGTAACTCCAGTAGCCAAATGCCTTCATCATCCCCCAGCCCTATCCCAAGAAACCCTGAGCTCAGAAAGGTCATTTCATTTCCCATAAGCCTATGATTCAGTCTTATATCACTGGTCCAAGAGCTGCACGCTATTTGGCCAACTGGAAGGAGAGACCGTGGAGGCCTCAGCCCCGGCAGACTCTGTTAAGTGAGCTGACCTTCCAGGGATTTGTCAGCCAGGTGACAGGCTGAAGGAGAGTCCAATGCCTCAGTTAACTTCCGACCTGATTCTAATGCATGTCGGATTCCTTGCTAGAAAAAAAAGACTGTGTCCAGGACTCTGCCCTTGAAACCTATGGGTCGATGACTGATATGTTAGTCTCTTGAGACAGGGCTGTACAGTTGAGAAAAGTAGCAAGAGCATCAGATCTCGGTAGGTCATCTGGCCCCTATAAAAAGGCAACAGCAACTGGGAAAAGGCTCGACTGCTAGGTTCCCAGCTATATTGGATCATAAGACAAAGCTACCCACTCCATCTTTGTTTATAGAACTCATTTTCAGGAACAAGTGTTTTATAGTGAGGTGGAGGTTGTTAAGAAGCTATTTATAATGAGGATCTCAAATATGTGAGCCCTCTATCAAGCCTGATCTAAAAGAACTTTGCAATGGGTGGCAGTTTAGGAGAAAAAGGGAGAAAAGGATAAGAAAAAAACTAATAAAAATAGCTGAGATCACTCAACAGTTATCAAGAAACAGATACTACAGTTTTATAACACTAAGTACTAAAAGTATATGCACTCTTAAAAGGCAATTAAAACGTATGCTCTGAAACTATAAAACATTTTCTTTTCATCTGCAACATAGAGGGCAGATTACAACACATTAATAACGTTTTGTTTAGAGTTCAGTTTCTGATGGTTTCCAAATGTAGTCTGTGTAGATTAACCAGAAGGAGTCCAGTTCCCTTTTTTAAGAGCGCTTGTAAAGGAAAGCAATGTGGTAAGATTGTTATGAAAAGAGAGTGTATTTAGGAAATAGCACTTAGCAGGGTCTCTCTGAATGGCTGCCAGGTCAGGAAGCTGAAGTGCAAGGCTTGGCCCTTGTTCAGCCCCCCCAGTTCCAGCTCCTTGACCACACAGTACGTCAGGAACATGTCACAAGCCAGCCAGGAAGACTCAGCCCCGCCCATGGGCCAGCTTGGCACGGCTGCTTTCACATAACCCAGGGCTCCAGAGGGGCCGGAGGCAGGCATTCCAGGGCCACGGGAACATGCAATTTTTTAAAATAGAAATGAAGAACTAAAAAAAAAAAAAGCCTGGGAATCAAGCCGTTGCCGAGTCCTTATGAAACATGGCCCCTCGTGGAGAATGTCAGAGCTGAAATGGACCTTAAAGGTTATCTTATCCTCTGCCCTTGTCTTATAGACAAGCCAGTTGACCAGCCTACCACAGTAGTGGCAGAATTAGGAGTGGAATTCAAGTCTCTCAGCTCTCAGTCTACTAAACCTACGAGCTTTTGTACCTCAGTGGGCTAAGCCCTCTGTCCTAGGAGCTCCAGCCTGTCCTCAGTGTCCTGTACTGCATGGGAGCCCTGTGGACCCTCCCTCTTTAGCTACCCACTGACTTGTTGCTGTCATCCTGTTTGCTCCCATTTGGACCTTCCTGCTCTGTGTCTGAGCCTCAGCGCCTTCATCTGCACAGTGGAGAGAATGTTGCTGTTTAGTCCGCATAGGGTTGACTGAATAAATAAGTCCATGTAACAATTATGGTGCCTAGCCCTCAAGAAGGGCTCGATGATGTTAGCTATTATTATTGTTAAAAATAGCATGTATGTGGCATTATTACTGTCATTTGTCATCATTATTATTACTACTGTTGTTTCTACAGTTGCCGTATCAACAGTCATCCTCAGGCATGGGCTTGGCAGGTATCAACTCTCACTGTAGGGTGTCACACCCAGCCCTGAAGGGCAGAGAAAAGGGTTGATGGGTCACGAATTCCTCCGGGCCAGAGCTTCACAAAGTCCTACCGTCAGATTCCAGCGGAGGAGTAGAGGCTTAGAGGTGTGGTTGTGGCAGTATTTGGGGGAGGGGTTGCTTTCCTAACTTCATTATGTAATTTGGGTTGAAAGGGATTTAGAGCTGATTGAGTAATTGTATATCATAGTTCAGTCTTCTCAGTTTACATGTGGGAAAACTGAGGCTCAGAAAGATAAAGCGATTTGCCTATGTCTTGCTACCCTCCTGTCAGAATTGACTGGAGCTCTTGCCTTTAGAGGAGAAAACTGGAGGAGAGTCTTAAGCTAATACCTGCAGACCTAAATCCTTTATCCTTTCTTCCATGTCAGGCTCAGTGCAACCCCACCTAAAACCCAGGTGCAACCTTATCCCTTAGTCAGCGCAGAGACAAGCCTGAGGAAAAACTCGAGAGAGCCAGCCCCTTTCTTTGGTATTATTAGAGAACAATCCCCTATAAAAGTTAAGTGGATATTTGTTTTTTATTTAAAACCTTGAACAGATTTAAGCCCGTCGGGCTGCTGCTGTATTCCTCACCCACGGCAGTGCCCTCAGAGGCCTCACGGAATGCTACTCGAAAGAAGACTTATATTCAGGGGGTTTTGAAAACTGTGACAAGCACGTTTCTTTACCTAATATAAGGCTCACTGGTTTAGAAAGTAAAATTACTTTCTTAGTTTGTGACTCAGTTGTCTTTTCCTTGACCTTTTTATCTCTCCTTTTCCCTGGTAGCGAATCAGTTTCCTGTTTTTCTTTTCTATGTTTGATCAAGTAGTTGGTAAGATTGGAAAATTTAACTACTGCTTTAAATAGCAGGTAAGTATAGTATTCGGTTACTGGAAAGGTCTTGCATACTTACAAAAAAAACTACAATATCAACCATCATTTTCCTAGAAAAATCAACCATAAATTCATCCTGACCTTTCATGAGAACATTTTAGCTTTTCCCTTTTAAGATTTTAAAACCTGGTGTTGCCTGGTTATGTTGAAACTGCCCCAGTGTGTCATCCACTATCGCTTTCCTGGTCCCTTCCTCTTTGGGACTCTCTTCGGCCTCATGAATTTGGATTTGTTCTCAAGGCATTAAAGTAGATTTTCAAAGAGCTGTAACAAGAGCACAATGTCTTATTGAAGTTTCAGATTTTGCTTGGTTTGGAGCCCGCTGGAGATTGGAACAGATTCTCCATCTTCATCTCTACCACAAGGTTGGATGAAAATATCAGAGTTTTCCTTTCCCCGGTGCTTGTCAAAAATACCCTTTTCAACTAACTGCATTCCCAGTTTTCCAAAGAGGAAAAACAAAGCCTAAGTGTCACCTGGCTCACCTCAAGGTCACCCGACAAGTTAAAAAGAGAGATTGCATGAGTGCGCCCAGGTTTCTTTCTCTTAACAACCTCCAAAAACACCTCCGGAATATACTTTCTTTAGTTTTCACATTCCACTTTCCTATATTTCTACTTAGTTGGACAATGCTTTCAATGGGCAGGGACTCCTGCGTGTCATCTGTACCCATACGTCCACCCGTCCCTCTCGAGAACCACACCGGGCTCTCCTTGGACCCCAAGGTATTAGTGTGAGCTCTGACGTCACAGTAGCCTTGGCTTTCTGCTGCTCTCTCGGTAGCTGGCCCACGTGTTGTGTGTGCATTGAGTGAAGTTTTTCTGTTAGAATACTCTTTCTTTGGAAGGCTTTTATAAACAGTTTTTTTGCTTGACCATAGTGTGTGTAGGGTTTGGGGACTAAGGGTTTCCTGACAGAGCTGCTCATGTGGAGAACCTTACTTACCACAGCTTTCTTTTCCCTGAGCTATTTGTAGTAAAGTCCTGGCAATTTGCTCAGATGTTAAGTAACACCTAATAAAATAATAAGTAAATGGGGTTTGACTCTAGGGAAGTTTGAGGCCTTGATCGTGTTCTCACCAAGTTACTCGGTGCAACTTTGCTCCTAGACCAGGGATGGGAGATGCCACATGATCCTTTTTCCCCTGAAAAGTAAGTCCAATCAAACTTAAGACATTATTTTCTGGAACTCGAAGTCACAAGTACATCGTATCTATTTTCTGACTTTGATCTCGACTTTCTACAGTTAGTAAATATTTCCCACCCACTGTCAACCTCTACTGGTAGTCATAGGGTGAATGAGTCAATGGCTCATTACATAATTGAAGCTTCTTTTTTTAACATGAAAGTGCTGTGTTTTAAAGTGCCTTCAAAGTGACCCTGAGCTGGATTACACTACATGGGGTCATCGAACCTTCCATCTCAAAGCCAAGAAGTTACTGCACCCTCTGAACCTCTGTAAAATATAGCTCATCATATCTACTTCACAGTATCATCCTATGGATTAAAGGAAATAACATTTAGAGAGCCTGGTGCTGAGTAGGTACTTAATAAATGTCCAAGTCTTGCCCTTGATCATAATAAAAAATAGATTAAGTAAGATGATACTAACCCCTGATGCTATGATTTTCTAAATGGGGGATTTATTGATAATAACTTTAGTAGATTTGTGTACCATAATGGGGCCCTCTGTAGTTTATTTGGAAAGCCACGTGTTATTCCTTGGAAGAAACCCCCACACAACGCTAGCTAAATATTGACGACTGACTATCCCATCCATTCCGGCGTGTGGATTTGTATCTGTAATTCCCCCTAGATAAGATTTTACCATCCCTCTTAATTTCATTAATCCATTTTAAACTGACAGATGTTGTGGTGAGCTTTGAGCTCCTGGGGATTCTTATTTCATTCTGATTAAAAGATGCGTTTCCTTCTTAAACCCAAGGGTCTAAGTATACAACTGCCCTTCTCTCCTAAACAGCTTATGTGAATGTCTGAAGTAAACTTGTTATTCTCTATTGGATACTATAGAAGCTTTCTAGTATCTGAGTTCTTCTAAAAACATTTCATTCCTGTAGGCAGAAGAGTGGTATATGGGGAGGGATGATATAGTACTTTGTAGTTGCTTAATAAATAGTAGTATGAACTTCATTTTTTATTGACTTTTTTTTTTTTTTTTGGAAGAGGCCGGGGGTAGTAAGCGGAACTCACAGAACCAATCTGTGTTGATCTTTCTTATCTAGGACCCATAGACTTTGAGAACATTGAAATTTAGCCAGGTAATGGACAGCATTCCGGTATGGCTTGTGCTTTGTTCTTATTCGCGTCCAGCTCTGACTTGAATAGCACAGCAACGGTCAGTTCCTATCCACTGAGGTTGCCTGAGTCACGGTCCATTCCTAGGTCACTGGCTACGGTGTGAACTGCTGCACTAGCAAGCAAGCTGGTCAGCATAAGGATTTTAATGAAACCTTGAAGTTTCCCAGCCACGGGAACTGACCCTCTTGTTGTTGTCGGGCTTTGTTTTCCCATCCATCGGCCTACCTCCAAGAAGAGGCTCGTGTTCTTTCCCAGGGCACCAGCCCGAGAATGGGCAGTTGTCCGTTGCTGGCCTGGGGCGATCACGTTGGAGATCTCCCTGGACACCAGACACTCGCTATCACTCAGTTCTGTTCTCCTGTTGGCTGATCCTCCTAGTGCCTCCAAGGGCACCTGAGGTCATCTTTTTCCCTAGGGGCTGTCACTGTGTGGCATCTTTACTGAAGAGAGCTGTGGATTTGTTTTCCATCACTTTGGACTGGCAACACCTACCATGTATTGAACTGCTCTGAGAGTTTATGCAGGTTGTCATTAACCACCTGCCCCCACAACAGCCCTTTAAGGTAGGTACTATTTTACCCATTTTACAGATAGGCATTAGAGAAATTCGATAACTTGCCCAAGTTCCTGCATGCCAAGGCCAAGACTTAACTTCAAAGCCCTATTTTCCCACTGTTTACAGAAAGCTCAAAATGACCCTGGAACTGAAATCGCTGCAGTATTTCACACTAACATCACCAGAAATTCCCAGGACAGTAATGCATTGATCAGCGTCAAATGCGTAGAGGCATTAGCCAATTTGAAAACAGTAGATGTCTACCGTTTTTTTGCAAGAAAACACAGAGAAGCCCAAGTGCATTAGACAGATTGGAATTGAAAAACTTAAGTAAAAAAATATTTATTTTAAGGTCATCTGTTTATACTGACACGAGGTCTATGGAAAATGAGGGAGCTGGCATCATGTTTCTGAAATATGCAATTTTACAATGGGAACGTGTTATAAAACGCCCTGCCACTGTTGTTTTCCTTGGGATTTAGGGTGAGAGACATGAAGGCTGACAACTCTCTTCCTGTTATAGGTCAGAGCTTCAAGGAACTCTGTAATCTTCCCACCAGCTTTACTCTCTCCTGGAACTCACGGGTAAAATTAGATGCTGGCTGGACTTCAGTAGTTGAGTTTGAGAGTTTTCAGAGGCTCGGCCTGGCCACTGCAGCTGCCGCCGCTTTCTCACAGCGCCGCTTTGTACAGACTGGCGTGGTTGGGTAAACTGATGAGTGCTGCCCTGAAACACCGTTAATAACAATGCCCACAGGAGCAGGAGGAAATTATCTGTGTGGTTAATCTCCTTGGAAACGGGACAAGGCTTCACCTCCCTTTTACCGATAAGCCGCATGGACCTCTCCCTGTTGCTCTGCTCTATGCACACTCTTCAAATTTTCTTTAAAAAAGATAAAAAATAAAAAAGCTCTATTTGAGGATTTAGAGACCCTCAAGTTGAAAGTCTATTATACACATTCTGACTGACTCTAGGAGGCAAACATGGTGAAGAGGGTATGGGAAGAAATCGTTTAGAGAATGAGCGCTCCCCCAAACCAGCATCAAACACATTTATCTAATTTGACACATTTTGCCTGGAAGTCATAGAAAGAGACTGAGGTGCCCCATCAGAATATAAAGAGCCAGAGACTAAAGCCAGACTAAAAAGGGCCAGCCCATTAGAGAAGTACCTCCCTGGGGAGCGGGTGCACAGCGCAAGGAGGTTAGATGGCAGTTATTAAACGCTGAATCAAGAATATGCTCTGAGAGGCTGCTGCGCAGGAAAGCCCTCCTTCCCAGGCCTAGCTGGGCAGGGGACAGTTAAGGAAAAGGAGTTCTGCTTATTCTCTGCTGCAGGATGCTACCCCCTGACCCTTTATAAGTCAGCCTTGCTTGATTACTCCTTTTAATTCGAGACTCAAAACAGCTTGTAAAGTTTTTTTTATCATTCCTTTCCAGATTGTGTGGGCCACACTGTAACGCACGCGTTCCCTTTGTCCACATCTGTTTTCCAACCTCATTACTCTTCTGTTATTACATTCATTAAAAAAAAAAAAGAGCTGTTTATTTCTTTTCAGCATGTTTTCCCTCAGTTTCGAAAGCTGAAATGGTAAATCATGTGATGTTTGATGTGACCATCTCCACAATTCCAGTGTATGAAATGATGGTGGCGCATTCTGGAATTGGCTGAAACTTATTGTTTAAATTAGGTATACCCAAGCCAGTGCTCGCAACTCATATAATTGCTGTTTCAGTGTGGACTGTGGCTGGCAAGTCTCGTCATTTCTATTTTTTGACTAATGTGACACCTGAGTACTTTAATTTCTGTATTATTATTTAAAGGTAAATGGAAGCTGAGAGGTGCAGCTTTAGGATTTATGGTGGTTTTTCTTAGTGAAGGGGAAGCTAAGAAAAATGAGACAAAGATGCCCAGTAAGACCACTTCTTTTCAACCCCTATGGAAACACTAGCCAAAGCAATGAAGTAAGAACAAGAGATAAGAGATGTATGAATTGGAAAGAAGGAAACATAGATGACCTATTTGCACATGATGTGATTTGATTTGCTACATAGAAAATCCAAGAGAATCGACAAACTATTAGAAATAACGAGTTCAACAGAGTTGCCAGATACAGAGGTGCTCCAACAGGCCAGCAATAACCAATTAGAGAAAAGTTCCCATTTGCAGTAACAGGCAAAAGCCCGAAGAAGCCAGGAATAATCCTTAGAAAAGATACACAAAACATTTATAGAAAAGTTATAAAAGTAAATTGGAGAGATGAAAGAAGACCCAAATAAATGGGTATGACGTGTTCGTGGATAAGAAGACTCAGTATATTAAAAGTTGTCAATTATCCTCAAATTAATCAAGAAATTAAATGAAATTCCAAAAAATATCATAAGTTTTGAATTAGGCAGGAAACCAAGGACACACACAAAAGTGTTTACTGAAGGGAGTTAATGCAGGGCCTATTTACAAAGGTTTGGACAAAGCTACGGAAACTAGGACACCAACGGCAAGAAGCCTTTTGCGCCCCTGGGCCTCAACTGGCAGGGGCTGGAGCTGTTACTGGGGAGAAGCCCTCCTGACAGGACTTTGATAGAGAAGCAGCCAGAAAACCAAAGGGTCGGTGCCTTGACCTGCCTTCCCTCTCGTCTTCATTCCCCTGCCACGGACCCCCTGGCTGAATCCAGGATGCTGGGACCCCCGGCTGATGCTGTCCATCCGGAGGACCGACTCATGAGGGCAGAGCAATGTGGAGAGGAGTGCCAAGTGGATCCGAAGGAGTAATCAGAGAAGATCCACAACAGGTTTCTTCAACAAAAATTTTCAAGGTGATCTTGAACTTCACGTGAAAAGACCGAAGGGTCGAAAGCAGCGAAGAGCAACACTGAAGACCTGTTATGATTTTTATTGGAATCCTATTTAATTTCTGTCCTGGCAGATATTAAAACGCATTATAAACTATAATAAGATGGAATGGTATTTTTACAGAAATAGACAGAGGAATGGAACCACATGTATGTAGGAACTTGAAATATGCTAGAGACGGCATTACAAATTAGCACAGTAAGATGGACTAATCAGTGAATTTTGCTGGGGCAAACGGTTGTTCATACAGGGAAAATTTAGTACGTCATATTAGGGTAGCAAAACTTAAAACCCTGACCACAGGAGCTTGTAGCGGTGTGGAAACTCGCCCACTGGTGGTAGACGTATAAATAGATGGACCCATTTTGGAAGGTAATTCGCAATGTTTGGTAAAGTTGTAGAGATTCTAGAGTGAGACATCTTCTCATCTGAAAAATAGAGATAACGGAATCCTCATAAAGTTATTGTGAAAATTAAATGAGTTAAAATGTATAAGCACTTAGAACAGTGTTTGGCACAAAATAAGCACTATTTAAGTGTCGGTTATTACCGTTATTTCTGGGATCCTGCAGGTCCACCCATTGGTAGGTAATACGTAGAAAGTTCTGACTTGTATAAAAGAAGACTCGTACAACAGTGTTCATTGCAAATAAACAAAAGAATATTTTTAAAATGACATCTTCATTATAAAGAGTAAAAGGTGCAAGAACTAAAGCTACATGCAGTGACAGGAATATTAAAAACGTTCGGAAGAGAACAGTCTGCAGAGGAATTGGAATGGTATCACGTCAGGATGGAAGAAGAGATGGGATTGGGGAAAGGTGCACAGAGATTTCAGCTGTAATGTTGTGTAACCTCGAAGACATCTTTTTAAAACCTGAACCAAAAAGAGAGCTAAGCAGTAAGTTGTGGCCAGGTTTTTAAAATATAAAAGGGATATTAGAAGTATGATAGAAAGAAACTATTTGTAGAGGGAAGGTATAATCTTTGGAGGCAGACAGCCCCTAGGTTCCATGCTGGCTTTTAAAAAAAAAATTAGCTGTGTAACCTTATATAAGCTACTTAACATTAGTCAACCTCACTGCATATTTTGAGGATTAAATGAGATACTGTTTATAACATAGCCTTATTTATAATGCCTGATAAATAATAGATAATTGTTCCATTCTTTCCTACTCATACAAGGAAGAAAAAAGCTCAATCAACATTTTCCTTGGGAAATATTCTAGACCAGATTTCTGCTTCTGTGGATCTGATTTCTACAATCTCGTCTTGGCCTCCACTCACATTGACCTTGTGTAAGGGTTGCCAATTCATGCCTAAGCCTCTTGAAACGAGCTCATTTGCACTGCGTACGATCATCATTCTTTTTCCCATCAAGCAGTGTATTTCCCAGAGGTTGGGTGTGCAGTGCCATCTTGGGCTTTGAAAAGCAAGAAAGGGCAAATGATCATGGTCCATGCCTTTATCCTAAGAAGTCTTTGACTTTTCTATGTTTGTAATACACACTTGTGAACCTTCTCTTGCTAACTGAGCTGGGGAATAGTGATCCTTCCCCACCTCCCACCCCGCATAAGAGATAAATATCTTCTGAAAACCCACTGTCACCTTTCAAGGATACTAAACTGTCCCCTTCCTCTTCTCTAATGAGCTGCTGTTTGATTATTGTTTTTATAAAGTTATGAAGTCCATATGAAAACCCTGGAGTCAGGGTCAGTTTCAACATGAGGAAACTTGTCTTTGCTTTCATTAAAATTACACCTATTCTAGGCAGACCCCTTTTGATCATTAACAAGTGATTTGATGTTTTTTTCATTTGAATACTTCTGAAACAACCAAGATGGCAAAATAAGGATTGTAGTTTGGGATTTGACCTCATTTTTACTCTGATATTTAGGGAGTCAGATAGGACACTCAGCTCTAAAAACAGAAAGTAAAGGAGATAAATAGCTTTAAAAACAGTGGGAAAGGCCCTGACCCAGTAGCTCAGTTGTTTGGAGTGTCATCCCAGTATGCCAAGGTTGCAGGTTCTATCCCCAATCAGGGTACATACAAGAATCAACCAATGAATGCACAAATAGGCAGGACAACAAAAATCGATCCCTCTCACTCTCTCTCTCATTTATTTTGAGAAAGAGCACACACTAAGTGCATTAGTGGACATAAAAAAAACAACAACTGGTGTGTGGATTTTTAAAGGAGGTCTTTCTTTCAATGCTTCTCGCCTGTCACAAGGAAACTTGCTGTGAGTGATGCCATTTAAGGAAAGGTTTGGGAAAGGATAATTAGTTTCCAAAGGAAAGTGTGAGCAGCACCTTGAGCTTGAATGATTTAACACTAAACTAAGCCATGGTATCTGAGAAGCTTTATCTAAGGGTGGAGAGGTGAAACAAGAGGCCTAGGAAAATTTTCCTGTCTAGTGTCCCCAGGGTTTACCAGGATGACCTTGCATGTAGATACTCTTTTCTGAAACTGACATATTTAGGAAATCTTTTAAGGATCTAATTGCTATAATAAGCATGACTCATGGCCCTTTGCACCTTGTGTTGTTGGGGAGTCCATCCCATGCCGTGTTAGAAATTTTCTGTAATCTAAGCCTATTTAGTCTGTTTTCTCCCACTTTGTAAACACCCTCTTTCCATAGTTGCAAATGTCTCCACCATTATTTGTTTCAATTTGTAAATTGCAGAAAGGCTAGAATAAACAGTGTCCTCTCACACGCACATCGCCCATTGCTGGAGATTAACTTCCCCTGACCAGAGATGTTTCCAAATGGGGCCACTCCATATTTTCTTTATAAAGCCAGAATTCCAAAAACAAGGGTTTTTTTGTCTTTTCCGCTCTCTACTAGGATAGGAAAGTTAATTTTTAAATTGCCACAGTGGTTAGTAACTTAACAGATAATAGGTAGAGATATCAAGGCTTTTATTTCTTCAGAAACTTAAACAGGAGATTAACAGGTCACTCTGAAATACTCAGGGCCCTTACCAGCAGCTCCAGTGGCAGAGACCATGTCTTGCTTATGTTTGAATAACTCTTTAAGGAACTGTAGTCCCTTAAACATTTAGCTGTAGTTGATGAGCGAGTGAGTGAGTGAGTGAGTAAATGAATGAATGAATGGCATGTTGCCAAAAAGTATTATCCTTGGCAAGAAGTGTGGGATGCCCACAGGCTTACCGTCTGATTCTGAACTCAAGGAGGGAGGTGGCAAGGAGGTGAAACATGGAATTTTCCAGACTAATATCCAGAAAGGGCTATCTAAGAAAGGACTGTTTGACCTGAAACATGACCATAGAATGAAAGACTCTGCTCTCTTTTGTTTCATTCCCTTCTGTGTCCATGAACTTGTCCTATATAGGTCTGTGTTTGCTCAGAGCTCGCTGAAAACCCAACACCCCCAGCCCCTCAAAAAACTAGGTCATGTATCTCTTGAATATTTAATATCATGTCCTACATCTTGTGCCTGGAGACAAACTGTTATTTGTGAAGTCACTCAGGCCACAGATCTTCTGTCATTCAGTGAAGATACAGGATCCCCAGTCATATTTGATCTTGGAGACAGTTAGCACCTTCACTTGTTCCACCCCTACCTCTTCTACGTTTATTTATTCATTCATTTATCCATTTAGTACTTTCATTAACAAAAGATCTTCTAGAATATTCAGACATGAAAATGGATAAGACACAGACTCTGTCTTCAAGGCATCTCCTCATTCCAGTTGGGAAGACGAAGTTACATAGTAAATGATAGTGTTGTCTGTCTGTCCATCCACCTCCTTTCATATCACCATCACCTCCACTGCCACATTTTTAGTTTCTTTTGCTTTCCCTTTACCAGATTCAATTTTCTTTTTCTGGTAAAAAAAAAAAAAAAGCACATAGACTTTACCACCTTAACTATTTTTAAGTGTAGGGTGCAGTATTATTGACTTCATGCCTATCATTATACCACAGACGGCTAGATTTCTTTTTTATCCTGCGAAGCTGAAAGTGTGTACCCACTGAAATGCTCGCATTTCTCCCTCCCTCTCCAGTTCCCTGGTAACCACATTCTACTTTCTCTTTCTGAGTTTGACTACTTTAGATATCACAAATAAGTGGAATCATACAGTTTTTATCCTTTTAAAAGCTTACACATTTTGTAGACTTAATTTGTTAAGAGAAGTTTTAGATCCACAGAAAAATTGAATGGCTGGTACAGAGAGTTCCCATATACCCCTTGTCCCAACAAATATTCATTCTCTGCCATCAGCATCCCCCACCAGAGCAGTACCATTTAGAATAACATGAATAGCATAGGTTTTGATCATAGAAGCAGAACTGCTGGTATAGAGCAAGGGACTCATTATAGGGATTGGATCTACATGTGACCTTGTGTGATTGTGGTAGCTGTTGAAGAAGTCTGTTGCCTTTGAGTCCCATGGCGGCCTAAATATAGGTCAGGACTGGTGGTGGGAAGAAACCTCACTGTGAACTGGCAGAAGGAAAGGACAAACTCTAGCCCATGAGGCAAACCGAAACTCATGTCTGTTCCTCAGCACAATTAGCCTTGAGAAAATGGGTGACCAGTAGCAGGAGCTGGCACTCTTCACTGCGGAGCTGCGCATGCCCTTGGCCCAGGACTCAGAGGACCTGAAGGAGGGTGTCTGGTGAGAGCTGGCAGGTATGCAGGCCTGACAGGTGGGCCAGCACATTAGCGCAGTGTCCACAAGCTGCCGCAGTGCCATGGGCCCGCCATGTAACCGTCGGCGTGTAGTGAGTATTGCTGCATTTCCGCTTTCCAAATCCCACACAAACTTTTCTTACAGCCAACCCTAACTCATAATCATACAGGGAAGGAAATTGGGGGAAATGTAGTTCCACCTTAGCTGAGTGATTCAGTATGAAGCTACCACAATACTTAATTGTTTTTTAAGAGTCTTAACAACAAAACCTTGTAAAAGGTGACTCATTCACCAAGGATACAGAATATAAGAACAATATATAAAAATCACTTGTATTTCTATAGAGTAGCAATGCACAAACCAAAAATGAGACTAAGGAAACAATTTCATTTATTTTTATTAACATCAAAGGAATTAAAATATTTAGGAATACATTTAACAGAAGTACAAACTTTATACTCTGAAAAATACAAAGTGTTGAAAGGAATTAAAGAAGACCTAAATAAATGAAAAGACATCTTATATTATGGATTGGAAGATAATGTTGTTAAGATGACAGTACTCCCAAACTGATCTATATTGTTCAGTGAAATCCTTATAAGATCCCAGCCAACCTCTTCGCAGAAATTGAAAAGGTGGTCCTAAAATTCATATATAGAGTCAAGGTATGCAGATTAGCCAGAACAATATTGAAAAAGAAAAACAAAATTATAGGCTTCAGTTTTCCCAATTTTAAATAGATCAGTGGAATAGAATTGTGAGTCCAGAAGTAAACCCTCACATTTATGGTTGATTGATTTTTCAACAAGGATGCCAAGACAATTCTTTGGGAAAAGAATAGTTTTTTCAACAAATGGTGATGGGGCAGTTATATATCAACATGAAAAAGAACACCATATACAAAACCCAAAATGGATCAAAGACTTAAAATAAGAACTAAAGCTATAAAACTCTTAGAAGAAAACATAGGTGTAAATATTTGTGATCTTGGATTCAGCAATGGTTTCTTAGATATGATATCAAAACCACAAAATGAAAAATAGAGAAGCTGGACATCATTAAAACTTAACTTTTGTGCTTCAGTGGACAATATCACAGCAGTGAAAAGAAACTGACAGAATGGGAGAAAAATTTTGCAAATCATATATCTGATAAAGGACTTGTATCTAGACTATATAAATAACTATGACAACTCAATAATGCAGTGGGCAATTTAACTCAATTTTAAAATGGGCAAAGGATCTGAATAGACATTTTTCCAAAGAAGATATATAAATGGCCAATAATCACGTGAAAAGATGCTCAGCATTATTAACCATCAGGGAAGTACAACTCAAAACTGCAATGAAATACCATTCTGCACCCATTAGGATGGCTATAATAAACAAGATAGATAATAGTAAATATTGAGATATACAGAAATTGGAATCTTCATACACTACCTTTGGAAATTTAAAATAGTGTAGCTCCTTTGGCAAACGGTCTAGCAGTTCCTTAAAGAGTTAAATACAGAGTTACAATATGATCCAGCAATTGTACACTTAGGTATATGCCCCAGAGAAATGAAAATGTGTGTATTCAAAAGCTTGTACACAAATGCTCATGGCAGCATTGATCCCAATAATAATTAATAGCCACTCATAGCCAAGAAGTAAAGACAGCTGTCTATCAGCTGATCAATGGATATACCCCAAATAATTGAAAGTGGGGGATTAAACAGATTCCTGTGTGCCTGTGTTTGTTGCAGCATCATTCTCGGTAGCTAAAGGATGGGAACAGCCAGTAGCTATCAACAGATTACTGGGTAAACAAAATGTAGTATGTCCATACAATAGGATATTATTCAGCCATAAAAAGGAATGATGCTCTTATACATGTTACGACATAGATGAACTTTGAAAACATTACGACTGAAGGAAGCAAGTCACAGAGGACCACAGATTGTACGATTCCATTTATATGAAATTTCCGGAGCAGGATAATCTACAGACAGAAAGTAGATTAGTGGTTGCCTAGGCCTGGGGATATGAGAAGTCTGGGAGGTAATGGCTGAAAAGTACGGGGTTTCCTTTTGGAGTAATGAAAATGTTCTTATTAGATTGTGGTGATGGTTGCACACTCTATGAATATACTATGAATTTACTAAAGGGTTGAACTGTACCCTTTAAATGGGTGAAAGGTAGGTTAAGTGAACTGATATCTCAAGAGAGCTTTTTTTTTTTCAAAAGGGAGGCAAAGTAGGACTGATACATTTAACAGAATAGAAGATTTTGCTCATTTCTTCTCTTTTTCTCCCTTAGTGGGGAGATCTATGAACAGATGGGGAGTTCCATTCCTTATCATTTGGGCTCTTGAATGGCAGCTTCTTCCTCGCCGGCTGTGGCTAACAGATTCACTGGGCAATGTTAGTATTTTGCAAACTTTTTCCTGGGGCCTTAAAGAAGATATTTTGAGAAAATTTTTGGGTCTGATGTTTGATGTGGCCCAGTGTCTGTTCACTTGTCCCCATCACTGCCATTGGGATAAGCATATGTTATACTCATTCTTAATCCGTTGGAGGGCAAAGAGTTGTTCGGTCCATCTTGGTATAGACCGCAAACCAGGTTTAAAATAGTGGACCAAGCGTTGGGCCTCCATGATGAGGTGGCACTGACCCCTCTGCTTGAGGGAAAAAAAAAAGCCAGGCAGGTAACCACAAGCCACGTTGGGTTTGGCTGCTCCGTGATGGCTGGGCAACGGGGACCATGGGAGATTTGCTAAGTCTCCTTTGGTTCACCCTGTGTCCCGCTCCCAGTCTCTCTATGTTAACTCTTTATTTAGCTAGGCTCCAAGGTACGAGTACTTCTCTTTAGTTAAATGTTCACCCCTGAGGTAATTCTCTCCTCCCTGCCAGCAGAACTCAAGAAATCCTTTACTTCATCAAAGAGTAGAATTGTAAGGGATCACAGAGTTCGTATAGTCCAAGCTCCCTACCTTATACTTGAGTACCCTGGATATCCAGAGGAAGGCATTTATAGTTCGCTCAAGTTCGGGAGGCTGTTGGACGCCACTGAATCCAGGGAGTTAGTTGTGTGGGCAAAATATATAATTCATTGCTTTTAATTGGCACAGCTTGGGGACGGAGTAGTTACAGGTTTATCTTTAGAAAACACTGTACAATAGTTGGCATAGTAGAAAGAATATCTAATTGGAATTAGAAGGACCTAGGTTTGAGTCACAGCTCTGCCATTTAAGGTTTTGCATCTGAGGTGAGCAACAAGTTTTCTGAGCTTCAATGAAAGATCTGTGTAACAGGAAGGAATCAAAGTACCTTCCTTGGAACGTGTAAAGATTTGATGAAGTGATGGATAGAGAAGCTTCTTATAACTTGGAACAAAAGGTATAGTCACATGAAAGATTGGTGCTGTGTGTGTGTGTGTGTGTGTGTGTACTCAGCAAGAAGCGACCCCTCCAAGTACATTCTTATGCCAAATTAGTGTTCACACAGGCAATACCAGAGCCAGGGGTTCGAGCTCTCCTCGAACACGCCTGCTCATTTGGGCAGCAAAGGCGAAACCGTATGGGTATATCTAGACCTTGAACAAATCAAAGGCTTTTTCCAACAGATCTCAACTCATCGGCCTACTTTATTCCCATGATATCTCAGCTTTTTAAATAGGAATTACATGCCATGCAATTAAAACAAAATTAGGCACAAAATGGTATGTAGTGAAAAGCCTCCCACCCCATCTGCCAGTCCCTCCCCAGAGGGAATCATTGTTACCGGGTTCCTGTGTGTCATCCCCAGGATATTTTGTGCACATACAAACATCCTTTTTTTTTTTTTCCATCAAAAGGACACTTTGGAAATTTTTTCTTTTTTAGTATTTATGGAATTTTAAAAATTATTTTTAGAGACAACATAGTTTTTCATTGTAGGGTCTTACCATAATTTATCTAGAACCCCTGTTGTTGGACACAGATGCTTTTCAAACTTCTAGCATTAGTAACAATGCTAAAATATCCCTTTACATCTTTGAGCGTTCATGTACTTGTAGCTGTGTGATTAGTTTTTAGCAGTGAAATTGCCAAGTTAAAGAATATGTGCACTTGTAATTTTAGTATCTAATGCCAAATTTTCCATCATAGTTGCTATACTAATTTAGACTCCCACCGACAATATAGGAGAGTGCTTATTTCTCTATACCTTTCCAGTACAGTGTGTTATCATATTTTTCTGAGTTTTGCCTGTCAGATAGATGTAATGTGATAGTTCGTTGTCATTTTTAATTTGCATTTCTCTAAGACTGGCATTGAACATCTTTTCTCATACTTAAATTCCATATTTTTAAACTCTCTGTTCATGTTCTTTGCTTATTTTTCCATGGTTATTGGGTTATTAGTCTTATTCATATTGATTTGGAGACGCTTTCTCCATACTAAGCAAATTAGCATTTTATTTGTCATATGTATTATAAACATTTTTCCCAGTTTGTCAATATCTTTTAATGTTTGTGATACTTTTTTTGCCATACAATATTTTAAATTTTCATATGTCTCAATATATCAGTAATTTTAATGGTTTCTGAGGTTGGTGTCATAGTTTAGAAGAACTTTCCTTCCTCTATTGATTAAAAATGTCTCCTATGTTTTTATGATAAATCTTTACTTTCTTCTCTATTACTTCCTTTTCACCAGAACATTCCACACATAAAAATGCTCAAGAACTTTTTCCTAATCAGCTGTTTCAACCTAGACTGTTTCATGTAGTAGAAGAACCGCTGGGTTTTGATTCAGAAGAACCTCATTGACTAGCCAAACACAGACATGCCACTCATCGACCGGGTGCCCGCCTCTTAGATCTCTGTGAACATCTAGTAAGAGTAAATGAAATAATATATGAGAAAGTATACAATTTACCATTTAAATTATAAAAATATTATTTGGGATGATTTCTCAGTGGACACATTTATATATGCTTTTCTTAGGGGTGTACCCCAGGGTTAGAGTGTTTGACTATGCATACATGCTTTTATTATTTTTCTCCCTAATTGGTCTCAGGTTCGAAATAAAATTTGTCTCTAGAAAAAGCAAGCCTCATAAATGTGAAATTTCCTTTATTGCTTCTTTGGGAATATCTTGCCAATGTGAAGTCTTTACCGAGCCCTCTGGTTGGGAGCTGAGAAGGGGGCAGGCAGGAACTGGACTTTTAGTGAGTGGTCCCTCCCTGTGCCCCAGCAGTGGTGTCTAAGGGTCGGATGGCTGGGAAAAGTGGGCAGGGCATTTGGTTAACATGCAAGGACAGAGAGGCCAGTTCAGTTGGGTTGGGCCGAAAGAGTTCAAAGGCAAAATCTTTTGGGAACCAAAGTTCGTTTACTCTTAGACAGATGTGACTTCCTGTGTCGGCAAGGGAAAATTCCCTAGCTTGACCTAGGAAGGCTCCAAGCACATGTTAAACGACCAAGTTATAAAAAGTTGTGCTTGGTCCTCGTTAATAAAATAAAAGAGCTGGTTTGAATGAAAAAGAGGGAAGCCTGTCAACACAGAGTACTGTAGACCAAACCTTTCTAGAAGTTTCTATATCTCGATTTGAGAAGAATTGAACACTATTATTTTTGTTTCCGTTATGGTTTAATGAGTTGGTCAAATTATATCATCCCTTGACCTACCTAAAATGTGAATTTTAAAACATTTTTTGTTTAGGTAAACTTTTCATAACTGAAAAAATATAGAGCTCTTAAATGTGTAATTAAATGCATTTTAACAATTGGAAATATATATATATATTTGTAATTTTTCCCCATTAAAATTCACAATAAAGCAGCCCCTAGCACCTTATATCTAAGTAACACTGTGACACGGCAATACTAGAAGTGATGGTTGCTCACTTTGTTTTGCACCTTTCCATGTTGGAAACAATTGGGCCTTTAGGATGTTCAAAGGTGTTTTGTAATTCTTTCAGAGATTTTACCACTTGTGCTGGAAAAGTAAGAATGAACCTAATTAGTCTTGGTTTCCTACAATTGATCTCCAGACATTTGTTAATACCCACTCCATGGCAGGTACTTGATACGGTATTTGTCTCGTTCTCCCTCTCTGCCCTGACTTCAGAGGGGGCAGAGGTGACAAAGGGATGGCCAAGTGAATTGAGAGGGGCTGTATACCGAAATGAAGTTTAAAGAGTCAATGCATTTTCAGCGATCAGAACTTAAAAACTGTAGTTCACGTTAGATCTTGAACTCAATCACGGAGGCAGCTTTCATTGTCCCTCTGGTCATCCTGCGACCCGCAGCCTTGTCGATCTCGGCCACGTGCGGCTCCTTGGAATGAGCTGTGCTGTCCCCAGCTGCACTTCGCTGCTCTGCTCTTCTCTCTCCGGCTGAGCTTTGGAGGACGTTGTTCAGGCTTCGCCGGACTGGCTTTTCCATCTGCTTGGCCATTCATTTGTTCCCATAAGGCCATGCTGACGGTGGCCGACATGGAGAGGAGGAACCCATCAGATGAGCCTGCAGACTCTCTGCTGAGAGAGCCCTGGCCCCCTCTCTGGTCACTGATAAAGTGAGGAAGGGACGTGTCCAAGCCCAGCCATGCAAGGCATAGCCTGGTGACCTGAGGCCGCCCAGGAAAGGGCAGAGGAAGCTTTCCTAGCATCTGCTCACTGAATGGGTGGGTGAGTGACGTTCTCAAGCAGTTGTCACTGAGGTCCCCACATGGCTCTCTGGTGTGCAGACTCTAGAAGGCTTGTTGCCCTAAATTCCTGGTCTCAGTTTCTACTGACACTAAGCTGCTCTCACCCAGTCCGTGCCCAGTTCTGACCCTGGGGCTGCTTCTGCCCCCTCCTGACTCAAACCAGTTACCCTGAAATGGCCTTCCCCTCCGTACACCAGAGACCACATGAACCAGAGAAATCAAAAGTATCAGCTGAGCGCCGGATCGGGGTCCTTTGCTTTCCCATCCTCCTAGGTTGTGGTTTACCTTGCTAAAATACAGAGGAGGAAGAGAAAAAATACGCTATTGAGTAGGTGTCAAAGAGGGAACCCAGTGCTTCTTGTCCCAAGGAGCCCCCAGGTCTGAATAGCACTTACCTTTGTGTTCCGCTGATTGAAGTGTCCCTTTCACTTCCTTGGCCCTCCAGCGAGGAGCTCTGCATGTTTGCTTCGGTTTACCCATAGGCTCTAGACCAGACTGGAGGACTGACTCAGTGAAAATGTTTACTTCTCTAATTAAGCAGAATTAAGGTCTGGACTCACAGTCTTGGGCTTCTCTGGGCATAATTGAGATGCATGGGCTTTGTGTAAATAATGTACTTGTAATTGGCTTTGATTAAGTGCAAATTAGGATCACACTTCACTCCAGTGTGATTTACATTCCTAAGGCCTTTTACTAACTGAAATAGTGCGGGTGGCTGATAAGGCCTGCTTGTCAGGGGTGGGGAGAGCTGGGAGCTGGGGACCTGCACTTTCCAGAGGTGAAGGAGAGCCTACCGCTGAGACTCCCGATTCTGACCTTTTTCTTCCCATTTCTGGACCCTGTTTTGATTGAATCAGCATAGTCCTCTACGTTCTAGGGCTCTACCACTTACTGTCTGATTTTCAAAACTTGGGACGCTTGTCTTTAAAAAAAAAAAAAAAAAATCAAGTGAATGTCGGAGTTTGCCTTGTGGAACCTGAGACCTAACACCAGCACCAGGCTTTGGCTGTCAGAATGCTGTGGCACCTTTGATAGTCGTTGACCAGAAATGTTTCATAAAAGGAAACAACTGGTGGGAAGCTTTCTCCCAAGAGTTCCCAGTGTGTGGGTGAGTCACCAGACCGCTACTAAGCGCTTAACTCCACACACATCTTCCTGCGGGGCTGCTTTGCTGCGTTCGAAGGGAGGGTCTTCGCAGTCGGCCCTTGGTACGCCTGGATGGGGGATGTGACACATTTCTTCCTGCTCATAAATTCTCTGAATCTGTATTTGAAAGTCATCATGATGAGACGCAGCAGCGGTGGGTGGGTTTACTAATGGGCTCCTAGTCCAGGCCCGTGAAGTCTGGCATGTGGAAAGGCCTCTGGTTAGTGTGAGCCTAGCAAATGGGCCACCAGAGGAGGGCTGTGACATGGTGTTTATGACCCTGAGGCCATCGCAATGGACAACAATTCAACCTAGAAGGGGTGTCTCCAGATTTTCTCACATTAGCATGCGGCTGCTTGGGGCCAGGACCCAAAAATAACAGACAAAGTAGAAATTTTCACACTAACAGGGAGCCCAGACAGGGGGCCAGGACCCGAGGGACCTGCAGGTAAGCAGTGCGATGTGTTAAACACTCACTTCACAGCCTGGCGAGGGAGTCGCCTAGGGCTTCGCAGAGGGACTCCTGGAGCACGTCACCCTCAGAGAAGGTTGGACCGTAAATGTGTTTGGTATCCAAACTCTGCCCCGGACCTCCTCAAGGGAGAAGGCAGCCTGTTTAGACAAGTTACACTCCAGAAATCCTGACTAGAGAAGGAAGGAGAGAACGCTTTCTAGGCCCTTTTAGACTTCATTCACTCATTTGTTAATTTGGCAAATGTTCGTGGGCCACCTACTGAGCCAGACACTGGAGATGTGACCAGGAATAGATGGACTCTACCCCAAAAGAGCCCTATCTAGTTGAGGAACAGACCCGTACGGGGCTAAATTAGAACCAAATGTAGCAGAACTAAGGAGGCATATGGTGGCGGCTGTCGCGGGGAAGGTTGTCTGCATACCGCACTGCTCCAGTGCAGCTCGGAGTCAGCCCGAGGGCCACGTGCTGTTCCAAAAAAGTGTACTTGTTAGCCCTTCCCCTTGAGTGGGACCAGCGTGATTTTCTGAAGAAAAAAAAACCAGTACTAACAACAACAACAATAATTAAGAACATTTGTTCCGTGTGCGCTGTGTGCCAGGTGCCGTTCATTCTAAGGGCTTTTGATCTCCCTCAATCGAGTCTTCACAGCATTACATGGATACAATTATTATTCCTGTTTTGAGAAGAGTAAACTGAAGCTTGGACTTGAACTAACTTGCCAAAGACAGGAACCAGGACCCCAGCTCAGGTCTGACATTCCCACAGCTCCAACTCGTCCCCACTCTTACGCTTCATCGTGGGACAGTGATGGGCTGCGGGTCGGAAGCCCTGGTCTCCCGTGCCAACTTTCTCACCAGCTGCCTGTGAGCTCTTGAGCAAGTGGCCTCCTGCCTCTGCCTCAGTTTTCTCCCTAGTCCCACCATCGAATGAGGTGCACAGTCAGCTTCTCGAATCACAGAAAGCACACGGGCTATGGCTAGGGAAAGGGCAAAGGCTTTCCCCGCTTGCAGTTGCTACTGTCAGTTGCAAATTTCGTGACCTTGACTTCCAGCCGTGAAGTGAGTGATACTGATCATTGTCAGTCTTCTTGACCTGTCTGCTTGATTCCAGAAAGCCTCTTAAAGTAGGACTGTATCTTTCTCTGTTAGGTGTGGCCCCAGCAGCAGGAGCCCAAGGTTAGGGAGCCCAACAGCTTTGTCCCAGGGCCACCTCTGCTACAGACTGTCCTAGCTTCAGATCAGCGTGTATTTTCCCCTTCAGATCCCCTATCGGGCCTTGTTGGCAAATGCGGTGCTCTGACCTTTTAAGAGATGCAGGTCAGCCCGACACCTTAACTCTGCTATCTCCTTCACCGCCTGGTGGGTTCAGAGGAGTGCTTTCCTGTCTGGGTTACACAGACGAGGAACCAAGTCCAAGGCAACCACAAAATATGGCCTACCGGAGGGCCAGGAAGTTTCGCTGGCAGTTTTTAATGCAGAGATGCCTGGAAGGGAGCTAGCTACCACCACAAGAAGCCATGTGCCCAGCCCTAGGGGACCTGCTATACTGAGAACCTCTAAATGCCACACAGGCCCAGGTGGTGGCTGGTGTTTTGCAGATACCTTGATGTTAAAGAGAGCCTTGGACCACAAGATTTTGGTTTTAGAGGACAGAGGTAGAGGGTGATGAAATAGCCTCACAGTATTTATCTATCAACCAAGAAACTGTTTAAAATTACTAGTGTTGGCTTCATAGCATGAACCCTCCAGTCCCTCGCATCCCAGAAGGACTGACCAATTGCCACACAGGCCCGGCGCCCTTCCTGGGCACATTTCCTCTTGGGAAGGGCCCAGCACAAGTGCACCTCCCTTCCCACCCCTTAGTCCACTTGTTTCAGACTCTTGATGTTGTCTGAGCCTTCTGCTTATATTCTAGAACTTTGAGTTATATTTCTGAGGACCGAGCATTACAAAGGAGAGGCCGCTGCCACCATCTCTGCTGGCTCACTGCACATGCGAGGTGGGGGTGCTCACCTAGCCCATCCGCATTGACTCTTGGAAAGGGCCTCTCTTCTGACCATTTTTGCAAACATCTTCAAATGAGCCCAATTTGGCTTTTAGCTCCTCTTTTTTGCTCTTTGCTTACAATTTCCCAGCATCAGACGGAGATGTTTACCTCCCTGTGCATTACTGAAATTTGAAACCACTCTGTCCTCCGAAAGCAAATAAACTGGCTTTAATGGCTGTTCCGTCAGCCAGCAGCGAAGGGGTTAACAGTTTTAGCAGGCAGACTGGCCAGCAGGAGTTAGTGGTGTGGAGTAAGAGGGACGCCAGGCTGTCTCTAAACTTTTTGGCCCTCCCCGAGTACAGAGATGAAGGAAGAGCCTCTATAAATCACTGGAGATTAGAGACCCTGTTCTTGCCGACTCCGCAGGGTTGCACTGCTTAATGTCAGAGCCTCACGTATTACTTTAACAGCACTCCTTTTCTTTATTAAATCCACTTTGAAATAAAATAAAAAAAAAATGATGATCTTTCCAGTAAGGGGGAGAAGGCTAAAAGGATTTAGAAAGTATCTGCTATGTTACATTACAGGGAATAATAACTGTTTAGGGAGTAAGTAACATTTTTGCACCATCTTAAGCCATAAAAATGAAAAGATGTATAAAGGTTTGTTCTTTAAAATCAATTTGTTAGAACGTTTATTTTACCCTGGTTCCTTGCCTTCAAAGGGGGAGCGCAGAGCCCGGGAACAGGAGGTGTGAGTGCTAATGACCAAAAGGTCTGGAAACGCACTCTTCACGAAACTGTGCAGAAACGATAGGGCATTTACGCGTGTGTGTGTGTGTGTGTGTGTGTGTGTGTGTGTGTGTGCACGCAGGGAGCATGGGAGGCACTGGAGTTCTACTTTTATACTGAAAAGAAAAATGCGAACTTTGCCTGTGTTGCATTGGAGGCTGGAACTGGGCTTATCTCCTTCATCTGACTTTAATGAAGATGTATTTTAAGCAGCTGTACCCATGTCAAATGTCATATTTTGGCTCAAAACTTCTACCTTCTGAGTGGGAGGTTTCTCAAAACTAAAAAGTTGGTAGTAATTATAAACTAATTGGGGAGCTCCAGGCAAAAGTCTGTTTGTCACAAAACTTACATGAAAAACTAATTTATATAGGTGAAATAAGAGTGGCCCTGAATTGATCATTGTTAAAGCCAGTGATGGGTCTGTGGGGTTCATTATACCATTTTTTCTGCTTTTTAATTATATTTCACAATATAAAATGACTACAACAGTTTAAATAAAGTGCTTAGCACTGAGTTATACAACACACACACAAAACAATCTGAGCTAAAATACTAAATCACTAACAATAGCGTTTTTATTTATACTTTCATAGAGATCTTAAGATAAAGAAAAGCTGCACAGAGAATTTGGATGCCTCTAATTTGTTTCCTATCCATTAAAGCTTGAAACTTCTTTCTTTCTTTTTTTTTTTAATTTATTGTCAAATGGCCATTACTTAACTAGAATTATTTTAAGACGGTAGAATTCTCTTATTAAAAACCCAGCAAAATGCTTTCAAAATCTTGGGAACAAATGCGGCCGAGGAGGGACTTTTTCAGTTTGCCGATTTCAGCCAACCACCCACAAGCCAAGTCCATTTTGTTTTCAGGGTTTCATTTGTTTATTCAGCAAACATTTCCTGAACGACTACTACATTCCAGGCGTGTTACTAGCTGCCAGTGACAGAAAGCTGAAGAACCCGGGCCCCCACTCTCAAGAAGCTTATAATCCTAAATGGAAATACCAAAATACAGATGAAATATAAAGTAGGCATGAGCCCTTAAAAACAAAGGCCACTTTTAAATGTGGCCATCCTTGACACCGGGGACGGGAAGCACTCTTTCTTTCTGCGGATCCAAGACCATGTCTTGGAGAAGAATGGTGATGTTTGACATGAGCAAGAGGAACCCTCTTCAAGCTGATTCCTAGATTGGGATGGTGGCGTTTCCATCAGCCTTCTGAAGTTTGGAAGGAGTTCACACCTTTAAAATATGGTTCAGATTTGCCAGGAAAAAAAAAAAAAGCCCAGCTTGTTTTGCCGGGCTTCCCATCCAAAAGCTGACAAGCCACAGCTTTGATTCTGACAAACAGCTTGAAGGTGTCACCTCTGCAGGCTCCTGACACAATGAATTGCGGTTCTTCATTTAGGGCAGTTTGTGCTCCGTATATGCTTTCATGTGTTTAGGACGGTTGCCCAGATTTAAAGTAGCAGCTCTTAAAATAGCTGGAAATGGATGTGGAGTTCAGATTTGGTTGAAATGGGATTGGGGGTGCCTGTGTGTGTGTGTGCACATTTTCAAGCCCGCGTGCGTGCTTGTGCCGCAGCAAGCCATTGCGGTAGCAGTTTACACAGGGGTCCATTGTGACCGAAAAGTAAAGGCATGTAGGGTGAGGAGGAAGAGGGCGGGAGGGTTGCAACTAGTGATCCTGGAACAGTTGCTCGGACCAGCATTTAGTGTTTTATTAGGAGAGAACAACTCTATAAAAGGAACAAGAGGTTCAATCATTACAGAGTGGGGCGACAGGAGGCAGCTGCCGGCATGACTTTGAAAACCCTTTCAGATCCTGAAAGAGTTGCCACATATAACGTGCTGCAGCTGCTGGGATCATTTAGGAGAAATGCAGAACTTGGCACCCACTCGCCCCTCCAGGGGCTAGGATTCTAGGATCGCCCCATGTTTTCTTTAGATGAGTTCCAACGCCACCTACCCCCCACTTTCCTTCTTCACCACTGAACCTTCTCACAACAGTCCTTGTCTCTCTCTCTCTCTCTCTCTCTCTCTCTTTTCTTTTTGGCCAGGTAGGTTTGCAGAGAATTAAAAGGACAGTTCCCTCATTTTATTGAAAAGAGTTTTGGGGTGGGGGGAGCCCCTGCATCCTTGGGAACTGAGTGGACGGGGCCAGGCTGGGAGAACACAGAGGGTCCCCTAATCGCATGCCCGGTATTTGTGCTTGCTGAGTGAGTTACCATAACCTTGCATCCCTCACATGATGTCATGTAAGTAACAAAGTATGTGGATTTCATTTTTTAAAATTTGCCTGGAGATGTCTGTTTTTCATCAGTACATACAGAATATTTTCAAAGTTGAACCTTCAGTGATTAAAAATCTCCAATTAAGTCATAGAAACTTAAGGAATAACCTGTGATCATGTGCCCCAGAAAAAAGAAATCATTTATGGGGAATTATTTTTGACAAATGCAGTATTTGATATATGTATAATATTTTTGATAAAGATTTCTCAAGGTAGAAATACCAATCACTGCTAGAATCTGGCAGCCGGGAGAGTTTCTGTGAACTCGCATTCTGGGAGCAAACTCAGAGCCCACCGCTGTGCTAGCAAACAGTGTTGCTGATGGAATCCTGAAAGAGAGGCGGGCCCAGCCTCACAGGGGAACAAATAAAAAGTTAAGGGACGATGAGTTGTGGAGGCTGCCATATTTTCATATTTACAGGGGATATTAGAAATCCTTGAGGTGGGAAATCTTACAATTTGAGAAAATACCTTATCCTTCCAATCCAGGAGATTCTGGTCATTTCTTCCTTACCTTCCCCACTCCAATTTAAAAGGTGCTCCCACTGTTACTGAGAAGGACACATATCTCAGATAGATGTGTTGAGATGAAGGGAAAAAAGTTAACCATTAATTTAAGCTTCTCGACTAATGTTTAAGAGGAGAAAAGTAAAGCTCAGAGAACTCCTAAGGAAGAAAACAAAACAAAGTCGTCTCATTCTGTCACAGCCCAAACCAAACATTTCTAAGACATCAAGTCACAACCCTCATGTATTTGCCAGGTGACCAGGGGTCACCAATGGTCAAATACAAAAGGGAAAAGACCATGTTGCTTGTGAGATGATGTGAGGAACCACGTGTGGTCAGCAGCATAACTTCCGTTGCGTGCAGCAGGGTTCAGGAGATCTGTGGAAGCAGCAACTCACTTTGTTGGAAGTAGGTTGTTGTGTCTGTGGTCCCCCTAATTAAGTAACAGATTAGAGTATTTCATCCTTGTATCTTCCTGTCACCCAAGTAAGTTGTTATTTAAAAAGAAAAGAAATATATAGAAGAGATGCCCAGCTACTATGGTGATGGAATGCTTGCTGTGTTTGAAAACAGACCTGAAACGTAACATCTTCTGTTTTTATTCTGGACCCACAGGTACTTAGTACAGTCATGTCGCACTCTCACGGTTCCTTTACCTTTTCATTTGAGGGACCAAAACTTCTCACCAGCCTGGGAAGGATCATCCATACTAAGTACCTTTAAATGTTTGATTAAGCCCTACAAGGAGCAGGCGAAGTTAAGCTCCCCACAGCATGGCATTTGGGATTCCTTCCGTTATTTAAAAAGTCCATACCCAGCAGCCTGAGTTCAGGAAGCCAGGAAGCCCGAGGAGGGTTAAGAAAGAGAGAGTTTTTGTCTAATGCAGTTTGAATGCACTGCTTCAGGTGTCGGTGGGCAAATCAGCTTTGGAAGGCCTTGAGTCTTTAACACTGTTGAATTCTAGGCCTAGGCTGGGTGGCAGAAACACCTGGTCCCGTTGGGTACTCTTCATCTCCATCTCCCCTGTCCCTGTATTTGTCAGAATTCCCAAGACAGTGTTGCCACTGCAACACAATTAGGCAGCTCCATTTCTTGGTGCCAGGCTCCGTCCAATCTCTGTCACTGGGATCAACCTGCATTTGATGCAGATGGGTTTGGAAAAGAGCTCAGTCTTTTCCAAATGCCATAAGAGAGTTTCTCTGGATACTTCCATTTCATTTCTTCCTTCTGAGATCTCTGCCCCTAAGACAGTTCTCTGTGCTCACATGGTCCTCTCAGTGTGGCCGGTCAGTTAAGCTTTTAGGCACCTCGGCAATTCAGAAAACAAGATTGCCTCTACCCACGTGACCAAAGCAGCAGATGACATCACTACTCAGGATTGTGGCTGACAGGATGGCCTTGGTGTCACTTTGTGGAGGAGACAAGCCGAGAAGCCCAGCTTCTAACTAGCTCCTGCTGGGTGATGAAGTCTTGAGTGGGGAATGCACTCCCCCCACCACGCGAGACTTATCTCTAAACCTTTGGAGGGCACGCTCCGTAATAAGCTGCCTGAGACGGACGGTCCAGACAAGGAACTCCCTTTAAGTGAGTCAGAACATCTGGAATGATGGTGCTGGGTTAGGAGGCAGCCCAGCTAGAAACCCTTTCTTCCTTCCTCAAACTGAATTCTCAAGTGAAGTGGTTTATAAGGAGCAGGTGATGGCGGCAAGGAGGTGTTGGTGATGGAGACTTCTGCCGGAGAGCAGTCTGGCTCCCGGGGGCAGGGAGGAGGAGAGCCCCTCTATCTCTGAGACTAACAATGCCCCGCATTGTCCCCAGGACGAAGGAGAGACTGAGAGAGACTTTCCGAAGGGGAGCTGTCTCTCCATCTGAGGTGTGTCCCCTAGGGACACAGATACAGCTGAGCAGCGTGTATCTCCCTCCACCACCCCTCCTTCCCCCAGTCAGACCAATCCGAGATTATCTGGGTTCTCCAAGTTCTTTGTGGGGACCTTCAGTTAGACTCCAAGACCAGTTGATAGGACAACTGCTGGTGAGGTCAGTGAGGGCAAGTAGCGGGATCCCTATAACCTGATGGCTCCTGATGGTTCCAGGCAGGCAATGGTGTTAGTGCTCCTGCGTCAGGTCTTCTGTGGAGAGACTGTTTTTTCAGATTCAGTCTCACTTTTGAAAAGGCAATTTTGACAAAAGGGACCTGAAGTGGGGGGGCTTCTGCCCCAGCCATGGTATCGGCATCACCTTCAACCTTGGTTCTCATTGCCCAGCCTACAGGCTTTCCTGTCGCTTTGCAGTTATTGCTGTGCTCCTGTAGGAAAGGGACATGTTCACTAGAACGTGCTCCAACCATTTTGTTTGGTTTATTCATTTGTTTGAAACAAATTTATTAAGCACCAGCCCTGTGCCGGGGGAGCCTCCCTGGAGAAATGATTGCCCGAACCAGGTCTTGAAGGATGAGTGGGAATCAGCCCGGCAGCAGCGAAGTGGGAACAGCACAGACAAAGCCCATAGACAGGAGAGGACAGAGCACAGACAGAGCTTCGTTTAGTTCGGAGCGGCCAGGACATGGGGCATAAATAGGAGATGAGGTGGGAGAGATAGACGGCCGATGAAGAGGAGCTATTGCGTCATGGTCAAGAGCCTGAAGGCTTTGGGGAACGCCTGTGGAATTTTAAGCAAGGCAGTGTGATCAGATACGCGTTTCAGAAAAAGCTCTTTGGCTACAATGTGGAAAATGGATTGAAATGGGGATGAGACTGGATCCAGGAAAACCACCAGGTACTGACTGTGTCAATCCAAATGATAAGCAAGGCGCGTCTGGAATAAGCTAGTGGTAGTAAGAACAAGAGGAGGTGTAAATGTGAGAGAAGGTTCGGGACTTCTGGAGGGATAATGGCATACCATGTCCAGGATGTAAGAGAGAGGGTGGCACCTGGAATGATCATTCAAGATCTGGTTAGGCAGCTGAGAGGAGAGCAGCCCCATTCCTAGAAAAAGAAGGTGGGGACGGAGGACCGCTGATAGGTTTACTTTGTAGCATATTGAGTTTAGGAGGCCAAAGAACAACAACAAGAGAGGCCAACATCATGCTCCTAGACTTTCTCTTTCTTGGCTTGGCCTGTCTCACAATCCTTGGTCATTCATTCATGTGACTGTGTGTGTGGGTGGGTGTGTGTGGGTGTGTGTGTGTGGGTGTGTGTGGGTGGGTGGGAGGGAGAGTTTGGGGGGCATGTGGAAACTCTCAACATCCAGGAGAATTTAGCATAAACCCTCCTGTTGAGATTATTTCCAAAATTTGACCAGATGTTTAAGCAAATTAACAAATGATTAAAGCGGCAGCCGGCGAAGCCTTAGGCCCCTGTGGGGCTGGTCAGAGAAGCGGGCTGCAGGGGCAGCCGTTCCAGGTGTTCCGGCTGGAAAGGCCGGAGCGATGTGGGTCCCCAGCGGTTGATGGACGGAGATAAAACAAGGCGCGCTGAGTCTGACGGAGAAGATGAACTAGGGAGCCTAGAAAAATTACAGATGTGTGTGTTCATTCTGAAAATAACTTCTGCTCAGTGGCTAGGCTTTCAAGAGTGTTTTATTCTGTCCATTGTTAGTAACCTATTCCCACTTTTCTTTAAACTCAAGTGTTTCATCTCTTAAAACGTCTGTTTCTAAATAGTCCAGAGAGACTAATATCAAAGAAGGACCGTTGCTTAGCGTTTTGCCACGGCGTATGTGTGCCGATGAGCAGTCTGGACACTGACTCGGCTGCATCTCACCAGTGGCTCACTCTGGAGCCCGGAGCAACTCACTTACCCTCCCTAGACCCTAGCTTCCTCCTCAGAAAGTTAAGGATTGTATCCTAACAGGTTTCTAGGGTCACTTCAAACACTGTTATTCTATACCTGTGTCCATTTCTGATCTGAAAAGGCCACAAATCTTGCTTAGAACGGCAGATTCTCCTCCATCCCCAAAGACATGGACCTGGACCTCCACAAAATACTTCAGTAAGTTGTACTTCCCAGCACACTTTGTGCCTGGCATGTGGCAGGCCTGGAAAATTGCCACAAAGACACTCACAGCAGCCCTTAACCCATCAGGGTTCATTTAGAGTGTCAGGTTTAAAAATCAGCCATCCGTACCACCACCAGCACCACCCCAAAAAAGCCAGCTTTCTAGCCAACCTCATCTAGAGCCTGCATTTCTAATTGATCTTCAAATAAAAATAAAATAAGGACATTGAGCTCTAGTATGTGGAAACGCTCCCAAGTGTCCCGTCCAGGCCAACACTGGCTCACTCCAGTGTCTCCATTCTCCGAATGAGTTGAAATTCTGGCTCAAAGTCTCTACCCTGAGAATAATGGTGAAAAAGAGCATTGACGACTGTCCCACCCCCTTTCCAAGCTGCTTCCAAAAGAGAGTCAGATCCAGGGCCCCCAGAGGGCATGTCCCACAACCTGTGGGGTGGCACTCATGCCCCACCAGTTTCTGTGTCTCAGGCTGCACGCCCCCCCGCCGCCTCTCCAGTCACCCATCTCACCCCTTCTATGGGAACAGATTTTGGTGGCCTCAAATGTGGGCCACCTTCCAGTTAAAGTAGTCACATGTCATAATGTAACATGTCTCAAAAGATGAGATTATGATTACACTTGGGATGACTATTTGAATTCATTCATTCATTCATTCATGATGAATTCCTGGCGATTTCATAACATTCTTCAGAGGGATTAGGGTTCTTTACGACAAGAATCTCATTATACTTGTACCACTTATGTAGGGCAGTTAACACGTATCAAAATATTTTACACACAGATATCAGAGATCCAGAGAGGTTCGGTTACTTGCCTGTGGTCCCACAGCAAGTGAGTGATCAGCAGGGATTAGGAACAGTCCAGGTGGTAATGAAACTGAAATGTTTTGGCTCTGACAGAATAGTTCAGCCAAAAGATGTCGGTCCTTAGACAGGGAGCACAGCTTAGCCTTCAAGTCCCTTACGATCCCATGAGAACCGTATTTTCCACTCCCCTGAATTTTATTATGACAGGTTTTTAAAAAATGATTTAAAATTTATGTGTATGTATGTGCATGAAAATATGTAGCTGCTTACAGATACATATATAGAAGATGAAAGAGAAAAATGGACAACTTATAATTACAGATATTTTTGTTCATCTGGTATCCAGATGATCTCCCTTGATTCTGACAGTTTTGACAAATCAGTTTATTAAAATTGTAAATGTAACCCAGAGCTGTTTAGTACAGTACTAAGCAGAAGGTGCTTTCGCCTCACATTGTATCTTACTGTTGCATTATTAGAAGCACACAGGGCTTAACACTTAAAGGACAAAACAGCCTGTCTTCTGTGAGAAAGATGTAACTTGCCACATACATTCTCCGTTGGTTTCACTGTCCCAAGAGTGTAAGGATATTTTCATAGAGCTTTGACCTTGATCAAGCACAGAGATGCCTAGTCCCCATGTCCCCTCCTCCCCTTCAGCTCACCCCCTTGCCTCACCTCAGTCCCTTCACCTTCATTTGGGTTTCTAAGTATAAACCACAAAGAGAAAACTTGCTCCCTAATATCCCAGAAGGCATTGTTCAGGTGACATTTGGGGAATGAAATCATCAGGAAGGCAAGTTTCTGTTTGGGGTATATAACCCCACTGTGCTTAAGTAACAGATTTTCACTGTAAATGCTTCGGAAAAATGTGTAGCAGCAAAAAGTAATGGCATGGGAAGGCAAGGTGGAAATAGTGAGTGCTGTTGCAAACAGAGAGAAGAGATTTACAAAAAGTGGAACTCTCTGCAATCACTGTAAACAGGGAAAAGAATGCCTTTTTTCCATTAGCTGCCCTAAAAAGCCCAGGGAGTTTTTATTCTATATCTGAGTGGCTTCAATTGACAGTATCTTCTACCACTCTAATTTTGTCTCTCCAGCTTTCTCTTCCCCATCACTTCTGGACTCTGCCCAGAAGTCATTTGTAAACAGGCACATGCGTCTATGACAGGGCACTGTAACCTTCTTGCCATAAACTATTGGTAACCTGGCAAGGCCTATGGACCACTTCTCAGAATATTATTCTTTTTTTAAAAAGATGTTATTTATTTATTTATTTTTAGATAGACGGGAAGGAAGGGAGAAAGAGAGGGAGAGGCACATCGATGTGAGAGAGAAACATCGATTAGTTGCCTCTCACATGCACCCTGACAAGGGACCAGACCCGCAGCCCAGGCATGTGCCCCAACCAGGAATCAAACCGGCAACCCTTCGCGTTGTAGGATGATGCTCAACCAACCAAGCCACACTGATCAGGACTCAGAATATTTTTAATACATAGAACAATATGAAAATATTTTCTGTGACCACAAATTTATGATATAATAATGCAGACTTATTTTTTAACATATTAAATAACCAGAACTAATAAGTACTATAATTTCAAAGTCAGAATGTGTGTACACCAGGGATCAGCAAACTACAGTCCACAGACCTTGTTTTCGGTAAATAAAGTTTTATTGGAACACAGCCACGTTCATTCATTTACATAGTGTCTCTGCCTGCTTTCATGCTTTAGCAGCAGAGTGAAATAGTTGGACTGAGATCATTTATCCCTCAAAGGCTAAAATATTTGCCACCTGGCCCTTTACAAAAGTTTCCCAGTTCCTGATGTAAATCGCATCAACAGTAATATGTGGTAAAACATGCTGATTTCTATTGGTGACAGTCACAGGTACTGCTGACTGTCACCTACTTCGTAATTGATGTAAGTGCTAAATTCCAATTAGAGGTTAGTGAAAATATAGTTGGATTTTTTTTCCATCCAAATCCACAGACCACCTGAATTCTATCCATGGATTGCTTGGGGACATGTGGATCCCAGGTTATTAACCTCTGAATGGACTTACAATTTAAAGGACCTTTCCACAGAAAGAAATAATTTTTTTACAGTGTGAAAAATCTGCTCACTTTCCCGTTCTCTCAAAAATTTGTATGTTGTAATTTCATATTTTCATATAAGGGATTTTTAAGTGGTAAGTGAAGAAGGAGCCAGATCATCCCTAGAATTAGGTGAATCAGGGCCACTTAGGGCTCTTTATTACCACCCTGTGATGGTAATAGCACCCAACGTCTTGCTGGGGAAATGTTATTTCTGTCAACTAATCCTAAGAAAAACCTGAGGTTCTCTGCACATTCAGTGAGCTCATTACCACTGCCCCATCCCACTCTCGCCTTACCAGGAGAAAGACCAGAACTCCTCGCTCCCCAACCGAGGCTTCCCCTGTCCTTCCTGGCGTATCACTTGCTTTTCTCATCTTGTCTTTCATTGCGCCATCAAGACGTGCTGTGGGATCTGACTTGACCATTTATGTGGCTCTGATGTCTTATTCCCCAGAGACAGCCTCAAGTATTCAGCAATAACTCATGTCCACTTAATGTGAAAATTGGTGCCATCTAATAGAATCTTCAACATGCTAACCACACCATTCCAATAATAAAATGTAAATTTTTCTTCTTTTTTAGCATGGTCATGTTTAGACTCTTGAGGAATTGGGCTATTTTCTTCGTTATGAATTGGGGTCTGGAAATAAAGACACGGAGTTTTCTTATAGTAATTTTAAATAGGCTATCTTATTTAATCCTTATAACAGATTCAGAAAGTCCATATCATTGTTATTCCCATTTTAATGCTAAGAAAACTAGATATAGAGAGTTTAAGTTACATTGGTAAGTGGCTGGATTCCAGAATTCAAGTATATTTTTTCCAGCTTTGAAAGAAAAGACATACTTTATATGACCCTTTCTTTACAGGATCAGTTATGGGCCCTGGGTGTATTTTTATCTAAGAGTCCTGTAGCAGCTCAAACTTTGTATAGAAACGCTGTGAAATGCACTCGGTCTGACTGTGCACTCAGAGGATCTAGGATCAAGTTCACTTCCTCAGTTTCCCATCTAAGCATGAAGGGCTTTGGGAGAGAAGACCATGTGCAAGTCGCCTTCCAGTGCCATGTAACCATCTGTGCTTCTAGGGTATTCAAAGCAAAGGATGGTTGAGGAAGCCCAGCATGTCTGAGCTCCCCAACCTGCCTTTCATGTTGACCATTCAAGGGCTGACCCGGCAACGGGACCTCTGAGCTGCGTCCGCCAACACTGCAGCCATCGTCCCATGTGCTGAACAGCTTTGCTGATGCAGCAACACTGTGGATAGTATTGATTTTTCAAGTGATACTTGAATGTCATCTTACTGAGACAAAATGAAGAGCATTATAGGGAACTAGAGATGCACGCTGCTGCAGGAGGCCCGGTCTGCGGGTATCTTCTGAGCTGCCTGAAAAAAAAGAAAAGAAAGAAAAAAATAGTCCCTCAACTATGAGAGTGGGGAGGGAATGTAAACAAGGGCCTATGTGTGGGGACACAGCAGCGGCCTGGAACTTCTGAACTGCCAGAGAAACATCCAGCGGTGAGAAGGAACACATGGGCTTCACCGAGCAATTAGTGCTGTAGGTTTAATAGAGTTTGAACACTGCTCTGGACGCAGCCCCATCTCTGCTTGGCTTCCAGGACGGAGATTTGAACTGACAGCCTTACCACCTGTTGTTAATTGGACTTTGGTGCTTTTTCTTCCTGCTGTCATTGTTCATTACTGTCCTTGACTTCTTTACAGGGGAGCGGGGACAGTGGGGAGTGACCAGCCCACAGGAAGAGGGCCCAGGTGGTTGCCCTCTCCCCTGTTGCCTGTCTCTGGCTCTGCATGGGTTGAGACGGTTGGTGTTCGCATCCTCTTTTGTTCCTGCTTTATAGGGCACTTATCACACCAGGCTGCAGTTTTCTGCAGACGATGCTGTCTCCCTCCTGAACGGCAGAGGCTGAAAAGTCACCTCTGGGGTCCCAGCGCCAAGTTCTGTGCCTGGCACTTCGTAGGTGTTCAGTAATATTTGTCGAATGGCCGCATGAAGAGTAGGCATAATCTTACTAGCCTGACGCACCCTAACTGTGCTCCACAGCGCCACTGTTGTCATTTTCCAGTCGGAGCTTGTAGCTCCACCAAACACCACGTCGACGAAACTAGAAATATGGGGGTACCCTCACCGCAGCCCCCCTCTCCACACAAAGGGATGATTCCGGCTGGTTTTTTTCCTCTGAAAGTTCCCAAGCTTGTCCTTTGTCCTTTTCATTCCTGTTACCACCGCCTGGTTCATGGCCTAATTATCTGGTCTTCCTGTCTTCGCTTATCTGTCCTGTGATACTGCAGCTCTGACCTTGTCACTGCCCTGTCCGAAGTCCGGCAGAGGCTCCCCGTTGGCCCGGGGCGAAAAAGTCCAAGCTTCTTCGCGTGGCCCACACAGCCTTTCCTTGGTCTGGTTTCCACCTACCTCTGTGGCCGCAGTTCTGACCACTTCCTGCCTTTAATTTTATGTTTTCGACATCACTAGGATTCTTATAGTTTCCCATATGAGTCATAGTGTTTGATGGCTGGAATGCCCCTCTCACTTTTGCTCTTTGTATTCTTAGTCATACTACAGACTCAGCATATATGTAGCTTCCTCTAGAAAGCCTCATCTAAAGGAAGGTCAAACAGATGGAGGGAGGGAGGAAAGGTGAGTCAGTAAGTAAATAGGTAGGTTATATCTCCTCTGGCCTTTCATAAAACTCTGTCCACACCTCAAGGTACCTAATACAGGTAGACACTTCCATAGGGTACTGAGCTTCTAACACATCTTTCAGTTCCCTAATTTCCTCAAATTGTCTCCATTTTCCTATACTAGCCTTTCCTAAAGTTTTTATTCATATTAGGATAAAAGTAACAGGTAAATATCACCCTTCTTAGGGGGATTGCCATTTTTCAGGCCCTGTTCCTCTAAAGATGGAATGCTGGCCTTAGTCAGTGAATGAGGAAGCATCTCTTAGGGTTGCCAGACAACCCCAGTGTCTGATGAAGAATCCATTGAATTCTGACTCAGCTGCTCAGCTGGGTTAACAGTTTCCTTTCTACTCAGTGCAGTGTGAGGAGTGGCGAGCCGGTAGAGCACCAGCCACACACCCTGAAGTAGGGCTGTGAGCTGACAGCAGCGCTGAGCCCCGCCGGAAGGAAAAGCCTGGCTTCCTAGAAAGTGCGTGGGCTTTGAAAAATGGACAGGCCTGGGTTCAAATCCATCATTCGGCACTTTTCCTGTGGAAACTTGAATCAGTTCCTTAAACACCCTCCTCATCTGTTAAATGTGCATAATGCATTAAATGAGGTGATAGATGCTATACACTTAGAAGAGTCACTAACGCATAGTAGGTGATTGATAACAATGGCTGCCTTTGTCATGATTGTCCCTGTCTCGATCTCGTCAGGAAGAGGTCCTCGTGCAATGAAAATAAGGTAACTCTCGAGGCCTATGTGTGTCCCCACTTGCTTCACTGAATTTGGCCCAAGTTCACCTCAGTGCCCTTGACCAGGGCACTGGGTGGCTTCTGACTTAGAGACCTCAAACAGCCTGGCATGTGTTTCCAGTTTTCAAAGAGTTGATGAGAACATGAGAAAGCCCCAAATCCCGTATGTGGAAAAGCAGTAGAGCATAGAAAATGTGAAACACCCGAGTTCTAGTCCTGGTTTCTCTTTACGGCAGCTCCGTGGTCTTAGGTGCGTCCTCAGTGTCTCTGCACCTGAGCTATAAAGATCCCATGAGGCTAATGTATATATGGAACTTTATGTGGTCGGATGTGCTTTTTCATTTTCTTATGGATGCTTTGCTTACAATTAAAGTACTTTGCACTGTCATAATGATTTGGTTATAATTATTTAGTAGCCAAATTTCAGTCTTAAATATAGCTCATTTGAGACAGTCAGGCCTTGTTTTGTTTTTAAATGAAAATTCACCTTAAGAATTGGAACATAATCAGCATCGCCAAATATTAGTTTTCAAAGATAAGAAGCTCTTTCAAATATTTCTTTAGAAAGTAGCCCCTATTCACTATTATTAATCATCTGTTTTTTTCTTTTTTATTGATTTTTTTTAGAGAAAAATAGGAAGAGAGAAAGGGAGAGGGAGAGACATCGATTTGTTGTTCCACTTATTCATGCATTCACTGGTTGATTCTCGTGTGTGCCCTGACCGGGATCAGACTCGCAACCATGGCATGTCAGGACGCCGCTTTAACCAACTGAGCTACCCGTCCAGGGCTTAATCGTCTCTTCGTGGAACTTTCGATTTTTCCCCAGGCTTAGGTAGACCAGTCATTTCTAACTGTTATTTCCTGGCATCAGCTCTTGCTAGGAACGACTCTGGGTCTCTAGGCCAATGTGGCACTAGAGCCTCTGGGCCAGTTTCCCCCATTTCTGTGACTCTCGTAGAAGTTTGACAGTGTTCATCAGAGGGTCACTCCTGCTGGACACCTGTGGTTTCGTTTTTGTACTTCTTCTTCCATAAGCCACTGAGTCAGGAGAGCGGGGCGATCCGAAGGGCCTAGCACAGCGTCAGGCGTGGGCCGGCGCTTGCCGGATGCTCGTCCCTGCCCTGCAGCCGCGAAGAGCGCCCTGCGCTCTGCCTCCGCCACCAAATTCCTCCGCAGCTGTTCCCAGTTTGTGTCAGGTTCTAGTTCATTTTGGGGGGAGCAAAAAAAATGCAACGTGGAATTTTTCCAATTGTTCCCCTCTACTTTTATTAGCATTTATTTGAGAGTAATCTCAGAGAAGAACCGAATGCGTCCTTTCTTTCTCCTGTTTCATTTCCCACTGCTGTAAGTATAGTAATTGTTGACTTAACTTTCTTTAGCCTCTGGTCACATACAAGCAGCTTCTTTTAATTTTTTCCCAGTTTCTTTGTAATATAATTGACATAATATTGTATAAGTGTAAGATATACAACATAATGATTTGATATATGTATATTGCAAAATAATTGCCACAATTGGATTAGTTAAATCCATTGCCTCACCTAGTTACAATTTTTTTCCCCTGGTATAAGGACTTTTAAGGTCTACTCTTTTAGCAACTTCCAAATACACAATACAGTACTGTTATTTATAGTCATCATGTTTACATTACTAAGTGGCCTCTTTTAAAATTCATAGTCTGTCTTTGGGATCTACCCATGTAAAATAATGACAATCCCAGTCTTCCTCAATGGGGTTTTGCCCCCAAAAATTAGTATTCAGCCCTGGCCATGTAGCTCAGTTGGTTGGAGCGTCGTCCTGTACACCAGAAGGTTCTGTGTTTGATTTCCAGTCAGGGCACGTGCGGGAGGCAACCGATCTCTCTCTCTCTCTCTCCCCCATCCCTCCTTCTCCCTCTCCCGCCCCCGCCCCCCCACCCCAAAGTCAGTAAACATATCCTCGGATGAGGACTTTTAAAAAATTAGTATTCAGAAACAAAGGAACTATATAAATCCAGAAACTACAGAGAGGCCTCTAATTTCATGTCCCAAGTGCTCTGTGTTGAATTATTTTTTCTCTTTTCCAAATAGTGTTCTAGGAGGGGCTATGTTCATGACTGAGGACTTAGTGGCCAACTCTGGAAAATATCCAAATTAAAAGTATTTACTCCCAACTTTAACTCACGTTTTGGAGCACCTTCCATTAGGCACGCCCATGCGACCTGTGCAAAGTGCATTGCGAAGCATCGGATACACGGCTACAGATGTTAACACAGCTCTGTGCACAACTCCAAATGATGTCCCTTTATGCTGTTGAGACTTAAAGTTTCTAAACACAAATTAAGTTGGTCAGATAAAGAACCTAGTTCATCCGCTCACCGTCTGTTTTATCTACTTAGCTGTGTGTGGGCCTTCTAAAGAGGGGCCTGGGAGCTGGGGTCAGAAGCGAGACAGGCCAGGTGGCGGAGTTTATGCGTCACAGCGCTGCAAACAGCAGTGTGACTGCCACCGGCCAAGCCCTGAGAGCGTGACTGAGTATGTGGGGACTCCCGGTGTTGTTGTTTATGCCATTTGGTAAATATTTCCACTCCAGTCCTTGGCTAGCTGATGGCATTTCATTTTACAGCCCATCATGATAATAGGAACCAATCCCAGGAAAACATCAACAAGCCATTATAAACCATAGTGTTGGAAGACGAATGCGACCCCAGAGACCTCCATCTCATCCACCCCCTCATCCCCTCACACCCCCCACCCCACCCCCTTTAGTGTTCAGTGAATTTCTTTAGCCAAAGTGGGTCAAAAGGAGGATATTTGGAGGGGTTCTTCTAAACACATGCATATAAATGTTGAGAAGTAGGCCTCTGAAATGTAGGAGTCATACACAGACCCCAGCCCCTCTCAGCGGGCAAAACAAAGGGCAGTGTGATCTATAAAGATGGTAAAGTGAGTTCAGATGAGTATGGGGACGGAGGGGTGGTCTCTGACACTGAGCATGCCTTCTACTCCCTCTAAACACGGCCTCCTAAGACATTTTCCATTTTTGAACAAGGAAACAATAATTACATTTTAAGTTGCATTGGTTAAGAACAGAAAAATATAACTTGGCACGAGTTCCCATACTGGCCTTTTAGAACGGGTTGGTCTGTAACACCATACTAAGTCTGTTTTCTATCAGTGATTCCTAGCCAGCTTATTAAACAGATTTATACAATGAAAGAATCTAATAACAGAAACATTCACCTCCTTTATTACTTGGCATTATTTATGGTTTGAGTTTTTTTCAGCTACTTTTTTTATGCACCGGAATCTGGCAACATTATACTTTATAAAGTTCGTGCACCAAAGTATAAGTAGGTTGGGGGAGTATAATGTGTGTCCCCTCTTTCCGGCCCTGTGGCTTCTCTGGCAGAGACGCCGAGGACCTGTCTGTCCCATCCTCTGAGTGTTTTCAGCATGGAATCCTGTTTCCTTAGGAGTCCACGAGTCCTACTCAAACAAGGGCTGATTCTCCCCACCACAACCCCCGCCCCCACCCCCGTAAGGAATAATGCTTCTTTCAGCCCTGGGTTTAGCAACAAAGAAAAAATGAACCTTAGCCTGTATGAGAATGTTTATAGGGGAATTCGATAATTTTTTTTTTTTTTTTACCGATTTGCACCTATCTCTCAAAATTTTCAAGATAGAAAAGATATCCAGAATCTTCTCCCCCTCCCCCCCAATTCATTCTGGGATAATGAGGGATTATGGAGAGGTAGTGGAGATACTTTGGGAGAACTGGTGTGGGGAGATGAGAACACATGAATACTAAACTCTATAGCATCACTCCCCAGATGCCCTTTTTAGGAGAGGTAGCGGGGAGCCACTTAGAGGGACATAAACCGGACCTGAAGTGGGTGTCAGATGGGCTGTGGTGTGGCCAGTGTGGCCTTGGTTCCTCCCTGCCTCACTGACCCTCTGCTTCCCAGCCTCGTTATATCAGGAGAGAATATCTTGCTGTGTTTGTTTTCCCTAAAAAAGAACAGTTCCCATACCAGATAGGAGTTGCCCCCACTGCCCAAGCGCACCCCTCTCCCAAGGAAAACACACAGACAGGGCGCTCTGAGCAAAGCATGGAGCTGGAGAGCTGACCGCCCCCTCCCCGAGGGTGGTTCTGGATTGTGAAGCAGCCGCTGTGGGAAAGTGGTGGCCTGTTATGGGTTGAAGAGGAAGGAGAAGATGACGAGGGGAAAACTGGGATCTTCCCATGGATCTACACACCCTTGTAAGAAGCGGCCCATGTAGTCAAATGGGAATTTGGAAAAGGAAGCCGTGAACACTAACAAATGAGAACGTTGGTGGTTAAAGATGAAGGTATAAAATTAAGGGAATGCTTATGCTTAAAGCAGCTTTCCTTATAAAAACAACATTATTTAGGTTAACATCTTAATAAGGAAGCCATATCCCGGCCATGTGGCAGGAATTAGTCACTGCCATCCATATGGTTAATAATAATAAATAGAAGAATTCAGAGGTTAATGAGCCTAGTTCTGGTTCTCAGTTATCTATGGGAATTGCCATGGGTTTGCCGGGTGAACGGAAGAGATCGCATTTCTCCCTTCTCCCAAATTTCCAGCCCTTCCCCCCTGCTCTATAGGCACAGGCTCTTCTATATCTGTGACCCACCAGTTCCTGGGTCTTCTGAATAATCTGGAATGAGACCATCTTAGAACTCTCAACTCTCTCTCTGGTCTACATGTGAACCATCCCTCAGAAACCAGTATTTCCCCTGAGCCCAGGCATAAAGCTGAACTGTAAACCAAAAATTAGGGGTGCGACAGACAGGAAGAGGAAGAGAAAGAGGCCTTCACATCCTGTCCTCCAGAGCTAAGCCTCGTTCTGTCTAAACAGATCATTCTAGTGGCAAATACTGAGAGAGAAAGGACTTTGCTGGCCTGTGTGTGCGTTTGGGGGAGGCAGCTGGGAGGAAGGTAGTAGAATGAAAAAAAGGGAAGGCTTTGTTCCAGATGCTCTCTGAGGGTTCTCTAGATCATCAGCAGCAGTGTTGCTCAGCAGACAAGAATAGGGCATCTAGAGTAGTACATATTGACTTCAATTCTCAGCTCTGCCTCTTCTAGCTGTGTGACCTTGGGCAGCTTACTTAACCTTTCTGTGCCTCAGATTCTTCATCCACAGAATAGTTTACCTACATCCTACAGTTGTTGTGAAGATCAATGAGTTAACACTTGTGAAACACTTAAAATACTGCCTGACAGTAAATGCCATATAAATATTAGCTATTATTATTTTCACATATTTTGTGTGCATGTGTGTGAATGTGATACATGTGTATCTATCCTTCTTTTTCTTATTTGAGTTCATACTATACCGAAAGCCTAACTTGCTCCACACGTCGGCACATACAGAGATTTACTTTACGACATTGATTTAAAGTCAGCTTCTTTTGAGAAATTTTATAACGACCCCCTTCAGAGACTGCAGATTCTATGTGGTAGTACCTCTCCAAGACTGGATCTTACTGTGGTTCATGGTGCTCCATCCTTCAAAGTCCAAATTTGGGATCTCTGATCAGGCCATTTGGTTTGTGAAAACTTTAGGTATTTGTTTGTTCCAAATCCATATTAGGACACACTATTCACCATTTGGAGAAATCAGCATACGCTAATTTCTAGGCTGCTTGAAGAACTCGTAGGTACATTGCTGCTCTCAAGTCCCCCTGGAAGACAGGGCAGAAGGGAACTTGGCATCGTGTGTTTACGAGATACATTTTTAAGTCAAGCATAAGGGTAAATAGGTCACTTCATGACTCAACCTTGTAAGACATGTACTTCTTTAGACTATTGTAATTTCTGGCAGTTCTGTTAGAATCAAAACAGGGGTAACTTTTGATCTTTTACTCCTTACGTGTGGGGCCAGGGTCATCATTGAGAGGGGCTCTCCCTGCCACTGTTCTCCCTGAATCACCCCCTAGGAATAGAGTATCCAGATCCAAGTCCAGGCGGCTATACCTTCAGGTTCCTTGCTATCTCTGTGGAGGTCTCCATTAGACAGGTCGGTCCCGGGAAATGGACGGGAACAAGGAGAAAGGTGGTATCAGCCCAGGTGGGCCAGCAAATTCAGTGCATGCCAGTTCTCTCACAGGCAGATACCCTGTGTGATTCACATCTGGTACTTAAGAGGCTGGAGTATTGGCACACCCCAAAATGACACTGACCTTGGCCATGCTGTTGGGGTAATTGGACTTGCAAGATGAACTCCCTGAACAATTTCACCACTGTGGCTGGCACAAACAGGCTTTTCTTTAGCAGCAGACATCCATGTCTTCTTGCTCCAACTTTTTTTTCTTGAACAAACATATGTATTGTGGCCAGTGCAAGGAAAATCCCACTCATCATTTTGTTCTGAGTTGTTTCCATCCTGGAACAATAGTCCATTGTACCAGGGGCCCTTGGAAATCTGGTTTCCATGCCCGGGTCTAGTTTTGTGAATCCTCTTGGAAGGCCCTCAGGCCAGGAAGCCATTGGTATTACTGAAGGATCTCCTGCCACCATCGGTGACATCACTGGCTTTGTATCTGATTGGCTTTTTCTCCATTGCCAGAGAGTGAGCTCCAGCAAGAGCTTGAGGGTCAGCACTGAATTTATTAGGAAACATCCACAAATCAAAGAGCTTTCTGAGTGCCTGTATTTTCTCTTCATTGCCCCAATGGGCATAACCAAGGACTTGTACCCTTCTTTGAGCATCCACATCACTCAGGTAGAAGAAAGGTGCCTCCAAGCACTGCCGACTTTCCAAGCGCTATGTACAAGGTGAGGCACTTCATGTCTTCTTCTAAAGTGTGGGTTCCCCTCGCCCCCTCTATGAGTGAGTTCCCTGAAATTTTGTTTTTTAATCCTTCCCTAAGGATATGTTTATTGATTTGAGAGAGAGAGGAAGGGAGACAGAGAGAGAAACACTGACGTGAGAAACATCAATTGGTTGCTTCCCGTACATGCCCCGAATCGAACCTGCAAACTAAGTATGTGCCCTGACCAGGCATCAGACCCACAACTTTTTGGTGTATGGAAGACGCTCCAACCAATTGAGCCACTTGGCCAGGACAGCACTTCATATCTTGAATCTTGTCAGTCTCCTCAAAATCCTGGACCCCATGTGGATCAATGGAGAAAGCCGCTCTGTGCTAGGCATAGACTACATAGGGATGAACAAACCAGAAAGTCTATGTACTCATGGAGGTTGCCACTGAGTAGCAGAAGTGTTATTTCCATCATAGAACTGTTATTTCCATCGACGAGGAAACTGAGGTTCAAAGAATCATTAGTTTCTCAAGGCCGTACAGCTTGGAAAGATAGAGCTGCAATTCAGACGTCTGTCTGACTCCAAAGACGGTCCTTCCACTGTGCCATACTGCCTTCCTACAGGAAGCTTAATCTGTGGTTCCACTTAAAATATGAGGAAACATCTGGAATATTAGTTTTCAACCACATTTCAGACACAGCAAGTGGAGCCTAAGGAATAGCCCAGTTGGCTCCTCACTGAGAGTGGGTAAGAGGAGAAAAGAATTGCTGATCTCAAGCATTTTGTTACCAGAATAACCCCGCAAGAGAGGCCCGGCTGAACTGGGATTTGTGTGGGCCAGACAGTGTAGGGGATTTATTTCCACAGTTGGAGGACAGAGCTTGGATTCTAGTCCGGCTCCGCATCCTCCCTTGAGTCCCGCTTGCTGAAGAGGTGCAGCGTCTAGATGAGGACTTTCCAGCCGGGCCGAGCTCCGCGGTGCCGAGGCAGTTAACGATTAAACAAGAAGCAGCCTTTGGCTCCAAACCTAATGGTTTGGGTTCCAGGGCACAGGATAAAAATATACAACTGGAAAGGCAAGCTCCCAATTAAGTGGACGAGCTCAAGCAAGAGATGTTTCAATCCAGTGTCGCCAGTGACCACACGCGGGCTCGCTGTCTCCTCAGACAGCCCCACTCTCCCCGCCCCATACTTAGCGTTGGCTCCAGAATCTTTGGGGCCGGGGGGCGGGGGCGGGGGGGGACGTCAGCTGGCAGCATGCAAGCTTTTTCTCTTTTCCATTCAAAGAAAAGCTTACTTGCCTTCCGCCCAGTGATTTATCTTCCCAGCGATTTATCTTGTTGCCTTAGAAGTGTAGGTCAGAGCTGGAGGGGTCCTTAGGGATCCTCTAGTCCAGTCCAGCTCCCTGGTTCAATGTTATGGAAACCGAGGCCCAGACCAGGGGAAACGACTTGACCAAAGTCAATTTGTCAGCTAGGCGAGTAGCAGGGAAGAGATTGAAGTTTAGGGCACCTGATGTCCACAGCAGTGTGCCCGTCCCCATGAGTACTAAACCAGCGCCATGTGGCAACCTGCCAGTCACACTGTTTTCCTTTCCCCCCCAAACATAAGCGTGCTCAGCCCTCCTCTTCTTTTACAGGAAAGGATACTAAGGCAGGGCTGTAAGCAGTGCCCACAGAAGTGACAGGGACAGAAGCCAGAAAGGGAACCACAGGACCCCAACCAGCAGGCCCCGGGCCTTCAGCCTCTGACCACATTCCCTCTCTAAGAACATGTTGTGGGAGGACCAAATTTGGCCTCCTCTGAGCTCCAGGCCTGCAACAGCCCTCCTAATGGCCCTGGAGTTTCTGGCTTCCTCCTGCCACTGACGTTCCCCTCTACCGCTGCCTGGGACAACCTTACAACTACAGTGACTTTGAGTCTTGCCAAGACAAGCCCAATAGTTACTTTCAGACTCAAGTTCTTGCCAAGCCTGAAATAGTAATTGCCTGAAGGATTCCAAAAAGCCAGACTTTATCTGCAGCAGAGACTCAGTAAATCAAAACACAGGTCTTATCTCTCTGTTCTCTCCTCTCTGTTGTGTGGTCTCCTAAATGAAAAATGTGACCTAATCGCCCAAAACAGCTGGCCTGATGTATAATTATTTCTGCTTGCCAACCTGGTGTCCTGGGCCAATACACTGTACACAGACAGTCGATAATGCTCTTTACAGACCATACTTGTCAGGTTTCCTTTGTGAGAAATGTAGGTTTCAGCCACAAGAAGGAATTCCAGGTTTGAATGCTATTAGCAATAACGGTATTTGTCTGATGTTGGAAGTCCTCTGCACCCACCCAAGAAACAGTTTGCTTAGAAAAATGCCTTTATCCTGCAGAACAGGCTCAAGTCTGACCCTGGCCTCGGTGCCCACGCCCTCTTGTCAGAGTCACTGGTTAACGACAGAGTCAGGAGTATGAGCCAGTGGCCACCAGCGATTTCCCCCCAACCCCAAGGCCTCTCCGGACTCGCCCCTCAACTCTCCACCACGTGGGGTCTGGCTTCTCGCCGGGGCAAACGGCTTGTGGTCCCCTGACCACCGTCTCATGCCCCTTTGCCTTTGCTCATACAAGTGCCTGTGATGACTCCTGACTCTCCTCACCTCCTCTTCTCTTCCGTCTGCCAGATGCCACCTGCTTCTCCTTCCCAAGTCATTTCAGTAGCAACACCTTTGTACCACCTTCTCCTTCAGCCCTTGGTAGGCTCAGAGGTTCCCTCGGCTGCCTGCATTGTTCACCTGGCTATTTCTCTACTTCTCTGAACTTCAGGGGTAGGACTTTATGTTTTCGCCTGGGATTCCCTTGTGCTTAGAACAGAGTCTACTATACAGCAGGTGCTTAGCAGATAGGTGCTAAGTGGGAGATATATTTTGAAGGAAAGCCTGAGCCGTCATCCTTAGAGCCGCAGGAAGATAGGAACATCGAGCCGTGTATACAATACTTCGTGTCTGATAAAAGAAAGAAAGGAAAAGATGGAGGGAGGGAAGGAGAAGGTGACAATAAATAGAAAGAAGAGGTCAGATCTTCAGAAGAGAAATCCAGGCTCCCATAAGGGCACAGCCCCTTCCTCTCCTTGGTCACACGCCTCCTCAGGCTTACATACGAGACTGTGTGCGCCGGGCTCCATTCCTCCGGGTAATATGCAACAATTCCTGCCATTTAGGTTTATTAAATTAACAGTTTCAACTTAAATTATGTTTAGCTGTTTCCCCCAAAGGAATTCCTCACGTGTGCAATCGATTGTGCAAGAAGCTGACTCCAGCCACGCCAGCTCTTTGTGCACCTGCTCCTGGGTGGGCCAGGGCTCCTCCTTCACGTCAGACGCTGCTGATACCATTAGATTCGAGAGGCTCGTGCGCAGTTCCGAGATGTGTTTAGCATGCACAGAAATTGCTTTCACAGCTTTATTTTCCTAAAAATTTCAGGTTTCCTAAGTATGGTGTCTTCTCTCTAAGCTTAATATATTTATATATTATGTCCATTATGTTGTATTTAGTAGTTTTCCCCCAGGTATTTGATCGATTTATGCATTTTGTTGCCAGGCTTTTAAGAAGCCTTTGCTCCCTGTCTTCCTGCCACCCTCACCAACTCAGGACAAAGCTGAGAGGCCAGTGAGGGAGCGGGCTCTTCTTCTGAGCCCGCCCAGGGGTGCCGTATATAATAGGATACCATAAAACAGTGTAAAGGCAGCACTGCCTAAATAATAGGCCATATGCCTTCATTCTTTCATTCGTTCGCCTCCTGATTATTACTACTATAGCAAAAGGCCTTTCTCAGACACCTACTCATTTGTAGGCCCATGCTGAGCATTAAGCCTGATGAACTAGGCGGTTCCTGGTGTTCGGGCTATACACCGGGGAGGTGCCACTGCTGGCATCATGGAGTGATGGGGACCCTAGAAAATGGCCTTGTGCAGATGCCTGGGCTGGCAGGGTCGTAGCAGCATTAGGAGCTGCTGGCAATGGGTCTGCAGCTGCAGGTGGGGAATCCAAGACCCTTGGGTGCGGCGGGAGAGTGGTGACTGATGGGGTAAGGCACTAGCTTGTCCCCTGACAACAGAAACCTATCAGAGCAGGAACCGATGCATGACTTGGACTTGTCCACTGGGATAGGACAGAAGACTAGATCTTTGAGCAGAGGGAGGCACCACTGGGAAGCCCGCCAGGTGGTCTGCCGTGGGTGGGGGGGCCTGACGCTGAATCTCTCCCCTCCATTCGCCTGAGGGCAGGCCTGGAAGAAGAGCCTGGTGGAGGCCCGAGGGCAGGAAGGAGCCAGGCGGAGAGGGCCAGCTTGCCCTGACTGAGACCGGAGAGCCCTGACCAAGCCGGCTCTGCAGGCCTGACAGGTCCAACCGAGTGGCAAAGGCAAAGGGACAGCGGGGGCAGGGTTTGTGCTGCTGGCAGCCCAGGATGTGCGGGGGGCCGCCAGACTCCGTCCTGCCCTTCTGTCCCTCTCCTTCCACAGTCACACTGAGGGTCAGGCCCCTGGCTGGAAGGGACTAGAAACCGCTAAAAAAGGCCTAGGACAATTTCCCCACCGGTGGAATCAGGCCTTTGTTTAAGAAGATGGCTGTGGCCAGAAGTTAGGAAGGTTTCTGCAGGTGAATTCAACCCCTTTTTTGAGGCAGGAGTAGAGGTTCGAGAACCAACTGACTTCTATGAATCAGGGCCTCCCTTCTCAGGCTCCGGGCGGTGCAGCTCCCAATCTCTACTCCTCGCGGCATCCGAGCGGCAGGCATCGCCTCTCTTTCTTTCCTGTCATTGTAGCAAACAAGAGTCTTTCTGGAAACCCAGTAGGGCAGCACCATCTTTCTTCGCTGTCGTCATCAGCAGCCACACCCTTCCCCCCTCCCCTAAATGGCAAACGTGGCCATGTCTAAGTGTCCCGTGGCTTTAACAAGGGATGGATGGCTTAATAACACACCGAACCACAAACAGACGAAAGGTTATTTGCCATATTTCTCCCCACCCTGCGGTGAGGCAAGCCTCGTATGGGGTTTCTGAAGACCACTCCTGCTCTGAGGACGTGGGCTATTTCCAGCCAGAGCTGTCCACCTGCAGCTTTCTGCTAGCGTTAGCAGTTTCATCTCCCATATTAGAGTCCAGCTGGAGTGCCTTTGATGTTGGTCCTATAATGTTAAATGTTAACTATAATTGCTCTTGGCCCTTGCTGGAGAGTGCATTCCTTCTGTTGGTATGATAATAGCCGCAGTTATGTGGGCTGTGTTCTAGCTGACCACCTCAGCAATTGCTCTCCCCTGTAGAGCCATAGAGAGAGCCTTGTACCATCTGTCGTGAAACTTGGGTTTGGACCTGGTTCTGCGGGAAGCCATGTGACCTTGAGCAAGTCCGCTCTCTTCTCCGATCCTCGTTCTCCTGCTCTGCGAAATGATGGGGAAGGGCGAGTAGATCTCTCCAGCCTTTGCACCTCTAAGTCTGAGATGGCAAGATACGAAGAATGCTGTTGTTCTCAACTCCTGCTTCTGCCTCAGGCCCACTTCCCTCCCCACAGTTCACTACCATGTACTGTGGCGTATCTTAGCCATCAGCCATGGTCCGGGAACACTAGTAATATGGGAGAGCCCAGGGTCGTGCTGACCATTTGAACCCGAAGTCCACAGAGAACTTTGTATTCGAATAAAAAGGCAAAATATTGGCACTGTGACACCCCCTGCATCAAACTCTATCCTATTAAGGAAACCCTAGAATTCAGATCTGCAGTCTGACCTAATCATTTACAATTCTGCTGGGATTAGTATAAGGAATAATTACATCTATTTATTTATTCCACTGTCAGAATGTTGACGCTAGGTTTTCATATGGTCTCTGTCACTAAAGATTATAATTAAATAATATGCCAAATATATTGATCATATTCTTATAAATTTGCTTGATATGCTGTCGAGGGCTTTCGTTGTTACAGTACATCACAAGATTAATTCAAAAGCTCGCCAAGCAGTCTCGGTCTGTTTAAGAGATCTTTTTTTCTTCTTTTTAACAAACCACAAATTTTTGATGGCTCGTCATTTTGACATTGACTAAAGTTATTTCTCTTTCCTCTGTAGTTCAGTACTGTATCTCTTAGCTTTTAGTCAGACAAAAATAGCTACGATTCCATTAAAGTGAAAAGTAGTGTATACCTTTGAAGGTAGATTTCATTTTTTTTTCCTTCATGAACTCTGTTTTCAGAGAATAGTCTATTTTTTTCTAGGCATTTATTATGAGAAATTTTCCAGAAGAAAAAGTGTATCTTCCCAATTTTTCCAGCCTTTAGTTCCGTCCTTCCAATAAAGAAATAGCAAATGTTTATTGGTCAACTATTATATTTCTAAAAATACTAGAAATAAGACCCAGTTCAGCTAAGGAGAGGAGGTATAATAAAATGATAAAGAATTGAGAGAAGAGGGGCATTTCTGGATTAGATTATGAGAACAGGTATGGAAGCAAAGGTTCATGCAAAACTGTCCAAGAGGCCATCCTTGGCCTCTTATAGGACTAGGAAATGAGATGGAAGAACATCTGAGATACACAGGACATACCTATACCTCTGATGTTTATCTACCTTGCATCATTCTGAAATGCTTCTCACGCTCTTGTTATCTAAAGCTTTTTTTTTTTTTTAATCCAAGGCCCCAGATGTTTGCCAAAAGAACAAACCTAGATATTTTCTATGTGGTGGGCCAGGAAACAGAATTGGCCACTTTTATACATATACACTTTTTCTTATAGGCCCAGGGAAACCATTAACAAATGAAATTTAAAAGTCCACATGTTTATCACACTTGCACAGGGAAATTTCAGACAGAACTGAAAAGAGGGGTGAATTGAGAAAACAAATTGTGCTCAATAACTGTTACTTATTGATCTCTTATTATATGCTAACATTCTAGAGTTTTCCATAGTTGATCTCTTACAGTCTTTACATCGACTGTACAGTGTCTTTCCTGTGTGACAGATGAGGAAATTTCTGTTGTGACCCGTCCATGGTCTCACAGCTAGTGCCCAGGTCTTCTGAACCTGGGCTTTCCATACTACGCTGCTCTTACCTTAGGCTGTTTCTCTCGTGTCTGCTTCAATAAAGCCACTGGAATTAGACGAAATTTTAGGAGATATGTGAGATATAACACGTAAGCTCACTCACAGTGAACATCTGCTATAAGACATGCAATGGAGCCACTTTCTATACCTGATTCCAAATCCGTACGGCAACATTGCGCGAGCAGGTATTTTCATCATCTTTTTTTCAGATGTAGAAACTACGATCCGGAGAGGCTAAGGGAATCACTCCGGGTGCTTGGCTAGTAATTGCTAGAGTCAGAATTTGAACTCAGGTCTCTTTGACTCAAAAACCCAGTTTTTTCTTGTGCATCAGGCAGCCTCTTCCTAGACAGTCAGGCTTCAAACCAAAAAGGGTTGGGTTCCTCGCTGGTCCCTGGAACTCTCAGCCAGAGATGCTGGTGAAAGAAATATTTGACGCCAAGCTCTTTTTCCAGCCCAGTTCTCCTTTGCTTTTTTTAAGTCATGAAACATTTACCTGCTTTAGTGACAGGACCCAGAGGGTGTAATTAGACTTTTTCTAATATTTGCTTTGGATGTTTCATATGTTTTCTTAATAGGCAAAGAGGATTTCTTCAATCTGCCTGAAACATGTATACTAAGCTCTTTAGTCATAATAATAACATATCACATGTGTACAATACTTTAACATTTACAAAGGGCTGTCATATACGTTATCGCAGATGATTTTTAAAGCATGCTGTGATATAGGCAGGGATTATTACTGTTAGTTTGTTTTACAGATTTTTAAAAAAGAGGCCCATCCCTGGCCTGGCGGCTAAGTTGGTTGGAGCGTTGTCCCTTTTACCTAAAAATGGTTGCAGGTTTGATCCCTGGTCAGGGTGAGTAGGGAAGGCAACCGATCAGGATCGCTCTTTCTCCCCTCCCCCACTTCCTCTCTCTCTGAAATCAATAAAGATATCCTTGGGTGAGGATTTTTTTTTTTAAAAAAAGAGACCCAGAGAATTTAATATTTTCCCATATCATATGATTAGTAAGTAGTAAAGCAAGGACTGGAACTCATGTCTTCCGAATCCTTAACCTAGTGTTTTTTGACCTCCTATCCTTTTTTTTAATGAGCTTTACAAACATAAATAAAATGTGGTATCTCCAGTTTCCATCTTTTGCTCCTTTGTTTAAAGTAAGCTCTCGGTTTCCTTCTGGCATCCAGTTCTCCAGATAGATGTGGCATAAAATTAAATGGCCACCTTCCCTCACCCAGGGAAGGACAGAGTAGAAGGTAAAGATGAAAGATGCTGATTCTGTCTGACCAGGAGGTGGACTCACATCCGTCCTCCCCACCCTCATCTCCCTGAACCCATCGGGCCTCTCGCTTCTTGGGGAGCTCAGGACCATTTTCAAAGAGCGTGGCTGTGGTCCTTGGGCCCGGCAGAAATGCATGCGCAGAGCAGGGATGGCGAGTGGCTGACGACCGCCAGGGTGGCTGGAGATTTTGTCCAGGCGGCTGCTTCCTCCCGTGCGCCACGTGGGCAGCCCTGTAGACCACTAGGCTTCCTGTGCTTTCAGGGAAACTTGCTCTGCTGAGTGTCACTTAGGCTGTCACCTGGGCCTTGTCACCAGGAACTCTTCACACTGGAACAAGCCCTAAGAATAAAGACCGGCAAATTGTCCTTGTGGCTGCTCTAGACTGTGAGACTCCACCCGGCCTCGCGCCCTCCGGTCCAGCGCATGCCCTGGCTTAGAGGCAATTGAGAATAGGGGCAGGGGCCTGGAGGGCTGGATTTCAGGCCTCGCAGTCTCTACAGCCTCGGGCACGTGATGTGATCTCTGTCAGCACCACCATAGTTTCTCCATGAGTAAAATGCGGATAATAACACCCAGTCCCACATATTCCCTCAGGCTGTTATTAGGAGGCAAGAATGAGCTCCTGCGAAGAAGGCACTTGCTCATTCTATAGCCCAGGGGTCCCCAACCCCCCAGGACCACTGAGTGGCACTGGTCCGTGGCCTGTTTGGAACTGGGCCGCACAGCAGGAAGTGAGCATCATCAAGCCCCCTGCCTCTCGTGCTACCACCTGAGCGCCTTCCTCCCCCTTTCCCCCTGAACCCGGCACCCCCCAACCCGGCTGCAGAAAAATTGTCTTCCACGAAACCAATCCCTGGTGCCAAAAAGGTAGGGGACCACTGCTATAGCCCACTCAAATGTAAGGGGCTCACTCTGAGGGAAGGTGCTAGACTCTGGAAGATTGTGTTTTGTGGAAGGGGCTACCAAACTGAGTTATTTTTAAGAACAGAAAGAATTCTGGTGAGGACCAGTGCTGCCCACTGAGGAGACACGCATCCTCCTGCCTCCCCCTCCCCACGCCTTCCCATCCTCTTAGGAGCGAGGTTGTAACTCAGCTGCGATTTGGTTGGGATCTTTCTTCAGGCCTGAGGCTTGGCCAAGAACACGGCCTCCCTGTGCCTCCCACTCTTCTGTCCTTTCTCCCCCTCTCTCCAGCCTCCACTCCGTTTCAAACAAGTGAGTTGTGTTGGTTAGTTTTTTAATGAGGTTTTCCCAGCCTCTTGTTTTTTTGTCCTTGACCATAAAGAACTCCCAGTTACTTGAAGCTGAAAATAAAATTTGGCCAGGAGTAAGCTGAGAATATATAGTCTCATTATTGGTGTTGATATTTTTAAGTCTCTCTTTAAAAAAAAAAAAAAAAGGCTCTGGGAGAAAGAGGGGATTTGTCATGGGATGAATATCTGTTTGAGTCCCCTAGAGTGAGGATTTTACATCTTTTCCTGAAAACAAGGCGCCTTCCTTCTTTTCAGAGAGAGTTGTGGCTATTTTGATGCCTTTTGAAAACACCACAATTAATTTGATTGAACTGCTAAGCCACTGGTTTAAAAAAAAAAAAAAGGAAAAAGAAACAGGATAATGGTCACATGGATTTAGCATCACATGGGGAAATTTGCTGCAACCCAACAATCTTGGACAGCTGATGACCACGGGCCAGATTGTTCATTTCACAAAAGGGAGTCTTTTAAAGATGAGAAGACTTTTGTCTAGAGCCCAAACTTCCCCAGGGGAAGGACTCATTTATAGCCCATTCTGATTATTTTTTCCTCTTCAATTTCCCTGGTTGATTATGAAGATATGTGGAACACTCCGCTATGACAGGGGAAGAAGTGCAGTGAGAAATGGGCCCAAGGGAGTTCTAGCTCTGGGTTCCGGTGTCCGCTGTGACACTCCCTAGAAAGCTTCGTCGTCACAGGCCGGGCCCTGACCGCCTTGGGGTCTCTGCTTTATAAAACGAAGCAGTAAAATGAACCCTTCTCACCTTGGGGGAAGAATGTGTGACCAGGCTCCCCAGTTCCTTCTTCCATATGGCATCCCAGTCAAAAAGCGGGTCACTGTTGCCTTCGTGGGCCCCACTTCCTTTAGAGACCCTTCATCACTGTGGTGCAGAGTCCCCGGAAGCAGGCGGCCGCCTGCTGGGCTCTGCGGCCTCTAAATTGTCCAGCAGAGGCCGGCAGCCTCACTGAGCCTCGGGCCCTTGGGCCTGTGGGGGTGAGTTGGCTCTTTGTTTCTCCCCTTTCCCAGACTACCTTTCCCCCTCTTCGCTGGTACATTCTTCCTGGAGGAAAATGATAACTCATTGTCAAAGGCTGGGTAAGAGATGAGATTAGAAGTGTTTGTGTCTGAGGTGTTTGGGGGTCTTCTCCTCATGTTCGCCCTAGCTTGCGGCTGGCACCCCACGACTTGTTCAGCAGGGCCTCCTTCCTGTGTCCCCAGGGCATGCGTGGAGGCCCCGTCGAGCACCGAGCACAAGGCCGTGCTGGCTCTCTCCTCCCATCCGGCTGTAGACTGCCTTCCTGTATCTCTGCATGCCCAGTGCCTGACACATGCTATGGAGTCGGCACATGTTTCCAGGAATGAATGACGAAGGGAACCTGGGATTCTTATCCACAGCCTCCTTCATTGCACACATTAATGGAAGTGAAGCCCACAGCTGCTATGTGAACTGATCGTGCGGTGTTAAGAAAACTTAACACTGGGATTAAATATATGTATTTATGTATTCTTTCTAAATTGAATTTATTGAGGTGACAGTGGTTCACAAAACCGTACAGGTTTCAAGTATACAGCTCAGTAAGACGTCACCTGCACACTGGGCCCCACGCCCATTGCCCCCAGCAAAGTCTCCTTCCATCCCATTTTCACCCCGCTTTGTCCACCTCCGCCTGGCCCGCACCTCCCTTTTCCTCTGGCTATTGCTACACTGTTGTCTCTGTCTGTGTGTTACATATGTATTTAAAATAAATGTACCTCTTTATATATGTCTTTATGTACTATATTATATAGAGTGTATACAGATAACCTCGGTTGCCGTGTGCCCTGACTCTAGCATGTTTACGAGTACCCTGACTCAGGGTTGGCTATGCTGGTGAGGACTAAACTGAACTTGCCCGAAAGGGAGGCAGCACCGAACAGTAAGGCAAGAGCTGGGCCGGGGACCCTGCCGGGGCTGGCGGCATGGCCTTGGCTAGGTTATTTCCTCTCCCTCATCTCATTTGCCTAGTTTATAAAATGAGAGTGTACATGAGATGATCTCTAAAGTCTCTCCTTGTTCAAAAGTCTGCTGTTCTAAAATTATGAGTTTTTAGAAGAAAAGTTTGAGCTTTTTGAGGAGAATTTAAAAAAAAAACATTCAGAAAATGAGCTAGAGAGTTACTGCAAAGGAGGTTTTCTGTAAAAATTCTTATCTTGAAACCCACCTGCACTAGGTCCCTTCCTGAGCACTTGGTGCCCTAGAAGCCCCTCCCCTTTTCCCACCCCTGAGCTCCTGGTGGGAGGCTTTGGGACGTGGACTCTGTGTCTCCGTGGACCCCGGCACAAACCACAAGCTGCAGCCCGGTCGCATTTGGGGAGCAGCAGAATCTTGTTTCTGTGCGGAATAGAGACCATGGCAAGGAGCTCTCAGCCCTGCAAACGCGCCCTGACTGATTCGTGTCTGTGGGGCTGGCACTCAACCTCCGCCCCGCCCTGCACATACTCGGGCAGGCTCACCCTGCCCTGCATAGCTCCAGGCCTCGCCAAGGTGGGACGGAAGGATGACCCTCTGCCTCAGGGTGCTAGCACTGCCCAGTGGGCAGTGCGCCGCTCCTGGGAGGGCCTGCGTGGGCTCTCCCTCGGGGCTTCACTGGGCAGCGGAGTCACACACCAGTTCCTTCTTGGTCAGTGGCGGGCACATTTCACACTGAATTCCACCCCGTGGGGCTGTGTCTAATTGGACAAATTTGAGCAGCGGGCAGCATGGCCACTGCAGCAAGGAGCATTGATATATGGCCCAAGCAAGGGACTAAAATCTTAAAGTGACAGGGGTTCTTTTTCAAAAAATGACTGGCTGGGTTCCAGGAGTAACAGGCCTGCCCAGCAAAAGAGAGATGGGCCACCTCTCCCAAGCAGGGGCTCTTTTAAGGAGGTGTTTTTGAAAAGAGTGTCTCCATTTCTGCTGGTCCCTGTGGCAAGATAAACAGTAGAGGGTGGTCCCTAGGGACTGTCATCTGGGAACCAGCCATGCTGAATGCTGCTCCCACCAAAAGAACTGATGTGGCCTTGCTAAAATATTCAGCAAGGAAACCTTGACAGAAAAAAAGAATGAAAAATTGCGTTGTCGGGCATTACTGAGAACCTACCATTCATTAGGTCCACATCCATCACAGGTCTGCTAAGTGCCACTACGTGTGCTCTTGAATGCGCTAGGCTTGGACACAATGGAGCTTGTGAAGTCTAAGGGCTAGGGAGGGGAAAAGACATTAATCAAATAATCTCACAAATAAACGCAATTACAAATTGCGAGAAGTGTTATAAAGGAAAAATTCCATGTGGTATGAGAGCATCTGAAAGGGGTATTTGGGAGAGGTTCCCTAAGGGATTCGCATGTCAGCTAAGCTCGAAGGGGCGCGTTAAGTCAGCCAAGGGGGCAGGGGTGTGGGCGATGAGGGGAATGGCCGAGGTGAAAGAGGGATTGTGAGGCAGGAGCTCAGTGCCCGCGGGAAGTAGCTTGGGGTGGGGCCGCGGGGCCTCGTGGCTCACCTGAAGGATTTTAGCCTTACCCTAAAAGCAACGGGAAGCATGTTTTCAGCAGAGAGCCATCTGATCCTATCTGAAACTCGAAAAGACCACTCTGGAAGACGGACTGCTACCGAAGTCCAGCCGGAGAGGGCAGACGAGATGAGGCTGGTATCAATAACAAACTGAAGTAGACAGAGGCAAGGGACATTTGGGGGTATCATCAACAGGACTCTGTGATGGAATCAGCAGGGGCAGCTGAGAGAAAAGGAGGTGTTATGGGTGGTCCCCAGTTTTCTGGCTTAATTTACTCCTTTTACTTCATTCACTGGGAGTTGCCGGTCATGGCGAGAAGGTGGCGTGGACACGTTGAGTTTCCGTGGAGAGGTCAAGATGTTGACCCCACATCTGTGGAGTTGGATCTAGGGTCCTCAGCACAGAAGATGTGTTCGGGCTGTGTGTTTCCTCGAGAGGGATGGGAGCTGATAAAAAGGTGGGATAGACATCTCTCTGCCTTTAGGCCTCCCAAAATCTATTTGCAGAAGCGCTGGGACTACGGTCAAGGAAGCCCTTGCAAATTAATGTGATAAATATAAATGTTCATGATTTTGAAGACACGGGATGAGACTGGAATGAGAGTTACATGACAGCCAAGTGTGTATGGTGGAGAGATGAGGGAGTGGAACAGACAGAAAATGAGGCAGCACCGACCGGAGAAACCTCGCAGCGGTGGTGGCCGCGCGTAGCAGGCCGGCAACAGGCAGTGACTTTAGTTAAAGTTGGCGGTGCTTCTTCAGACGTGGTCGGTGGGGTGAAAATTGGTACCTCCTTTTTGGAAGACAGTTTAATAGTAACCATTACACATTAATAGTTCGCTCTTTTTGACACAACAATTTATTTTCTAGGAATTATCCTACAAAAATGTAGGTATAAATAAGTACCAAGGTACCGGAGAAAGCACTGTTGCAATAACAAAGGAAAAAAAACAGTAGCAGCGGTCCGCCAGTAGAGGAGTGCATAAGAGAAAATTTTGGTGTGTACATATTTTGGAATAGCAAGTAGGTATTAAAAAGAGCACTGTTAGGCTTTGAAAGCGTTGAAAAGCTAGTGTATGATAGGATTCTGTAGAGGGGGAAGACACCAGGACAAGCACAACTCAGTCCATAGTGGGTCCTGGGGGAGTAAAAATAACACAAAAAAATAGGGACTTCTCACCCTTACGTGGTTTTACATAGTTAAAATATTTTGCAGTTACACTTGCTTTTCTATTAAGAGCTACCAGTAAAGACTTTTACAAAGAGAACCCAAGTGAGGGGGCAGGAGTAGCTCCCGGCCGTGGAGCAGCTCCTCTGGGTGGTGGGGAAGGAGGGGAAAGGGCTCGCACACCCCTGACTCCCAGCCTCCCCGCCTCGGCACTCACCTGTGTGATTCGGCCGCACTTGCCTGTGGGTCCTGCGAGGCCATGCTCCACTACCTGCCCTCCCAGGAGCTCTTCCTGATCATCAAATTCAGGGTGTTGGTTCCCTGAGCACTGACTGAGAATTTCCTTATGTTGGGCACTATGAGGCCCTGGAGATAGGAAAGTGAGTAAGACAGGGTCCCTGCCCTAAAGAGGCTTCCTGCTGAGTGGGAGAAGTTGCCGAGTAAACAAACGATTGCAGAATTTAGTCTGGATGCTCAATTCAGTGAAGAAGGTCCAAAATTCCTGGCTTCTTTTCACAGGCTGGGAGGAAAGCTCCATGAGCAGTTTCTTACTTTCCCAAGTATTCTCTCCTGAGTTGGCCTGGGCACCCAAATGCAGGCCTTAACTCCCTGGGCAGCGAGCTGTGCCGCTGTGTGGAAGGCGTCACGGAGGCGGCATGAGTCCACGGCCGGCGGGCTGACCTGATGACTCGGCAGCTCCTCAGACCTGGTCGTGCCTCAGCACCACACACCAGTGAGCACATGGGGGACCCGTGAAGTGCACGGGGGACTGTCCGGGAGCTACAGTACAACCCCGGTGCTCTCACTCTGCTGCTGGAATGACCTAGGGCACATTACTTTGCCATTCTGGGCCTCTTTTTCCTCCTTTGCAAAATCAGCAGATGGTGTTGAGCGGTCTCTGCTGCCTTTCACATCCTACAGTCGTGGTGAAACAATTCTGCCATCTCCCTGATGGGTCAGGTGGAGCCACCTCACAAAGACCCGTCCCTGGGTCAGATGTGTGCACTGTTGTCCTGTCAGGAGCGCCCACCACAGTGCCAGGCACGTACTAGGTATTCAACACATACTGGTTGTTGACAACCTACTACAGGGACTAGATGTAGTAGAAGCTTATGAGACTTTGTCCTGCCTTCCAGAAGCTTCCAGCTTTTCAGCGAGGCAAGAGAAATATTGGTGAAACAGTAGCACCCCAGAGAGCCCTCAGGACAAGGGGTGGAGGGACGGAGGTGGTGGAAGCTGGGAGTGAGAAGTAGGTTCTTCAGCTGGTTAATATCCTAAGGTTCTTGCTGATCCTCAGAGAAATTGCCCTTTTCTAAGGCTCGTGGCAAGGCCCACTGGCTGGTTTCACTTTAGAACATCCTATTCCCGGACTCAGTTTCTAACGGTGTGCAAACAGCAGAGCTTCTGAAATTGCCCCAGAAGCGGGAGTTGGGGGAGGTTTGGAAAGCAGCCAGGTGCCCCCCTCCCTTTGTTCAGGAGAACCTCGCGGCCCACCGTGGCAGCGAGAAAAGGTCCAACTAAATAGAACCCTTCCTATATCCTGCTCCTAGGGGTAAGAGGGGGAAAAAAAGGAGGAATTCTTGTCAAGAAAACCATGAACAAAGAACACACTTCAGTGCCGTTTTTGCCATTTCCATCTGGTGTGGCCCTGTTGGTGGGTACTCAGCACACAGCAGGTGCACAGCCCGGGCCCACTGGCCCGGAGTGGCCACCCTTCTGAACCCGTCACTGGGGCTGACAACAGCTTTATCTGCCCATAATTGAGCCCATGATGGGTTTGGGTGGTGTACTTTTTTTGGTTTATACCAAACCGGCCTTTTCCATGTATCATCCTGTGCTGGTCTGTCTCTTTTGTATGTTGGGCTAATCTTCTCCATATGTGTGTCTGGTTTGGCATGCGCCTCCCGACCTCCCATGAGGAGGGCGAGGCTGCTTCAGACGAGGGCGGGGAGTCGCCGCCCAGCCCGCCAGGCTCTGGAGCTGGGCCATTGGCCGGCTGTCTGAAGAAGGCAGTCCTTTTAGGCCTCCTCTCTCTCTTTCTAGAAAGGGTCTATGGAGAGGTGCCCAGGTGGGCTTTTCTTTGAGGTCTCGTGGGGCATGAGAGGAAGGTGCTCTTCGAACAGCTACTGCCCGGTGACTCACCTGGAGCAGAGTCTCGCTAGGCCTAAGGTGTGCCTAGGTGTTAGCCAGGCCACGTGTGGCTCTGAGGTAAGGACTCCTCTAGGCCTGGAATTCCTTGCTCTGACTACCAACACCCCCTCTTCCCCTCCCTTCACCGCCCTAGAGACCAGGTGCCTTCCTTCCCCAGCAGGGTGGCGCCCTTGCTCGCCATGTGGTCTGGAGAGGCAAATAAATTGATGGAAAGACGGGAACAACTTGACAGCAGAAAAAGAAACCTCACGGGAAGACTATGTTTCAATTTTAGAAAGTTCTTTCAAATTCACTACTTTTATTAATCCCCACAACCACCCTTGAAGTAGGAATTCTTCTCCCCAAGGCTCAGGGAAGTCAGATGGCGAGTGAGAGGCTGGGAGAGCCAGGACGATATCCCAGCTTCCTCATTCCAAGTCCAGCGCTCTTTCTGAAACACTGCGCTCCCGCAGCTTCCATCGCCACAGCCTAGTGGCTCTGCAGGTCCTGTCGCATAGACCCCATCCAGGTGCTTTGAAGGGGCTCTTTCTGTCTCCCTGGTGCCACCTCTAACGTATCTCTGGACCTTGGCTGGCACATGGGAAGCCTGTGTGAGCATACGTGTAGACATGAAACCTCCATGATAGGAACAAGTTCAGTCCCTGCACAGGGAGCAGCTGGCCCCCAGGCTCCGTCAGCCGCTGCTGCTGTGGGTGCTGCTCTTAGAAAAGATCCACCTTCAGAGGGGCCTGTGCCCGGCCACTGGTCTCCCCCTGCGATCTTTGGAGGGCGCCAGTTCTCACCTGGGCCTGGCTTGAGGGCAGTGGTTGCCCAAGACCTCAAGCCAGGCCCAGGCCCAGGCCCGGGACCAAACGGAGGCGTTCTGGGAGCCAGGCGGGCCTCTGCCTCGTCCTCAACGGCAGCATACCTTCCTCTCGCCCACACTTGGCTGCCCCCAGACCTAACCCAACCTGTGTAGGCCGCACAGTGTATGCCAGCCCCTACTTCCTCCCTGAGCCCAAGAACCCCCTTTCTGGTCCTTTGTCTCCCTGATACAGAAATGAGGTCAGCATCCATGCATGCAGTCACCAGTTCATTCATTTAATGGTAATTCAACAAAAAATGATGAGCCCCGAGGCTCAGATTCTAGGGCCCCAAGCCCTACAGGTTCAGAAAGGTAATCAGAGACAATCTCTGCCCTCCAGATGTTCACAGTCTAGCAAGGAAGACAGATGTGTGAACAGATGATCACGATACAGTAGGAAATCAACAAAGGGCTCCCCAGCTCACGGCGAAGCCGTCTCACTGAAAACTGTTGAGGCAAGAATGCGGGGATAAACCCTTAGAAGTCACGGAAAAGCACGGGAGAGATGAGTGGGAGCTGGATGACCTGGGGCAAGTTATATAGCTTCTCCGAGCTTCGGTGCCATTGTCTGGAAAGTGGAGTGATCGTGCCTGTGGTACGGAGTTGTCCTGTAAGGTTAATACAGAAAATAATCAAGCATTGACCCAACGCCTTACATATTGCACAGCATAAGAGGGCAAAGGAGCTACAAAGAATATCGAATTGTAATTTTTGGAAAAATAAGTGTCACAGAGACAGGGCAGCTCGTTATAGCGGCAACTGGTATTTATTAGTACCCCGTAAATGCCTGACCTGTTTGTGGGCCTTGGCCCAGTACCCGAGGCTGAGACCTCTACTGCAGTCGGGGCTTCCTGAGCAGACGCTGGCCCCTGGGTAGAAAGAACCTGAGCTGGCATCCAGAGCAGGACCTCCGTCATTCAAGAGCGGCAGTCTAATGGCCCTGGCACGGTCGTTACCCAGGGGCACCTTGGACAGGCCAGGGAGCACTTCCTCAGGCACATCGCTGCCTCCCTTGTAGCCTTCCATCACTTTCGACCCATTTTTTCTTTTCTCATCGAGTAGACATAGGCAAGCCTCCCTTAGGAGGCCCCATTTTAGTCGAGTCTCCTTGCATGAAAATCCTCAGGCCTGGTGTGTGCTCTATAAATTCAGAGCAGCAAATTCCTCCCAGGTGTGGAGAGGGGGGACCTTCCCCTCTGCCCTCTCCTGCTGAGCCCTGCTTTCCAGAGCTGATTTACAGCGTGTCCTCAGTCAGATCACCTGATTTGGGGGGACTACCTCTTCTTTCCCTCTCCCCCGAAGCAGATGTTTCTGCCCTGTATCCTTAACGGACTAAGACATAAGCAGATCGGACTGCTACTCTTTGCTGGTTATTCAAAAGAGATTTCTTTAGTTGCTTCACCAAACTCCACACTATTAGGAAGGCGAAGATACAAGGTGTAGGGACCATCCAAGCGGCCGTGTCCCCCCAAACAGAGTTACCGCCAGTTAATTAATGTTGGCACATTAAAGGAAGTTTAATTAAGTGAGTATTTTTGCCTTCTGGGCTTTAGTTTCCTCATCTGGAAAATGGGGACAGTGATAATACCTCACAAAGCTCTTGTTAAGGCTTAAACAAGGCGTGTAACAGAGAGCGGATTGGTGGTTGCCAGACGGGAGGCAGGTTGGAGGACTGGGAGAAAGAGATGAAGGGATGAAGAAATACAGATCGGTAGTCAGAAAAGCTGTCGCAGGGATGTGAAGTACAGCACAGGAAATATAGTCAGTAACGTTACAATAACCGTGTATGGTATCGGATGGGTACTAGATTCATCGGGGTGATCACTCAATAAGCTATGTAATGCCCAATCACTGGATTATACGCCTGAAACGGTTACTGAATGTGGACCCGTTCAGGGGTCGCTCAGATACTGTTAGTGAAACAACACCCCACCTTCCCCGGGGTCCCTCTGTTCTAGGTTCTTCACCCGCCGCTCTTAGAAGTTATGGCTCTCAATGCCAGAGACTGGTGAAAAGGAAAGGAATTATTTATTCAAAAGTATACAGGTTTTTGAATAATGGCTAAGTGTTGCCATTAAATCTCAAAATCTCTTTAAAACACCCACCAACGCACACATCCCTGCCTTCCCCCAACCTTTGCCCAGTCAGGCCAGTCAGGGGTGCCGTCCTTCAGGAGGGAACGAACAGACGTCCAGAACTCGGCTGGGTGGACCTCTCCCGGTTCCCAGCACCATCAGCTGTGTCACAGCGGTCTCCAGTTCTTAATCCAAAATCACGTGGCACCTTCTCATGACCCATTAGCAAGAGTCCTTTCTCCCCTCTCCTCCCCACATGGTCTCCACATTGTTGCCCCGTGGCGTGGGGAGACCCATCTCTCGGCTCTCCTGCACACGTGCTCTCCAACTCGGGGGTGGGGTTGAAGGGGGCGGTGGCTTCTCCCCAGTTAACCTCCTGGACTTAAGTTATCCAAACCTTCCTTGTTAGGCTTGTCGATATGCAAAATAACTGTCTTTGCATATCAGGTATGAAGCTATCTTGCTGTTATTGACGTGCAAAATGACTGTCAATGGCCCTGCTCTGCGTCTCCCTTCCCCATGGTGGCCCACCTTCGGCTGGGGGAAGGAGAATATCTTATATTTTTCTTGGACACCCCGCATTCTGGACTCCATTACAAATCCCCCTTTTGGGGGTCCCTGTTACAAAGCTAATATTGTATATCAGCTGTAATTGAAAAATGGAAAAAATTACTTAAAGTAAAAATAATGGTAGTAATAGTGCGATAACTATGTATGGTACCAGTTGGGTATTGGAAATATCGAAGGGGGACACTATATAAAGTATATGATGGTGTAACCGATGTGCTGTACACCTGAAACCAATACGAGATAAGATGAAAAAAAAAAAAAAGCCAGTGTGCCTAGATGAGCATCCCAGCAGATAGTAGGTGCTCAGTATATGGTAGTCCTCATTCACTTTCCCTTTCAACTGCGAAATACTTACCGGGGGCCTCCTATGGCCTAGACACAGCAGTGGGCCCCGGGGATACCACAGTGCAGAGACCCAGGCCATCAGGAAGCTATTAGCCCAGTCTAGGAGAGGAAACAGACATTAAACAAACAATTGCATAAATAAATATATAACTACAAATCTCCCTGATCCTGCTCTCCGGGGACTAAGGCATCTTGCATCAAGACGGTTTTGGGTGGAAGAGAGAAATGGCCTATATTTCTAGGCTGGTAAGACTGGCTGGGCACAGAGAGAGACAGGCTGGGGCCTACTGGGTCTGACCAAAAGGTCGGGCCCCTCTTCTCCAGTTATAGGACTCCGAGCAATGACCGCAGGTTGGCCCTCGGCTATTGCCCCTTCTGGGCTGCTCCAGGACCAGGAGCGGCAGCGACGCGGGGGCCTGTGAACCTGCTGTCCCAGGGAGCATCTGCGTTGATTCCTGGCCCAGGGCTATATTCTCCTCCGGCGCTGAGTTCTCTGAGCAGCGCCTTTCTAGCAATGGGAATCCATGACCTGTCACAGTGACTAGAAGAAAGGGAGAGGAAGCAACTTTGGGCCAGATTTTCTTCTCAGAAATCTACAAACTTCAGTCTGGCCAGCGTCTGAGCTGGAGAGTGGGCACCTAAGAGGGCACCGCCTAGCCTGGCAGCTGCGGCGACCTACCAGATTGACGGGTCTCTTCAGATCACACCCCAGAGGGCTGCCCGGGCCCACCCCCACGCCCCACCCCCCTCCGAGAGCCCTCTCTGCTGGCGTCCTCTGTGCCTCCTGCTCAGACCTGGGGCTTGTCGACTTTCCTGATGCGAGTGAAGCTCCCGAGGCCCTGCCCCAGCGGTGCTGCCCTGGATCAAGGCCTTGCTAAACTCCCAGCTCCCTGGTTTGCAAAGCAAACTTCAGCCTTGTACTATTTACCTTGGCAAGTCCAGGACCAGATTGATGATCTGTAAAGTGGATTTGTTATTTGGCTGTTTGCTTTGGCAGCTCTTGAAAGCGCTTTGCTGATTACAGTCCCAGATGTCATTGCATACATTACCCTGCCCTATAACGGGGCTTTGAACACTTTAATTTGAACTACAAATACTATTAAGCTTTTTGCACCTCTTCTGCCTTTAGTCCTCAGATATTAAATATAAGAACAGACAGCCTGCATTTCCTTAGGCGTCTTTCCCATTGTCTTCATCAGCCTCCTCCCAAAGAGAGCTTCCGGCTTTCCTCCTGTTCTCTGTGGGTCTTTCTAGAAACCTTACTCACCTCCGCCCACCCCCTGCCCAGCCACCCTGGCAGCAGGCGGCCTTGTCAGTTTTTCCGTAACAGGTAGTCTGGCTTTGCAGTTTGGAGGTGCAGCATGTTCATTCCTGAGCCCGGCCTCCCCATGCTGCTTGCCCAGCGTACTTGGTAGTGACTGGTGCCCCCGTTTCGTTCACCCACGAGGATTTTCATCTCTCTGTTTGTTGTCTGTTTTAATGTTACTCACAGCGTTCTTTTGGGGAAGCTACATTTAGGGCATGAATGTGTCATGTCATTTTGCCCACAGAGGACAAGGGTCTCACAAAAAAGGGCCCAACGTCACACACAAAAAGGCAGCGACAGAACTGAAAATAACTTAATGCTTTCCCAACTCAAAGCCTGGAATTGCTGCCAGGCTCCCCTCCTCATACTTTATTTAAAATTGCCTCTCCAGCGTGGTGTGGGCAGCAGAGCGATGGTAGTGTTTTTACACGGGGGCAGTTGCTGGTCCATATATCTTTGGGGGTTATTGGTGGAGAGTGCCGGTGTTCCTGGCTAATGGTGAGGTATACGACTCCGCGTTCTCCAAGGTAATTACTTCTTCCTGTTGTAAATAAACCATTAGCCAGGTCCTCGCCTCAGGAAGCAATTTAAGGCCCAAGGGAGGTAGCCGAAGAAGTCAGCTTGCAGCGCCCTGGATGGGAGGCTCGGCTCTGCCAGCGCCCTGGGCCCCAGGTCTTCCCCTTGGAGCAACAAAGTGCTGCTGTCCTCTTCCTGCCAAGCTCCCGACAGGCTTCCCTTGGCCACTGGTTTGCCAAGCTCCTTGTGCACTGCCTCTGTTTTTGTTACTGTCCAAAGAAAATGACTGTTTCTAGTCCACCTAAACTGACAAATTGGGGGGCGAGGGGCATTTTTTTCGTTGGTGTTGTTTTTTCCATCTTCTTTTTTTGTTCTCACTCCTTTTAAAGGTTGTTTTGTTCTCTGTCCACTCCCTCCCCTCTGGTCCTGCCTATCCACAGGGCTCTTAGCTGAAGTCTTTTGGTATTTCCCAGTACTTTTGAGACAAAAATGTCTCCCTAGCAGCAACAATTGGTGGCGTGCCACTGTATACTTCTGTCAATCCTCATAGCAACCCCGCCAGGAAGATAGTTCTGGCCCCATTGTGTGGTTGAGGAAACTGAGGTTCGCTGGGGGCCTCATCCAGTGTCACCCAGCTACAGTGGGACTAAGATCTAAGCGGCCAGGTCTGTGCAGCGCCAACGCCGTGCCCTTTGCTGGGCTGCGTCTGCCCGCTGCTCGCGTTCATTCAGCCCCTCCTTCCATCGGAGCCCCGAGTTCTGATTATGAACTCCAGGTGCCCTTCTCTGTTGTAAGCACCTCAAAGGCAGGTTGGATGTCACGCTTAATTCTGTATCCTGGTGACTTGTACTGGACCTGGCTTATTTTAGGTGCCCAATAAATGTTTGTTGGATGAATAACCAGAATTCCACTCAAGTGGTTCTGATTTTAAGCAACTGTGGCCAGTCGCAGGATGGGGGGTGGGGGGGGGAGCTTTCAACTTTGAAATATTTCAGTTGAAGAAGTTAATTCACTTTCTGAGTTTACTTTAGGAATAGAGATTATTGCAGTATTTTTGGCCACTACTCTCAAATTCTTCTAAACCTTTACTATAATAAGCAAATTGAGCAGATTAAGGACATACTTAACTGCCAAATGGTGTTCTGAACTGTGTAAAGTTCTGAGCCGTGTAAGGCCAGGGTGGCTTTTTTTTTTTTCCTCCTATATAAAAGATTGTGTGGGTTCTGTGAACTTCTCTGCTTTTTTTAGCTCTTCCTGTTTTATTGTGTTTGAAGTATCTTTGTGGTGACCTGTTGGGATAGGATTCTTCCATATGGAAGTGTTTCTTTAACTTTTTAATCATTTCTTTTGGGAAGTGGAGGGTTAGGGGTAGCAGATGTTTTTCTGGCTTTGTTTGCCGAGTGGAGGTAGGGGCCTTTGGAGCTCTGAGTCAGGCAAAACCCAGCCTGACAGGGGAAGGTCCGTCCCAGGGGTAGGCGGCGGCCCGTCACCATTGGGTCTGGCAAGGCAGGCCTGTGTGGGAGCAGATCCTTCAGCTCTCGCCCTGATTAATGCCTTTTCCATTTCCCAGGAAGGATACATGTTCCCCTTGTGACACTGAGAAAAGTTTTTTGTTTTTTTTTTCCAGTGTCCAAGGCAAATCTTTATCATTCCTCGAATGGGAAGCCTGTCTGGTGCCCTTAAAAAAAAAAAAAAAAAAGGAAAAATAACAAATAAAACGAAGCCTTGCTTCTATCCTTCGTGGCAGTCACGTCCCTCTTTCTACTATATTTCTCAGCGAGCCAGAGCTTAACATCGTGGGTTGTTGTTGTTGTTTTTTTAAGTTGGAAAAACCCATCTGATTCTCCCATTTTCTCATGTTCCTTTGGACTCTCCTACTCAGTCAGCCGGCCCAGGAGGCAACGTATGACCTCTTGGGAAGGTTCTTCTGCGGAGGCTGTAGAAAAGCTGATGGTTGGCAGCCATGTTGCCCAGCTCTCAGCCCGAATACTGACTCTAACAGTGGCTCTTAGCCCCTTGTCCTGTGTCTGTTTCACCACCTCACTGGTAGTGTCCACTTCTCCTTCTATCCCCAGGTCACACCTGACAAGACAAGGAAAATAAGGTTTTACCCTGGCTGGGTGGCTCATCTGGTCGGTGTGCCATCTGGTACACCAGAAGGTTGTGGGTTCGATTCCCAGTTGGGGCACACGCCTGGGTTGGTTGGAGTTCAGTCAGGATGCATATGGGAGGCAACTGATAGATGTTTCTCTCTCCTGTCAGTGCTTCTCTCTCCCCCAACCCCACCCTTGTGCTGTGAGTGAGAGCTCTAGGCATTTGCGCACTTCTGACCCAGGCCTTAAGGATACAGTGGGGAGAAGGGGAAGGAGGGGCCTGAAGGCCTTCCCTTGGCATCTGACCCTTTCTCAGCTAGACCGTGGCTTTGCATGTAACCCTGGGGCTCCCTTCACTTAGGGGTTGAGGAGCTGAGTAAAAGTGTCAGCAAAAGAGAGAGAAGCAGCAGCTAGAGAGATGAGGAAAGCCAGGTGAGTGAGTGTGGGATCCCGGAAGCCACATGGAGAGAGGAAGCAGCTACGTCAGATGCACACACTCACCCTGCTGACAGGTTATGTCGGACGATAACTAAGAAATGGCTGTTTGACTTTGTAATGTGAAAGTCACCACCTTTGGAAGAGCAGCTTCAGTGGAGATGTGGGGCCACTACCCTGATTGGAGTGTGTTCAAAGAGAGAAAGGGAGGAAGGATTGTGTGCAGAAGGTCTAGACATCTCTTTCAAGGAATTTTAAGGAAAAGAGAGAAACAGGGTTACCGCCCATTCTCCATTAGAGGAGGATGTGGGGAGCGGGGGCAAGAGCTTCTTTCTTTTTTTTAATAGAATAAATACTAACATAAGGGTGACAAGAGGGTACGGGCCCGGGTGCCTGGCTGGAAGGATCAGCCGTGGTGGGGGGAAAGGAGAGGGCATGTACTCAGTCAGGTGGGCAGGTAGATGCAGCAGCCGGCCGGACTTTAGGTCCCACCCTCATCGCTTCAGCTGACTGGGTGAAGCAGTAGTAAGTCCTCGGCTGAATGTGAGAAGGTGGAGGAGGCACAGAAAGTTTGAGGACAGATCAGCAAGTATGAGGTCATCACCTAGGAGAGTGGGAGAGTGAACAGACTGAGGAAACCCGATTAGAGGGTAGCCTTAGAGACCCACTAAGTTTGGAGTTCAGAGTCATAAGTTTTAAAGTAAGACCAGTTAGCACGGTGTGCCCCCGCCCCCAGCTACACAGCAATTGCCTGGGGACAGGGAGTAGGCAGAGAGTTAGGGTTAACGAGGCTGTGGTTTCACCAGGATAATACAGCAAAGGAAAAGAGGGGTGCAGACATTGAGGGCGTGAGGAGAAGACACAACCGGGCAAGGTCAGTGGACTGTAGACCTTGGTGGAGTCAAAGGGTTGTTGGAGTCGGTGGCCAGAGTGGCCAGAGTGAGGTATTTGACGCTGAGACTGGGAGGGTGTTTGAGGGTTTTGTTAATACCGCCCCAAGAACGGCCGTGGCAGTGAGCGGCCGCGGTGAAGAAGAGGGCTGGGAGCGAGGGGTTCGGGAACTGAGAGGCCGGGCTGTTCAAAAATGTGCATGATGACAGGATTCGTGCTGGAAAGGGCGACGGTGCGTCGGGATCTAAAATCTTTGGAGAGTAAGAGGTGCGACGGGGTGGGAAGTGGACAAGCAGGAGCAGGGGCAGTATAGTCTTGTGACACTAGCATCAAAGCTCGGGGTTTAATGAAATGAAGAGGAGAAGTCTGCATCTGTGCAGGCACAAAGGATATCAGACTCTACCCTAGAGTCCAAGGGGCGAGGGAGAGAAATAAATGACAAGAGAGGACTGCTGGGCAGGCTGTGTCCTCAGAAGAAACCACTTTAGAATTTACAGAGAGTGGAAATGTACAGACACCTCCTCTTTTTTGTTTGATTCTCTCAACCACCCTTCAAGCAGGGAGGGCGGATTTGTTATGATCTTTTATGCACGAGGACGCTGGAGCTCGCAGAGGTGAACTCTCAGCTGGTTAGCAATGGCCCCGGGCCCCTGACTCCACGTCCAGTGCTCTTCCCCGCCTCCTCCTGCCTTCCTACAGGATGCCAGCATCCTTCGCAGAACCCGTGAAAACACCCTGGATCCAAATTTGCAGCCCTTGTCACACTGCCCCCACAGTGTGAGACTCAGCACCCAAGGACGGACTCGGGGAAGAGTGATCACCTGGTCAGTTCCCTGCCCTCTGGATCCACCTAGATGTTAATGAGCCTTCCCTGTGACATCCAGAGTATCTTAAACTTAGCAGCCAGTAACAGGACACAAGTGGACACCCCCTTTCTGGGGTGATTTGGATAACAATTCTTAAATGGAAATAATACGGAATATTAAAGGAATTTAGGTGTTTAAGGACATGCCCAGGGCCCTGGCTGGTGTGGTTTGGTGGATTGAGTGCCGACCTGCGAACCAAAGGGTCACGGATTGGATTCCCAGTCAGGGCACGTGCCTGGGTTACAGGCCAGGTCCCCAGTAGGGGGCGTGTGAGAGGCAACCGCACCTTGATGTTTCCTTTTCTTTCTTCCTCCCTTCCCCTCTCTTTAAAAATAAATAAATAAAATCTTTTTTAAAAAAGAACATGCCTGAACCATAGTGATTCAGGGCTTGGTTTTTAAGATTGTTTGCCTCTTGATTCCCAGGCACAGTGAGGTAGAAGTATGGGAGCCCAGGAATCTCCCAACTGCCAAGTCGCTGCATCCGCCTTCCTCACTGGGCCAACCACCTGCACAGGCACAGCCCAGGCCTTCAGGTGGCCACACCTGTTCCAGTACTGGGCATACAGAGATGAGCGCTACGCTACAGAAATAAATGCAGTGAAGGGATAGAAGTTTCTATCCATGCACCGTAAGGAGAGATTTTCTTTTAAAGGAAATTGAGACTATTCCTTCATGCTCTAGAGAGTAACCTCTTCCTAGCCATCTCACCCTTGTTCCCCAGCCCGCCAGGCCACTGAGATAGGTCTGTTTGTGGAGGGTTGGTATCAGTTTAACTTGAGCAAACTGGAAGGTTTGCGCAGTTCGGCTCTGCAGCCTCCATGGGGCACCCTCTCTGTTTGCTCTGCCCTCATCCGCTCTCTGTGCCATGGCCTTTCCTGAGTGCACTGGCCAAGGTGGGCACACTGCCCTAGACGGGAGCAGAGATCTGGCCATGGTTTGTAGCAAACAGGGAGCGCCTCAGAGTTACCTGGGGAGCTTCTTAAAGTTACAGATGCCCAGGTCCCAATTTTATGCTGCAGAAATTCAAATTATGGTCTGGGATGGGACTTGCCCCTCCATACATTTGAAAAGTTCCGTCGCCGATTCTGATGCGTAACCCAGCTGAGAAGTCCCGCTTGCGGAAGTGTGTGTAGCGGTTTGTGCCGAACAGCTGGATGGCAAGATAACCAACATCCCGCTGCCATTCCTCTCCCAAGCCTGAGTGTGATCAGATATCTCTCCTGACAGTTCCCCTCTCAATATTATCCTCCAGGAACTTGTGATTATCCTCAGTGTAAGTCAAAAGCAGCTTAATTCCTCTGAAAACAGTACCAGTTGGGCATTACACCTGGGATGAGAGAACCAAATCTGTGGCAGCGTTCTTAGCGCAGTGCGGCCCTGCGGCCTCTGCAGAGCATCCTGTTTGCCCTGCCTCCTCTTTCTCTTCCGGGTCTTTGTCTGGCGCATGGTTTATGAAGTCAGGTCATTCCGGGAGGACTGGGGGCCTGGCTAGGTGCAGGTATGGATATAGCTGGCCAGATGAGAGCTGGCTGGCAGGAAGGTCCTGGGTGGGCTAGCAGAGGCAAGTGTCAGCAGTGAGATCAGAGAGCAGGAGACAAGGCCAGGAGCCCGGGAGCAGGCTGAGGGTGCAGGGCAGACCGGCCCCCAGTCCCAACCCCAGAGGCCTCTGCAGTGAACCTGAGAGTCTCACTGGGAGCTGGAACACATGAACCCTTGTTACTTAGAGCAACCTGAACTTACCTGCCTGCATCATCCGTAGATTAAATCCCCCTGTTCGTAAAGGGCCAACCTCCTTCGCATTGCTTCTACTTTATCGGAGACATGAGCGTCTTCATCCAAGGCCCTGTGCCGAGAGCTGGGGCCGTGGCATCGTGATGCCTGCAGCATCAACTCCAGGCCTTCTTGTCGAGACAGAGCCCCTCTCTGTCGGGCCAAGCTTCCTCTTCACCAGGGCTTTCCTCCCTGATACTCGTGCTCTGTCTGAGCCTACAATCCCTGACTCTCTCCAACCAATATAGAGACATTAGAGAAGGTGGGTCCCAAGTTTGAGGACCCCCTAGAGAGCCAGAAAGATGATGTCACTATCCTGGTGGGGCTTACATTCCAGAAGAGCAGGCAGACAAACCAGCAGTGCCTGTGACGTGTGCAGTGATCGGGAAGGGAGCGCTGCAGGGGCGCCGGGCCGAACCTGGGGAAAGCTTCCCCGAAGAAGTTCTGTTCAAGTTGTCATCAGGCCTGGGCAAGGCGAGGAGGGAAAGGCCCAGAGAGGAAAGGGAGCACAGTACGTCGGAGGAGCTGAAAGAGTTCATTATGCCTAACGAGAGGGACAGGGGAGGGAGTGGGAAAATGAACGTGGTGGCGTGAGAGAGGCCAGGTCATCCAGGAACTTGGCCACCGTGGCATAGAGATGCGGCGTCACTCTAGTGCTCAGTTTGTTCCTTGGGACGCATGTTTTCTGGCTCCTGGGATAACTCTGAAAGAGACGCGCGTGCACACACACCTGTGTGCAGCCCTCACTGGGATGCTGATTGCTCTGCCCCTTCTCGTCCGGAGGCAGCACGGGGTGGGTGATTGGGATTGTAACCATCGCCCAGGCAGGGGCTCACTCAGCTGTTACAGTCGTTGTCATTTCCTTCCAGCCTAGGATGCCACTCGGCCTCACACGCATCGGCTTATCTGATGAAGAGCGGAAGTGACAAGGGCAGAATCCAAACCCCTCCAGAATGTATTCAGTGGGACACTAAAGGCAGGAAGAGCGGCTCTCTAGTTCCCAGCCGACACCCCATTCTGCTTTCTCTTATCAGAGGAGACTTCTCTCCCACCGTGCCTGCCTCGCTGGCTGGCTGGGCAGCTCTTCAGGGGCTGTGTTTTGTGCTTTGTCACTCCTGCTCTGGGTTGCTTTTAAGATGCTCAGACTTCTGAATCTTTAAAAGAAAGAACTAAAAGGAAATCCCAGAGGCAGTTTGTTGGCAGTCACCTGCTGAGAATGAGGCAGAGAGTTGTGACAGGTTTCAGGAGCTAGAGAAGAGGTGGCAATACAGGAGGGAACTGACCATGAACAAATGGAATGAGGAGAAAAGGTTGAGGAGCAGGGAGGGCCTGGCGGATAAATGTGCCATGGCGCCCGTTGACACGGCGTGTGGTTTCCTCCCGCATAGCTCAGCAGCCCGAGAGTAGGAACAGCAGTTTCAGACACTTGGACGGATCCTCCTGGATGCGTCTGGCCAAGCGGGCGTGGCAGGTAGACCAGGAGGAGTGGCGATGGGGGGTTGGTGAGAGTATTGGTGCACCTAGGAGCCCTGAGCACTGGGACGGATGGTGAAACCATGTTAGCAGGAGGAAGCCGGTGGATTGGGACGATACTCAGGGCTCCAGGGGCTTCCTTGGTGAGACTGAGGAAGTGAGACAAATAGACAAATAGGAAGTCGTGTGATTAAAATGTGGGATGTCTTGCTTGAAATACTGGAAGGGCCTACAGAACCAGGTGAGTGAGTTACTGGAATGAAGGTGAAAGTCACTGGTGTGTGGAGGTCAAGGAATTACAGGGCCAAAGGTGTTGGTTTGGTCACACCCCTGAGCATCACACCTTCTTAGCTTGTGGCAGCCGTTGAGAAGGGGACAATGGTGTAGTGCCACAACCCTCTTTGAAGTCAAGCAATTGACTTAGAAGGTCCGTGGAGTCCTGGGACTGGAGGGGAAGCACTGTTCTAGGCAGATTTCATGACCCCTGGGCTTCTCTCCTGATTGATAAGATAATTCCTTGGGAAGAGGTGATGTAATTCACAAAGAACATTTGTATTCCCCTGGAGAAGAAAGCACTTCCTTTCATTGTCAGATCATTTTAGCATGATTGAAATATCAGGGAGAAAACTGTTTTCAAATGCCTGAAAGGAATACTCTATGAGATGTCTAAAATATCGGCCCCAGGGTCCCGCCTGGTGGCCCTAATGTGAAGTCTCTTTACACCTCAGCCTCTTTCTGAAACAGAAGAACTTCACAGGGTCACTGGGAGGATCAATGGGATGGCAGTGCCTTTAAGCATTTACTGTGTGCCAGGCACTAGGCTGAACACATTTGTTTAAGCCTTCATATTTTTTATTATTTCCATTTTATAGATATATAAATTGGACCAGGAGAGCTAACTAATTTGCTCAATGTTATACGGCTATTGAGTGACAGAAAAGCGACCCTAAAACCTGAGCCGTTAACCATTTCCTCTACTGCCAGTCTTCGGCTCTGTGAATACAAAGAGAAGGCGAAACACAGTGCAAAGTTGGGCGGACACCCAAACAAACCACGTTGTCACAGCCCCTACACGCTGTGGTAGAGGGTGTGCAGGGGCTGTGAGGATGCAACACAGGGACCCCCGCTGCCCAGGTGACTGCAGGAAGGCTTCACCGAGGAGCTCAAGCTTGAGTTGGCTACGGAAGGCAGCTTCTCAGGTCAGTTGGCACCTCTGGCCTTGTTGGTCTGAAACGTGGCAGCCCCTTGTCTTCTTGTGCCCTCTTCTGTCCCATGAGGCCACAAAACAAACAAACAAACAAAAGACTACATCTATGTCCTCTTCCACAAAATTGCTCTTTAAATCGTTTAAATTCTGGAATTGCAACTGTATCATTCTGTTTTCCAGGTTAAACAATCTCAGTTTGTTCCCTCTCTTCTTTCATTCCTGCTCAGTGCCAGCAACTGAGGCACCGTGCTATGCAGTTAGGATACAGGGATTAAAAAATATATATATATATATATATAAGCAGCAGCAGATAAGAAACTTACAGTCTACCGAGAAAGGTAGACGAGAAAATATAATACTTTATTGTTCTCTTTTAGAGTCTGCCTCGCTTACCAAAATTCTCAGCACCCAGCATAGTGGCTGGACGCTAATAGATGCCCAGTGAGTGTCTGTTGTTCAATTGACTACACCATGTGCTAAGCCCCGTGTGTTTTGGGAGCCAGCTGAAAGACCAAAGTCAGACCCAGGAGAGTGGTCATTTTCCCCAGCTGACCTAAGTCTTTCAGGATGAGCAGGGCTTACCCAGGGAGGAAGAACATTCCAGGTAGAGGGAGCAGCCAATGTGGAGGCACAGGGCACAAGGGACAAGGTAGGCACTGTGTGCAGGGTCTGGAGAGCTGGCTGGGGTCAGATGATAGACAGTCATGCTGGGAAGATCGGGCTTTATCCTGAGGACAGATAACTGCAGTGTTCAGATTTGCATGGTAGAAAAGGTCACTCCAGTGGCACTGAGAAGAACTAAATGAAAGGAAGCTCTATCAACGGGCAGAAAGGTCAGTTTAAAGACTATTAAAATAATCCCAGTGAGAACTGATGAGGGCGTGAGCCCAGTGCCTGTGGAGAGCGGGGACAGAGGGCTTCCGTAGTAAAATCCACAGGACCTTCTGATCAGCTGCACGTGGGATGAGGAGTCTGGCGGGAGCCTCAGAGAAACCCGTACTGCCATTCAGCTAGGCGGGGAGCAGGGTAGGATGGGTGAGTTTTGGAGAAGTAAGGTCATGGGCTGGTTTTGGACATGGAGAGTTGGAGATGCCTTGGACCATCCAAGTGAAGATGTTTGGTCTGACACAGATGGATCTGGAGGCCAAGGGATCACTGAGTTCGAAGTGCAGTTTGGCAAGGCAGTAGCGTGTAGCTGGTACTTGTAACTGTGAGCATGTGTGAGCTCACACAGGCAAACTGAACAGAGAAAGTAGAGAAGAGGATTAAGAGTAGAACTCTTCAAAGCACCAACATTTGAGGGGCAAAGGGAGCAAAGCGAGGCCTTGGGAAAGAGAGAGAGGAGGAAAACCAGAGGAAACTGAAGAAAGGTGGGAACAGTCGGCAATTTCCCAATGCAGTCGACTTGGCTCTATAGCAGCTGGGTGGCCATAGGGACCACATGGTTCTACGTAGCCTACCGTGATTGCGGGAGGACAGTCACGTGCTTTTTCAGCCTTGAGAGAGTCTTAAGGCTGGCTTTAAGGACACGCTGCCCTAGCGCAGTGATTCCCAGAATTCCTGGGTAAGAATCAAACCCTTTCCTAGAACCAGTATTCAAATCCTGCAATGGAATGTCTTGGGAAACAGCCTGCTTAAAATACTAAAAGTACCAAGGGTCCGAGAAAAAAGCCTGAGGACCTTTTTGTTTAATAAGTTGCCCAGCTGGTGTGGCTCAGCTGGTTGGACCATTGTCTCAAACCAAAAGGTCCCGTACGTTCAGCTGGGGCGCCGGTAGGAGGCAACCAATCAATGTTTTTCTCCCATCAACGTTTCTCTCTCTCTCTCTGTCTCTCTCTCTGTCTCTCTCTCCTCCCCCCTTCCTTCCTCTCTCTTTCTCTCTCTCTCAAATCAATAAATAGGAATAGACATCTAGACTTAGGGATAGACATAGACAGATGTATTCTTTATAAAAAGCACCCCAGGTGATACTTCTCGTTAGAGAAGCCTGGGAATAATGCTGCATACCAGGGGTTGTTCCATAGTAACCTGGGAGCTCTTTCTGACAACGCATACCACACCCCCACCCTCCCACCCTGCACACGGATAGATTTCCACCTAAGGTTCTGAAGAATCCCCACAGTTATGAGCCCCTGTTACTGGTGAGACTCTTCAGATGTGTGGGGGTAGAAATGGAAACCCACTTCCTACACCCACTGATCCCAAGGAGAGTTGCTGAGCAACTGCATATTTGGGAATCCAGTGGAAATCCGGCATGGAGACAGGTACCTGGTCCCGTGCTCCTGCTCTGAAAGCTTCCGACTAGAGCAGCCTCCCCGCCCTCTGCCGTGGACAGCAAGATCGCGCACTCCACTGTGTGGGATAGCGGACCTGAATGTATCCAACACTGAAAAAAATACCGTGTGTTAAAAAGCTGACTATTAAAGGGTGGAAGAGGGGCCATGTGTAGACGAAGAAGACATTTTCAGTTACTGTCAAGGCAGGAGCTGGTTCTACTCGTTTCTGTGTTCAAGATCTAACACCGCTCAGTGTCTCCAGCAGTGGAGTTCCTGCGATGTGCTCAATGCGCCTATTCTCAGGAGCCCTTTAGTAAATAAGGCCGGTGTCTCTACCAAAGATATTCACTGAGCCTAGAAGTGGTTCTGAGGGCCTGTGCCCCTCGTGGGAAGTTGCAGACCTGTGAAAGTCAAACATTGCATTAATGAACAGTCAAGATAAATGATCTTTCCTAAATTATTGGCTTTGGGACATTGTCTTTCTTGGATGAATAGAGATATTAATTGTACTTAATTAATTAGTTAGCATTTTAGGGAGGAGGTACCCACTGAGTAGAACACTCAGGAGGGTGGCTCTAACTAAGGAGCGCAGAATAAAAGGAGCGGCTTCGTTTTGGGTTCTTCCAAAATGAGGGGCTGAAGGATGGTGCTGCTTGGAGGTGGGAGGGCGGCTGGGAAATGCTGCCACCACCTCCCTGGCAGACCCGTGACACATCCCTCAGGTTTAAATACAGCAGAGGTTGCTCTTTCATCCCTTCGTTCATTAAACATGCATTGGGCACCTATCATGTGGCAAGATCTGTGCCGTAGGCTCTTGGTGCTTGGACCCCCGAGACATCAGAATGCCTTCAGGTGAGCTTCGTGTGATCCTGGGGGAGCAGCAGTTGAGTGCCTTGTGCAATATTAAGGCTACAAGAAAGACATTATTGGCGACTTCACATTCTCGGTTCCGAAACGAGCAGAATGCTGAGCTTTGTAGACAGTCCCAGTCCTCCGGAAGTCAAACAGCTTGGCCGTTATTGTTACGCCTCCAAGAACGTGGAGGGAAGGGCTGAAAGCACCCACCTAAGGCCATCTGGTTTTGGATAACTAGCGGTGATAACTAGACTTATTGTCCTTTTACAGTGGAGAACACTGGGCGTTAGTGACGTGCACAAGGTCACGCAGCCAGAGCGTGTCAGAGCCAGACCAGCAGTCAGTTTCCCACTCTTGACTGAGTGCTCTTCCCACCAACAGAGAGCTCAACGACCTCATAACCGCCTCATCTGTCCAAAGAGTCTGCCCCCGCCCCCCTCTCACAATGGTTTAAAAAATAAGAAATAAGGAGGAGCTACATGAAGAGAAGAGATTGCACCTGGGTTCAAAGGGTGCACGCTGCTGCTGCCGGGCCTTGACGGTGCACCCTTTGGCCGGGGGTAGAGAGGAGGGTTGGCGCACCCGGTAAGGAAGACCGCCCCCATCTTGGATCTCAAGAATAAGAGAGTCACTTCCTACACTAGAAGATTAGAGAGCTCATCCCCAGCTCTTTGCCTGAAAGGGAGACCCAGAAAGGGTTAAGGACTGGCCCAGGAGAGTTTTGGTGACTTTGCAAGTTCACGGACCTGTTTGGTAGATGTTTCTGCAACACACACAGCTTGGTTTTTATTTACTTTGTTGTTGTTGTTTTGAACAGCCTGAGGGATATGAGAAAGCTCGATCTAGCAGCTTTTCAACCCTAAAGGCATTTCTAGAACTCAGATGAAACACAATGAGAACTTAATTCTTTCATTCAGCTGTTAGCCCTAACTCAAGGTTAGATGACAGGTCCACGTCGGTCTGACATAGTAACATGAGGTCTCCGGGCCCCTCCTCGAGGCCCCTTGGCGCCTTGGCTTTTTTCCCCCCTCTCCTTGTGGATGACTCTGATCTTCCTCTAATCCATTATGTACCCTAGGTCCAAAGATAAAAAGATAGGTTTCTGCACACACACAGACATGCTTGTTCTGGGCTGACTGTAAACTCGCTCCTTGCATGAGTGTCGCAGAAACAAAATATATTGCTTCCTCCTCGTGGGAGGGATTGGCATTTCTTACAGAGCGACAGGGTACAGGAGGCTCTTCTGGCTTTTTTGAACTTCCTCCTCAGCTGGGGAAATGAATAACACCCTGATTGGCCTCAGCGGAGCACCAGTCGGGGGAGTCCTGGCCCCAAGCACTGCCGTGGCCTAGGAATTGCTTTTACCCACTGGCGCCAAACTTGGCACACAGTGAGACCAATGAGTGGAGGGAAATCATTACCAGATTAACACAGTTATTTGGGCATTTTCACACTAACTGATGAAGTCACCATTTTACAAGGCCTAAGCTGAGCGAGTCCCTTCCGCGGCAGGCCAGGGTTCCCCGGCTCTCTCCTACAGGCGACCAGGACAGAGGGAAAGGGCAGAGACAACCCTTGCCTGCCCCCCACCGCCCTCCCCCCCCACCCCCAGCTTGCAGACTAGGCCCCAGGTGCCCCGCCCTCCCACTTGGCTCCTGGACTGTTAGCAGGAAGTATGAACTCTGTTTGCTTAATAGAGTGTTAACCCCAGGCCCTAGAACTTGTGTTAACACTTAACACAAGGCTGGGACTGCGGGGAGAGGCCAGGGGACTGGCAGCTGAGGGCGGTTTGGGGGTTGAGCGTGGGATGGGGAGGGAGGAGGGAAGGAAAGGCGCACAGCAGTTGAATGGTAGCTGGACGAAGTCGCCGAGGCCAGGAACCCAGAACTGATCGGCACCAGGGTTTCCTCGCTCCTGCCTCTGTCTCCGGCCCTGTCTGGCCCCTCTCTGGACTTCCGTTGCCTTATCTTTAAATGAGTAGCTAGAGCCAGGTATACACGAAGGGACGAACTGCTGAAAACTGCTTTTGGGGGACGGGACAGGGCGAGGAGCGTCAGCATCAGCCTCCAAGTTCAGTGTGCACACAGATCCCTGGGACTCTGAAATAAATGCAGTTTCTGATTTATTATGTCTTGGGTAGGGCCTGAGAGGCTTCCAAGTGATGCTGCCACTGCTGCGTGGCCCACGCTTTGAGTAGCAAAGGTATAGGCAGAGCGCAGGGCTGGGTTCTCGGAGCTAAGCTCTGCCCCTCACCTAAGTCCGGGCACTCACTCCTTCAGCTGTGACATGGGGACTGGTACTTGCTGCCTTGCAGGGCTGCTGTGAGCATTCAGGGGTCGGGGGGACCGCCTGTGACAGCACCTTGGGTAAGGCAGTGTGCAGCATAAGGGATTATCGTCATCGTTGAGATTTCTACGCCCCATTGCTCCCCGTGTGTTCCCGCAGCTTCTCAACTTTTCCCTGTATCCTCCCTGGTCTCCACGCCCGGCTGCTGAGTCAGTGTGACCAGCCAAGGCTGAACAAATACTTTGACATGTCAAGGCGGGAAATGACAGTTCCCAGGCACCCCACTCTTTCGGGGGCAGAACAAGCCCTGAACACACCTTGTGTGATAAGTTCAACTGATACCACACTGGGCCGCACCAGCACCACCACCACTGCCCACCCCCCCACCGCAACCGCCCCAATGGGCTACAAGGCCAGGAAATGAGGCCGAAAGTCAGAGATGTCCCTGTAGGACAAGGGGCCTGAGCAGGCTGTAGCCAAGTTTTCAACAGTCAATCACCAGTCTACCCCGGAGGTCCCACCTCAGGTGGCCATGATAGTATTCCTGTAGCGGGTTCATTTGTTCAAAAGGAGCTTCACAGAACTTTAACATCTGTGAGGCAACAAACTAAGGGGACTGAGACAAGCCACTTACCCACCCTGAGCCTCAGTATTTCTGTCTATGAAATGGAGTCTACCTCGTCTGTCCTGCCTCTGGTACAAACTGCTTTGATCCCATAATCAAAATGAAATAACTATGTGAAAATATGCAGGGATTCTGGGAAACTCTGTGAGGCATGACCCTCCACGAGAGACCTCCCGCCCCAGTGGGGCCGACCCACTGGCCGTCTGTGCGGGACACTCCCTGCCTTGGCGTTTGCGCTCAAGCCACCTCCCCACAGTGGAGTGTCCTCCCCACCCTCAAACCTCCATGCTGGATGTAACTGTCCCCAACCACCCCAGCTCCGGTGGGGTCCCCCTTTGTCCCAAGAGCGCCGTTTCTCATCGAGCTCCGCTCAGGCCTGAGGCCAGGTCTTTGCTGAAGAGTTGCACTGCAGGGGCCTGGAAAGCATAGATCCTGTTATACAGTAGACTGCATGTCAGAATAGCAGGCCAGGCCCAGATCCTCAGTCCAAGACCCCTGCAGCTGAAAATCTGGTTCACGTTTGCCCCTTAGAGTGAGAGCTGATGGATTTTGATGCAGAGATTGGTGGACGGCTGACCACACACTGCACATAGATGTGCCCATTGCTCCAAGCTAGGAGCCCCGTCTTAGAGCCCACACACCTGGCTCCCAAAATAACAAAACCAAAAATGGTCATGGTGTCAAACCAGTCAACCCCAGGACTGGCTGGCACACGGTGCGTTCCCCCCTTTCCTCCCCCATAGCTACTGCCCCAGGGGCTTAGAGGAGCAAATATCATTAGAAGTCACTTTGTCCACCCGTCCCGCCTGGCCTTTGAAACACCTGAGGCTAACTGGGGCCCAGACCTGCAAAACTGGGCCTCCAGACATCTCAGCCAGCTCAGGAAGCAGAGAGGTCTCATCTGAGGAAGTACAGAGCCTCAAGGAGGATCAAAAATAACCCGAAAGGACAAGCCATGCACGTCTGTGTGTATGTTGGATTTCACATCTGAAATCCAGTCATGATAAATCTGATGGTTTTGAAACATCTTTTTTAATTAATAAAAACAGGACTTCTTAGCTCCACATTTCAGACTTCAAAGTTCTCCTCCGTTGAAAGCCTCAAGTTTGGCTGACTTGTGGAATGAAATCTCTTTTAAGACAAACACAGGATTTTAGTTAGGTTGTTCCCCCAGCCCCTTGCAGTCCAACTGCAAGAACCACTTTAAAACTCTGGAATAGGAAGACTGAGCTGAAAACCCAGGTACTGTAGCCATATTTTCAAAATTAAAATTCAGCATGGATTTTAGTGGGGAAATTATAGGCTTTGGAGCCAGGTGAATCTAGAATCAGAACCCTGACTATACCCTTGATATTTTCACCTTGAGCAAAAGTTTTACTTCTCTCTGCCTCAGTTTCTCGATCTATAAAATGGGAATACTGGCACCAACTTCAGAGTCGTGTTGGGGTGGTTTCCATGAGGCGGTGCATATGAAGCAGCCATGCCTGGCATAGACACTCAGCAAATGTTAGTTCTCTTGCCTTTCCTGATAGCTGGTCTAATCGCAGAAGTAATTCTCTGGAATTGGAACTGTCCTAGAAAACCGAGTGTGTGTCCTTACTTGTCTTGAGAGATACTGTTCCATGAAGTTTTTCCATTCAAGGAGTTGTTACTTTTCCGAGGATACAGCTTGTCTTGCAGTGTATTCTGAGCCTTGTGGCAGGAATCCTATAACGGAGTGCTGTGTGACTGCTCTCTCCGTCCACAGAAGCGTGCAGGGCATCCCGAAGGGAGTGTTTGCATTGCAGTCTAGCTACAAAACAACTGCTGCCTTCCCGCTTGGATGGGGAGAAGTCTTGGTTGTGCCAGGTGGAAAGCAGAGGGGGAAGGGTCTCTAGGATCCTGCCTGGGAAACACCATTGTCAGTCCGGTTGGAGGCACGTCCAGGTCAGGTCTCAGTGTGGAGCTGGTGGAAATACTCCCACTGGGACCTGCGACGACGAAGGATCTCGTGGGCTCCCAGGCAAAAGGCGGGGGCCCTGCTCAGTGACCTAATGATGTGTCAGAGGCTTAGACCTTCCTTGACAGTCATGAAAGGGCGTCCCTTAGGAAACTGTGTCCTGTTTAACCAAGGGATAGTCTGGGTAGGGGGCAAGGATTGGGGGGAAGGGCAGGGCAGGGACAAAGGTGACAGGCAAAGGGAATTGATTTAAAAATCGACTCCTCCCAGAGCTGCTCTTTGGCCCTTTCTGATCTGATGTATGAAATTTGTAGAGAGGTGGAATTGTTTGTGACATTTTTCACGCAAGTTGGTGCACATTCCTGATATGATTAAAAGGAAGTATGTCAGATGTACACAGGGATGAGTCAACATCGCGTGCGGCCGGCCACGGCCACTGGGAGAAGAGTCAGATGTGGGCCGTGGAGCTGCGGGCTTACCTGCCCCCTGCGGAGTCGAGCTCAGGGCCCGACAGGGGAGGCAGCGCCACACTGTCGGGTCCCCCCGCAAATACTTCTCACAGGCCTACCGTCCAGGTCCCAGCATAAGTGTGTGTGTCATAGGGCATTTTTTCTCTCTCTCTCAGCTTTTTCTTAATGTCTGTTTGTTTATTTTATACTGATTACAGAAGTTTCAGGAAACAGAGAGAAAGGAATGAACAGAAGAGCCCCATATAACCCACCCACCCAGAGGCAGCCACGGTCAATAACATTTTGTCATGAGTCATTTAAAATGTTTTTATGTTTCCTTCACGTTGTTTGGTCATACTGACTGTACCATTTTGTTTTGCTTTTTTTGAATTTAACATTATCTGTAAAAATTTTCTCCGGTATAAACATCATTTTTTGTGGCTACCTAGTATTCCACTAGGATGAATGAAGTATAATTTACTTAACACATACCCTGTCACGAGGCTACGTTAAAGTGGCGGCAAGCATCTCCGTGCCTGAAGGTTTGTTGGCATCTTCAGTTATTTATTTATTTCAGATTTCCGAAAGTGGCTGGCATTCCCAGGTCAGCAGTGGGCATAATTTTTAAAGGCCCTTGATACACGTTGCCAAATCGCTCTTTGGATGGTTCACAGCAGCCATTTTCCCGTCAACGGCAGCCTGTCTCTTGTCATCCTTGCCCGTGTTGAATATGATTCTGTTTATTCATGAAAGGATTTAGGGAGCCGAGCCATCCTACCGCCACCCTGTGTAGGGAGCTCAGGGGATATAAGGGACCTGACCTCAAGGGGCTAAGGGGCCACTCCCCCTGCTCTGCTGTGTCCCCTGCGGGATCCTCAGAGAAGCGGGGGGCGCACACCCACTTAGCTGTTGGGGCTCCCCATCAATGGCCCTTGCTACGGAATGACACAGACCCACTCAGCTCTAATGATGGAGCTGATGTGACTGCTGCTCACCCAGTGTTACCCGCCCCGGCTGCTCATCATCTGGCCTCGAGGTGTCCCCAGTCACTGCCTTCACTTTCTACTCCTTTCCCAGAATCCCTCGGCCCCTAGGAAGAGCCGCCCACAGACCCCAGGGCAGTCCCCTGGGTTTGAGTGGCCCTGTGCACTTCACAGAGCAGCCTTTCATGTGCTGTCTGATCAGATGCTCACAACAGCCCCAGAAGGCAACATGTTTGCTTCCTCGTTTTACAGATGTAATGTTTTTCTAGGGCTGCTGTAACAAAGTACCACAAACTTGGTGACATCACACAACAGAAATGTATTCCCTCATATTTCTGGAGGCCAGAGTTTCAAAATCAAGGTGCCAGCAGGGTCACACTCCTTCCAGAGGTGCTAGAGGAGAGGTCCTCCTTGCCCCTTCGAGCTCCGGGCGGCTCCTGGCAGCTGCCCGTGCTCCACGGCTCGTCACAGCATAAGTCCAGTCTGTGTCTCTGTCTTCATGCAGCCCTTCCCTCCTTTCTATACACAAGGATACCAGTCATTAGATTTGGGACTCACCCTAAATCTGGGATGCGCTCGTCTTGAGATCCTTAATTACATCTGCAAAGGCCCTATTTGCAAATACAGTCACGTTATGAGGTGGATGTATCTTTTGAGGGGACACCATTTAAGCCACTACTGTAGGTCAGGAAACCAAAGTCCAAAGAGGCTAAATGACTTTCCCAAGGCCATACAGTGAGACGGTAGCAGGGGATGGCATTTGAACCCAGGTCTTCTGCTTACCATATGCCTTTAAGTAAGAATATATATATACCCACATAGAGACTCTCATGGTGTGACTGCTTGACTGTGTTATCTGGTTCATGGGAAAGGAAATTTGGTACATTTACCCTAGGATACATCAAACATGATTTTACCATTGCCTGTTACTGTGTTATTGTTTATTACACTGAAACTATTGGCCCCAATGTAACTGAACCCCTTAAGTGAGAGTCAATTATTTATTCTCCATATGATAAGTAGGGAAATTAAAACCCAGAGTAGCCAGAAAAGTTAACGGGAGTATTTCAGTTATAACCTAGATGCCTTGATTTGTCATCTACAGTCTAACCTTTAAAGTGTGAATTATGAAACTTGTCAAAATGACTACTCTTTGTTAAATTGCAAAGAAATTCTTTGTGTCTCAGTCGCTAATGAACTCCCCCTCCCTGGCTCAGGACCCTTCAATACTTTGGCCGCACGTGGCTGTCTGTCCATGGACCCCTGGTGAACAGTGAATAACCAACCCCTTTCCACCAGTGTCCCCAAGGGCCCACGAGAGCAGATATGCACGACATCACCGCATCCGGGACGTCAGCATCCCCTGGCTTGCCAGTGTCAGCATTTTCTTCTTTATTGCTACCGCTCCTTTCTCTTACTTCTGCACTAGAGTGGTAGAGCCTTTAAAAATGACCTCACCCCAAAATCCAAACCCCAGAGCCAAATGGATGAAAAGAGGACAAACACGGTACATTGTCGCAAGTTAGGTGAGCATTAGGTAACCTGAACCGTTAAGGGTTGCCGGGGTCTAGGCACCTTTGCGCGGCACCATGTCCGTGCATGTGGGATCATGGTTATCTTGAGAATCACCCCAAAGGACTGAGAAGGACGTAAGGGATCCTCATATTGTCACACCTCCCCACAGTGGACTAACAGAAAGTGAACAGGGACGTTCTGTCAGTCGTGACACAGTGCATACTGATGTGAAATATGCCTGCAGCTACACGAGTATCCAAGTAAACCTAAAGTCCTCCTCCTGCGCTCATATGAAGCCAACTGTAGTGTAGAGAAGGGAGCTCTCCCCCCGCCCCCAGCCCCGGCCTCGGGCTCAGTTTGGTGAACTAGTTCAGAGAGTAGGCAAGGAGGCGCTCCATTGGTGCTTTCGTTGTGCCTGGGTTCATGTCCTAGTTATCACGGACACCACTAGCATCATGAGCTCCCACTTACGCCTCGGAGAACGTTGTTCAGTTACAAGTTTTGCTGTTGCTACCTGGTCTCCCTGGTGGCTGGAAATTTGATCAGCAGGCTCTCATCAAGTCCAAACTCTGGGCTGAACCTAACTGATGCCAAACGGAGGCTGTGCCACAGCCTCCTAAATGGCATGGGGGCGATTAGACACTATCAGCTCAGGGGAACGTCCCATCTCCCCCAAGCCACCGCCGCCCTCTGGCTCCCTCGCCCCTCAACAATGGCATACAAAAGGCAGAGCACAGGCTCCCCTGGCAGCCCCAGGAGCTGCCAGCTGACCAGCTGTCACAGCGGGCCTTCAATGGGCTTGTGAAACCCAGTAACCTGACCTGCCCCTCCCCTGGGGAGAGGGTGTCATGCAGGATGCCGGGCTGGGAAGCGGCATTTGGGAAGCTCACCTGCAGGAGGCTACCTGGCTGTGCCATCCAAGCGAGTTGCTTAGGTTCTTCCAGTTCTCGGAATCGCAAATCTAAAATAAGTGCACAGAAGACAGTAGAGTAATATTGTGGCATTGTTCTCTGCTCACATATAATCTCTTTCCTTTCTCTTATTTAATTTCCGCTCCCTTGTCTGCCTATCTCCACCTCATTCCTTCCAATCCTGGCACAGGATGTTTTGGATCTAGAACCATACCCAATGGGTTCTGGCTCTAAAGTGACTGTCAAAATGTCTCAGATGGTCATAATCAGTCGATAGACAAACACGTTTTGAGCAAGCACCATGTACAAAGTCCTGCGCTTATTACAGACTTACAGGTTATGGGGAATCCAGCCCTCGGGCAGCTTCTAAACTAGGTTGGAGAACAGATCGTGGGAATAGTATCCAGCAACATGGAAATAATACCATGGGACCGGTCTTTTTAACCTGGGACCCAAAGAGGGACTGCAGAGGCATCCGTGAACACCCCAAAATTGCTTACATAATTTCACGTATGCAAACATATATTTTGGAGGTGAGTTCACAGCTTTCATCAGATTTACCCCAAAAGGTAAAGGACCTTCCGTACAATTGGACTTTATGAAGGAGGGCACTCATTATGACTTGGATAGTCACTCAATGCAAATCCTTTAAGGCAAAGATTCCCGGCAGGCCTCAGGGAAGAGCCAGAGACCTTACGTTACTTCACCTCTCTCAGCCTCAGTAAAATGTAAACCTGGGGAGTGGCGACAGTCGAGCTTCCCAGAGCTCGTGAAGGACCACGAGCTGCTTCCTTTTTTTTCCTTTCTTTCTTTCTTTTTTTTTTTTTTGGCTCCCTTTGTATCCCCATACCTCAGGACAGTGCTTGACTCATATCACAGTGGACACTAATCAATATTTGATGAATGTGCGAGTTAACTGAAATAATAAACGTGAGAGGGCTTTGTAAACAGCAGAGCGTTGCCTCAGCAAAAGATCTTTGTTGCTAAGTATGTGTGTTTTGTGCTTTGCAAACAGCCTGCGTTAAGTGTCTTCTCCCCTTGAAACTGACCCTTTCCCCCCGTAATGGGACTCAAAGGGCCAGCCCATCTGATGGAGTGTCTCTGGGCTGGTCAGATGAGTGATGGTTGTGCCGACAACACTGACAAGATATGCAGTTGCCTCAGAGCCCAGAGGTGACCTCACTCTCCGAGGGCTTGGCCTCTTCACCCAGCCCCTGCTGACACACACACACCTGCAGCCCTGCTCTCACTCCAGGGCCGGGAGACTCCACGAGCTCCCTTGCTGTCCTCGTTTGCACTGGCAGGGGTGGAAGGCAAGTCAAGGAAGGGGGCATTGCAGAGCCCCTGCTGGGACGTCTAGCCCAGGAAGCAGGACCACTCATTGTAGTCTCTCTGTGACTTCTCAGGATGGTAGAAACCATCGAATTCTCTTTTGCAGAACTTGTTATATCTCCAACCTGCTACCCATAGCTTCCTATCGGTGCCCATGCTAAGAGAGAACAGATCTTCTGTCAGTGTTTTTCTCCTACGTGCCATTCAGCAGGCAGAATGACTCATCAACGTTGCCATGACCCTCCAAGGAACTTGGGCTGGAAGGAAGTGGGAAAGATCTTTAAGAGGCACTGGTTGAAGGTGACCAGAGTTCTCAGAACAAGTTAGGGAAGATGGCGGTGTTTTCTCCCTCTCACAGTTCCCCCCAGCAGATGCAGCTGAGGGAGGCAGAACTGATAGAATAAGGTCCATGCTAAGGATTAGGAGCCTGTGTTCCAGATCTTCCACTTAGAGACGCTGAGCACGCCACTTAATCACTCTGAGCTTCAGAAATTGGACTGGTACCTGTGCTACCTCTCAGGATCATTGTGACAGTGAAAATTCATGATGCAGCTTCGAGTAGCATGAAGTTATACATGCCTGTTACTATTCACATATGAGTGAGCTCGCCCATGACGTGCAGCGCTCTCACCGTGTGCCAGGGACTTTTACATGCACCTGGTACAGTCTTCCCAACAGCCCGATGGGATTGTATTGTTTTTCCATTTTTATGGATGAAGAATCGGAGGCTCAGAGAGGTAAAGAACTTGCCCAGAGCCATGCAGCTAATATGTGTTAGAGCCTATATTTAAGTCCAGGTCTATTTCTGTTTTCCACGAGCTCGTGGTTCTTTTCTCCTGTATTCCACTGTTTTGTCTCTTAAAATTGTTGCAGATTTGCCCTGGCTGGGTGGCTCAGTTAGTTAGAACGTCACCCCATACACTGAAAGGTTGCGGGTTCTGTCCTTGGTTGGGGCATGTATGGGAGGCAACTGATCGATGTTTCTCCCTCACATTCATGTCTCTCTCTCTCTCAAATCAATAAACATATGCCTGGGTGAGGATTAAAAAAAAGTTATTTCAGACCCATCCGGCCTTTACTGTCTGTCACAGACCAGGCTCCCGCCCGCTCACCTGAACCCTTCTTGCTATAAATAACGTCTTGCTGGATTTTTTTGTTTGCTTACTGATTTGGCTTCTGATGTCCCTGTTGGCCCTGCTATCAGCTTACCTGCCCTGACCTCTAAGCACAGTGTGTACCAACACTGACTGCGCACCTCTCTAGAAGCAGGCGCCCTGCTCTTGGGAATTGAGAAGAAAGGCCGTTCCCTTCCCTCCCCCGGGCCCTGGGACGTCCATGTCCAAAAGAAAAGCTGCCATCTCAGCCCTGACTGTACTGGGAGGAGGAACACCCACGTTTTATTGTAAACCCCCTCTTCTGGAAACCACTAAGCATGGATTTGCCAGGCAGACCCTTCAGAGAAACAATGATGCTATAGATCTTGATCTTGTCAACGAAGAGTGGGGCAGCAGTGGAGAGCAGACTCCCGGCAGGAACCTTGCTTAATCTCTTCCCTCCTTTGAGACAACACAACAAGTTATTAGTTCTACCTCAGAGGCGGAAAAAGGAGACAGAGGGCCTTACTTGCCTAACATCCCTTAGAGCGTAGTCATCAAATCAGAACCTTATGTCATCAGTCCTTGTGTGTCGTTGGGGACTGGGCACCTCTGGGTTGTTGCTAATGCCGGCCGCGCGTTGGCTCTGGGCTTGGCACTGCCAGTGTGTGACTGCAGCACAGGGCCGGCCCCAGGAGGGCTGACACCCGGGCGCCCCAGCCCACTGCCCAGCGCCTCACTCCCAGGCCCACACCCTGGCCCTGCCTGATGGAGAGAGGCAGTGACACTGGGCAGCGCCCCACTTTGACCTTCCACCTGAGAAGCTGATCCCCGCAATCGACCCCCAAGGTGGGCCTCTCGTCGGAGTGGTGCATCCGCGGATGCTGCCAGGTCCCCCAGCACCAGGAATCCACCCCACAATTAGGCAAGAGATAAATCAAAGGCCAACTTGGCTGATGACATTCAGGAGCCAGTAGTGACCCTTGCCACACATATAAATCCCCGTGGGCTAGCCAAGGGCCTTTGTCTGGTCAGGAGAGCTCGGGATTATCTGGCCCTCTTTGCTGATGTATGGAGTCCCTGGCTGTCGGAGTGTTTACTAACGGTTATCACCTCAATGCTTGGGCCATTATCAGAGGCAGGGCCGCCTGCCGGGGCCGGGGCTCGCACCCTCTCTATTACCACCTGTCATTGGCAGAGAGTGTGTGCTGACGCTGCCCAGTCCTAACTGCCGAGGGAAGATAGTCTCTGACGGCTGATCAAAGGGGAGAAGCAAGGCCTGATAAAGAGTGTGTGTTGCGTGTACTTTTAACTTAGGGAAACATTGGCATTTGCATTTTTTCCCCATCTTCCTGGTGCTGGCAGGAACCAAGCCCAATAAACGCAGTGGATTCGGTTACCTAATCGCTGGGGAAATGGTATGTGCTTAAAGCAGCAGAGCATGACTGTAATCTGCTTCCAAGAGAGAGTGGATGAAATGAGCTTTCACAGAAGACTTGCTGTATAATAAAGTCGAATAATTTAAGTTGAAACTTTGAAGTGATCTTGCGTGTAAAATCGAATCTTGGCATTCAGCAGAGCACCGTGTACGTTTTGGAATTTGGGAGCAGCTTCAGATTAAAGGAAGGTCTTTGCTGAAGATGCTATCACCCAAATCTTACTGGCATCCCCCAAACAGTGCCCCAGTTGTGCCCAGGTCCTCGGGCAGCTGGGATGCTATAGTGATGGATCAGAATGAGTTCTACAGCAGGCATCAGGGATCTAAGTTCTTTCTCTTTTTTTTTTTCAATTACAGTTTACATTCAGTATTATTTTGTATTAGTTTCAGGTATACACATAGTGGTTAGACAACCATGTACTTTACAAAGTGTTCCCCCCTGTTACTTCCAGTATTCCCCGGCACTGTACACAGTTACTACATTGCGATAACAGAGACCTCAGTCCTTGAAGCAGGTCAGCCACAAACATGCTGTTGGATTTTGAGCCATAAGTTCTCTGCAGTTCAAGTGTAAAATGAAGAGGCGTGTGGTACAGGTTATAGGGTATACTGGTTTAGAAAGCGTTCAGGTTTTATTTTTTAAAGTTTAGGCTTTATAACCTCTGTTGTAAATTAATTTTATGGGGAAGCTCTATTATATCAGAGAAAAGTAGAGATGTTTTGGTTGAACTTGGGAAGGAGGTTCCTTGCCCTTGACCTAGTTCCTGAGGCAGTCCCTGAAGACATCAGAGGGACCCTGTAGCCGCTCAGAAAACAGTTGACAAACCACTTGCCCAACGACATGGAGGGCGTTTCCTGGAGGTCTACATCTCCGAGGCAGCGGCCGAGCTGTTTCTGTCTGCCCTGGACATACATGCCTGTTTTGTAGTCTCTCCTTCATCCATCCTGAAGACGAGCTAGAACGGCCCCCGGACCGGGCAGGGAGTTGGTGGTGGGGAGACCAACAGAACGGCCTTTGACAGCATGGACTCAGTGTCCCATGTCCCCTGTGTGGCTGCAGGTACCTTTGACCGGAGCGTGACCCTGCTGGAGGTGTGCGGGAGCTGGCCTGAGGGCTTCGGGTTGCGGCACATGTCCTCCATGGAGCACACCGAGGAGGGCCTGCGGGAGCGGCTCGCCGACGCCATGGCCGAGTCGCCCAGCCGGGACGTCGTGGGATCCGGAACAGGTAACGGCGGCCTCACACTTCTGGCCTCACTTGGTCACGACTGGCACCTGCTGGTGCGGAGCTTCCTTGGCAGGAGGGGGTGTATGTTTGTTTTAGCCATTTGTTTCTTTAGCACTCTGATTGCCGTCCATTGTGTAAGCATCTAGTAATGGGAAACCCGGCGTAAAGGGGGGTTCCCAGCGGAACTGACCCCTCCTAGGTGGAATAATGCACTAAAACATGTTGTAACAAACACAGCGGTATTCTGTAAGTGGCTCCCAGAGGGACACCTCCTCCAGGGGAAGGGACAGCCTTGGAGTCTGTAAGGTTTTCAGCAGCCCTTAGGCACCGAGTGCTAAGCAGCACACCTGCTTCCGTCATGCTGCAGGCTTTATAGATCGGCAGGTGTCCGTGGGGCCTGCCACCTGGGAGGGAACAAGCATGAGGCAGGCAGGGGTGGATTGAGCCTGCCAGGCAGCTTCCTCTTACACTGCCTTTCGCCCTTGGGTTGCCTCTGAGAAGGCCCAGCAGCTGGGGCCTGGGGCGGGCTCTCTCATCCTCAGAGCAGTCAGAAGACGTCCTTAGCTGATGGGTGAGCCCGGCCCCAGCGAGCAGGGGCGCGCGCGCGCACAGAGCATGCGCTCAGGAAAGACCTCCGTCTCCCCGCAGTCGCAGCACCGCCTGTATGGCCCGCTCGCTTTTCCCCAAAGCCCCGCTTCGTTCTAGGTATCTGCGCTGTTGGTGGCTGCTCTAGCCCAGCTTTAAGGCCAGAGGGAGGCACCCCGCAGGCTTCTTCCCAGCTCCCTGAGGTCGGCAGGGCAGGAACACTGGGCGGGCCTAGCAGGTCTGGCCGCAGGACCTTTCCACTCTTACTTGCGGGTTTTTTGTGAACTCCATCCCTGCTTTTCCAGGCCTACCCGGAAAGTGGATCCCAGAGAGGAGGAACTTGCAACCCTGGGGCTGGAATCAGGACCAGCTAGATAAAGAGTCAAGGCATTTTGGGCAGGGCTGAAAATGCCTGACTCTGTCACTTTGCGGCAGATCCTCCAGGTCTTTTGGATACTGGGGTGCGGCGGTTAAGCTTTTCCCTCTTCTTCCCCATCCCATGTGGTCTCTGTGTGCCTCCAGGAAGAGGATAGAGACATGCTATTCATCTCTATCCCCACAGAGCCCGCTTCTTGCCAGCCCACAGTGCTTGTGTGATAATCAGCAAATAAACAGAATGGATGCAAGAGAGGGAGAGAAGCAGTTGAGCTGGAGGTATAGCACTGCCTTATCAGGCCCCTGGAGACAACAGTCTGTGAGGACCAGCCCCCGCCCCCCCCGCCCACGCACCCTTTCTACCCTGGAAGGAAAAGAAGCCGCCAGAGCCACGTCCACTCCCGCACACATGCACGCGCACAGACGTGCACACCATCACACGCCCCCCATCCAAAAGCTTGTGGGTAGCAGGTCCTCACGCCATGCTCTTCCTGGATCCACAGATGAGGAACAGCTCTGCTACTTACTGGGGCTTTAACCCATTTTCCTTGGAAGCTGGCCGAAGCGAGGAAAACTTTTCTCTTCCTGATCCTAGCTCAGAGCACAGCCTTTCCCTCCGCATCCCCTGGCCAGCGCCAGCTCCCATAAACCAGGGCCCGGCCTCTCTGGACTCATTCCCCAGGAGCTCCCCTTCCAGGAGCTGGAGCAGCGGTGGGTCGGCTGTCCTCTGAAGCCACTTGGGGCACCGCAGCGTCCTCCAGCAAACAGACCTGAAGGTACCTCCAGTCAGGGTCGGGGACTTCAGCCTGGCATAGACAGCTAGGAACCTGAGTGAAACTGGCAGTGATTCATCTGCCAGACAGCTGAGGGATTCAGGAGAGACTTTGTGGCCTTAAGCAGGTTCATGAAATTAAAAAAATGAGAGAGGAAATTAAAACGGCATGACCCATGGGTCAAAAAGTAGGAGACGCCCTTTTTGAGCAGAGGGATTTCATTTTCCTCCCCCAGCCATCACCAAAAGGGATTCATCTGGTCCTCTTTGACCGTAGTAAATGAGTGTGCGTGTGTGTGTGCGCGTGTTTTAAACTGCCTTGATGCTAAAGGCTGGTAAGGAAAGCAGATACTACGGGAGTTGACCTGTCTCTCTCTGCCATTGTCGAGAACCCCTTTGCACATTTTAGAACTACAGATAAAGTGCCCGCCTGGCCGTGCAGCCCGGGGCCTTGGAAGGGCAGCCGAGCACACCCCTGGCCAGAAGCAACCTGCTGTCCAGAGATAACTGGGGAAATAGCGTAACGTGGGAGAGAATTTCCGGCAAGTAACCCTTGGCCCATAGCAACCTCTCAGCCTCTCTCTTCCCCCAACCTTGTTTCTCCAGGTGGCTCATAGGATAGGATGACATCCAGCGTTTGCCCTGTAAGAGACTCTGGGGCCCCAGAGATGATCAGTCGCTGTCGTCCTTCCAGGAGGCACTTGGTTCAGTATAACCCCTGAGACTGCTGGCCTCTTATCACAGTAGGAAGGGAGCACACTCTCATGACCCCTGACCTTCAAGCCCAGTACATAGCATGCCTCACTCTCTTATGGGTTTAGCTCGTGATGTGCTGGTAAATGTTTAACACCCAGCTCTCCAAAGGGAAGCAGGAAAGCCCTGATTTGTAGCATTTGGGGATTTCTGTCCTGTAAAAACTCTTACTATTGCCAGTGTCACGCCATCTATGACATGATATCAATCATAGAGCAGAATTCCCGAGAATGGGACATCAGCTTACTGGCTTGTTCATGGCTCCAGCACCCCACTGGTAAGCTGGACCATAGTGCAAGTCAGCTTTCCCCCCAAGTACAGCAAAACCTTTTCAAACCTTACTATTCAAAGTGACCTGGGCCCCTGCAGCACCATCGAGACCCAGCTGCTGATTACAAAGGCAGAATCTCAGACCCAACGTAGCCCTACTGAATTAGCACCTGCTTTTAACCAAGATCTTAATACACGTTCAAGTTTGAGAAGGCCTGTTTTAAAACATGGTTAACCTCCGAGGCAGGTGTTAGTTCCCGCCTCCCTGCCGGCTGCTGACCAGTTGTCTAATTAGATCACATGTGCGATTTGCAGGTCCAGCTCTAAACCGGCTGGGTCGCGTTCTTGCTAATAGCATCACGCCCTTGCCCCCTGTTTACGCTTCCGTTGTCCCCATTCAGCAAAACTCCAAACTGAGGTCAGTCTTACTCCGCTCTTACACGTCGGTTGCCGAAGAAAAATCACCAATTGTTCGGACTGGGGCCTCTGCAGACATACAGTCTCTGCTCTCCAGTGAGCCTTAGCACTCCTTCTGTATTTCCCCCCTGCCCCCGTCTCCGATTCTCAGTTTGCACTCATCTTCTGCAGCAGAAACCAGCGCCTTGAACGGTGCCTGGCACAGGGCGGGCGTGCAGTGACTGCTGAACGAATGAATTCTGTATCCGACCTAGGTGTTAGCAGTTCCGTCACAGCCCCTGCTTACTGCTGTGGCTTCTAGCCTGTTTTCATTCTCTTAGGGATTCCCCAGATCTCTGGCCCTCTAAGAGTTTGTATTTTATTTTTGATATTTTTTCCATATGACCGGTGATTATTTAGTTTGACTTAATATGCTGTTTATTTAGTGTGGTACATCGGGTCAGTCCATCATCTTGAAATCAGTCTCTTTCCTTCTTCATGGACACTATTTTGAACTTCCCATTCTCAGATCTCTTACCGCGTTGCCTTGTCTCTCACTCTCAGAAAATGGTGACCGTCATTTGAGGAGCCTCTTGACTTCTGTACTCAGACCCTAAACGTCCCTGCGACCACCTTTCCTCTCCTCCCGTCCCTGCCCCGAGACTGCCCGACCGCAACAGCCACTCACCAGTTTACCTCCACACTGTCCACAAGCTGCCTTACCCTAGCACGGGCAGAGCCACACCCTGTGACCTCGAAGTGCCTGTTTCACTGTGCCCTCCCAGTTTTATTCCTGCCACCGGCCACCTCTCCATCCCTGTCCTGGCTTGCCTTGCCCTGTGGGGCGAGTGTGTTTCTCCAGACGCTCTCTTGGCCCTCTCTCTTCTCCCTCAGCCAATACAGGGGAGCCTCCTCTGCTCCTGTGGCCTCAAATACCATCTCTATATTGACAACTTCCAAACAATCTCCAAGTTGGCTTGCTCTCCTGCTCTCCAGAACCATCTCGCCAGTCACCTACTGGCATCTCCACACTTCCACAGACTGAACTCCTCTCCCCGACCCTGTCCGTCTCCGGGGTTCACCCCATCCCATCTTGTACAAAGCCCGTCATGACCGGCCGCCGCCCTCTCTCTAGACGGGTCTCGCTGCTCTGCGAGCTCCGGCCCAGCTGGGCTCCCCGAGGGTCTCCAGCACACGTGCACTGCCTGCCAGGCGTCTGCACACACTTCCCCCCTGCCTGGAATGCCGTCTCCCACAGCCCCTCCTCCCTCTCCCGCCCCCCTCAAAATAACTTGACTAATTCCTGCTTAGCAGACATTCCTTTCAAAATTGCCTCTTCTAGAAAAATAGAATTTTTAAAATAAGCAAAACACTTTACCTTTTCCAATTGTTTTGTGTCTAGGTAAAGATATAACCTAATACAGAAAAAATTTTAATAAACACCTGGGTACATATTAAGTGCATTTTCTCTGTAGACTTTAACTCTTCCCATCCCTGTTTAGCTGAACCTTGTCTTTGTTTCTGGCTTTCGCATCCAATAGCAAAAACCTTAAGCCTAACTCACAGGTCCTGATCAGCTGTTTAAAGTATTCTTGATGCCTCTCTGTTACAGATGACCTCCTTTTGCTGCTGTTGACTCTTAAGAACTCACTAAGTCAGTGCTCAAGGTCAAGAGGGACTGTCTCTTCCCCATGGCTGTGGCTTCCTGCAGTCCTGGGGACACCATTTCACTCTCTCGTACCTTCACATTAGTAAGGCTAGAAAGGAGGCTTCATCTGTTTCTGTCCAGAAGCATTTACTTGTGGGAATCACCCTGGGGGCTCAAACTCTGCCTCTTAACCTCCTGTCAGAAATACATTTATTTTCTTACTCAAATTTATAAAACTTTCACAAAACAATATTACAAGCAATGCATTCTAGTACTTTCTATTTTATTTCCTTTTTTTGAAATGTCGTCGCACCCCACTTACTTGATTTCACAATACTTCGATGAATTACTATCTACAGTTTGGAAACCAGCACTGTAGTTTATGCTGTGAAATCCCCCGAACTTTCCTATATGGGTATTAGTTATTCAGCAGAAAAGACCAGAAGATTAATTTCAGCTAAAGCTCTTCCAAATTCTTCCGTCGGAAACTTCTTTCACCTATCGAAAGGGCTGTGAATTTTTTCCTTCTTAAGAGTAGAAGCACATTTTGAACATTATATACAGTTTGTAAGTGGTGAAGATTTCAGTGAGCTAGTTAACAGATACGTATGCGTGTGTGTGCATGGGTGGGACGTTTTCCATTTCAGGACTGTAGGAATGAAGCTCTCAATAAATGTCAGCCATCATTGTGGGGGTTGACCAGATGTGTATCCAAAAACAAATAACCTGGTGTGTGGACCCTCTAACCTGCCTCTAGGCCTGGCTCTTCCAGTGGGTCTTGGAACTCCGGCTTGTCCCATTGCTGAGGACTGGGGACATTTTCCTGCTGAGGCTCCATTTCCAGTAGGGGCTATATTAGCCCCCTCCCATCTCAAGGTGCCACATGATCAGGTGACAAAAATTGCAGGCATCGGGACAGTGAAATCACTCTCCTACCTTTCAGATGTCCCTACGGTCAGGCAAATACTATCGTCTAAGCCTCTTAGCCAGTCACGTAGGTCCTTTTCTCTGCTTTACCTAATTGGGCCCTGGAATTTCCCTTCTTCTTCTGCGGTGCCTTCACAATGTGCTTTTAGCGTCTTCTCTCAATGAGTTCCTCAGTGAGCCCCCACATCTTGTTGATGGCTGCGGGAGGCAGGCACGGTGTCTGCGGGCACCTCTGATGCCCACCGCCCTAGGGGGGACAGCATGGGGAAGAGGTAAGACATGGCCCCTCCCCTCAAAGAGATTAAAGTCCTGGAGGAGGCAGCGGTGCTGAGCTGTGGCCCAGCTCCTCCCTGACTCCTCTTCCCGGCTGCCCACCAGGCCCCACCTGACGGCACCAGACCAAGCAGAAATCCCGATTGGTCCCCTGCCCACAGCCCAGGCTCTTTCCGGGATTTGAAGACAAAAGTACAAACTCCCCAGTAACAGATACCACGATGGCCGAGGCTGATGAGAAGACAATGAGTCCCACAGCACAGGAGCACCCAGACTTAGGGCCCAGTGCTGCCCGCAGGCCACAGCACCCCAGTTCAGGGTGAGAGGAAGCGGCTGCTCCTGGGGGCTGGTAGGCGGCTGCAGCAGGGGTGGCATTGTTGGTGTTGCTATTTGGGGCTCAGTTCAGTGTCAGATTGCCTGCTCCTGTCTGCTCTCCACTGGTAGGAAAGACCAGATCGGAGAGTCCTCACGGCCACCGGCACCCAGCCGCTTCCCCTGGGAAGAATGCTTTGCTTGTTTTCCTTTGTGGCAGCGTTTGGAAGTCCTCATCAGGACATGGGGGGAGCCAGTGACCTTGGGCAGGTTCCTTTCCCTTTCTAGGTTCAATTTCTTCTCTAACACCAGGGCACAGGGAAGCCAGTACATCTAGTAAATGTTTACCCACTACACCTACTATGTCCTGGCCGCCGCACCCTGTACTAAGCACGTTGTGCATGTCATCTCATGTGTTCCTCTCAACTCTACAGTGATGGCCACCTCCTCCCAAATGGCATCTATGCTTTGGGCTCTATGCTAGCCACATAAATGTCCTCTCGTCATAACCTCACTGCTAGGTAGATACTCCTGTCTCCGATTTATAAAAAAGAAAAGACGAAAGATAGGAAGTGAGATCTTAGCTGAAAGATACGGGATTAAAATGAGATATCGAGGAAGAGCTTCTAGTTCCTAAGATCCCAACGGTCTTACCTGGGCAGAAGGGCGTGTTCATTGCTTCCACCCTTTATTCAGCATAGGAGGGGATCCCCAGAAGAGGAAGGGGCTCTCACTTTTAGGGCCTGCCCTGACCGCCGTCCTATTTCCCTACTTACAGGGCGCCCGGGCCCGTGCACGATGCCCAGGCTCCCTGCTGTGATATCCCAAGTCTCTTCCAGGCCTTCCTCACCTCCCTTTCCAACCTGATCTTCCCACTTTCCCTTCCACAGTAACCTTTATTCATATTTCACCACCACCACCTTCACGCAAACACACTCACCTGTCAAAAGGGTTCCCTCATCCCCAGCACGACATGCCTAACTCACCTGGCCCTGTTGAAGTACCTGTGCCCTCGCCCTCTGCTCCGTCACCTTTTGAGACCAAGCTTCAACCTCAGCTCCTCTGCGAAGCTTTCTCTGACCACACAGCCAAGTGCCCTCTCTGCCTCCTCTGAGCTTCTGCACCACCTACTCTCTGGACACTTGGCCCCAGGCAGATAGTGTATACTGCCTTTTCCATTAACTACCAACCACTGAGTCCCTTCTATGTGACACTGGGGGAAGGTTCAGCTCCGGCGGTCCCTCGGCCCCTCCCTCAGCCATACTGCCCAAACTATGTGTCTTACCTAACCCAATCCCAGTTCCTCGGACCGAGTTTGTTTCATCTTTGTTACCTCTAACCACCAGCCTTCTCCTGGCCCAGCATCCAGCACTGGGATGAGAGCCAAGCCAAGCCCCAGTTAATGTTTGTTGAATGACTGGATGGGGTTTTGTGGCTCCTGAGAGGTAAATGAAAGCCAGCCCAAGCCATGGGAAAAATTACTGTGTTTAAGAGGCACACTTGTTACTTTCTGGCCAATTCTCAAATCTGATTCAAGGTAGTTTCCCCTCTCTCTCTTCTTTCTGTCCCCCCCACCCCACTTCTCCTCTGTACATTCTGTAGTTGTCCAAAATCCACTTTGAACATTTTAACCAGTGCATACTGATTTCTATCAATGAGAAGCAAGTGCCAGGGTGACTTCTTTGGTGAACCTTCAGAGCCCTCTTCCCAGGTGTCACCCCCACAGAGAAGCAGAAATGCCTATGGAAAATGTATACGCTTGGACAAAAAGGCAGGGAAAGGCAGTGGGACCCCCAGAGAAGGGCCCTCTTCTGGAGACATTAACACAGGTAAATGGTTAACAAAAGGGAGGATTTCTCTCTGTTCTTCCTCCTGTGCCAGAGAATTCACCTTTAACCATTGACCTTTCTGTGAGGTGTGAGATCTGAACAAAGTTGAGCACAGTCATGGATGGTTAAATAGCCATCGTTCATTTCTGCCCCGCCTCTGCCCCCTGCCTCCTCAGAAGGTGGTCTGAGGTATGCGGACCACCCCCTAGATTTGATGGCCGGTCACAGAGGAGAGACACACAATCGCCAGAAAATGAAAGTTGAAAACGGCCCTCTGACCCTTTAGGAATCCAGAGCCTCAGTTTTAAAGCAAAAGAGGACGCTATACCGAGCCACGCCGGCCTGGTCCAGTTTAACGGGGGGAGGCGTTTCCCAACCTGCATCCTGGAAGCAGCCGTCCAGCCTCTGACATTCAGTGACTTCTTCCTGCTCACTTTCTTCGTGTCCCACCCCTTCCCCAGGGATCTGCAGGCCCACTGCATATGACATTTGTAAATGTGCTGGCAGAGTCCCCCCAACACCAGGCTTCACAGACCTTCCGCGATTCCCACCCCCACATATGTTTTATTTAGTGTAGCTGGATAGCTTGTAGATTTCACCCCTCCTTGCGCTTAATTGAGTTTGGGGAGAACCGACATCCCATTGCTTCATCGGTTTAGGATGACTTTTTCCATTCTGGGACCCCCGTGCTCATTTTGCAGGCATGTTCCCATCATCTCCAGGCTCCGGTCGGCCAGGGCCGGCGTGACATCTCCACTTTGATGTGTGTGACGGTGCAGGCCTTCGGGGCAGTGGGGGAAGCTAAGCCTACCAGCATCTCCGCCTCCACCTGGGCCATGGGCTGGGCTCTTGGAAGGCATGGAGTGTCTTTGGTTTCATACTTTATTCATCCCCTGAGCCACTAGGAGCTGAATATGAGCATACAGTTCACACATTTGAGCGCGTCTTCATGATCCTTGTCTAAGTAGCCCAGCCACACTGCCAAGCGGCTTTGAACTTCAGGCCTGGTTTCTACATCCAAGAGGAGGAAGAACACCTGAGGGGGCTACCCAAGATGCTGGTTCTACCTCCACATCCTTTGCTCCCCCAGCCTTGTGTGGGAGGGGGACTGTAGGCCCTCAGGAGGCAGATGTGGGAGGGAGGGCAGGGAATAGATAGAGGGAAGATACCGGTTTAGCCCAGTGAGAAACATGCAAAACCCTTGAGGTGCTGTGCCTGGGAGCGGACCGTGAACACCCCCTGCAGAGCTCTCAATGGTCAAACCAGATTGATGTCTATTCCCTTTGATCTTGGCTTGCTGCTGTCTTAAAGGTCCATGTTGTGATCCTCTTTAAAGAAATATTTTATTTTCAATACAGACACAGCCCTTGATGTAGCAGTAAAAACCATCACCCCTGAGAGACACATGGCTGTGAAGTGTGTTGGTATGTAACTTCCTGTCTTTGCCGAAGTTCAAGGCTTTGTCCCACTGTTCTTTTTGTCCCTCAAGAGGCTCTGGAGTCAGGGCAAGGTCAGCTCAGAGGGGAGACACCTTCTGGCAATGGGACTGACTGGTTTGGGATGGGAGCACTTGCTGTTCTTCACCCAAAACAAGAGTTTCTTTGAGAACCTCATTCCCTGCCCCCCACCTTTAAGATGGAAGTCAAATTTTCGGATTCTGCTGTGCAGAGCAGAGAGGTCACTAGGCTCTAATGCATTTACCATTGACTGCCCCTCTTGTAGTGCGTCTATTAGTGAGTAATTTGATTTGTACCTATTCATTTGCAGTCCCTGCAGGAGCCTGGAGCTGGCCCCTAGTATAATTGGTGCTGTCTCTATTTTTACATCATTAGATTAGCCCCGACTCCTGGCCACTTGTTGTCTGCGCTTGTCTGTCCATTTATACAACCTAATGTAACACAAAATTCATTACTGATCACATTACTTTCAACTCTGAAGCCAGCCCTGTGATAAACATTTGGTTAACCCCTTCCTACCCATGGGAGGGCTGACAGAACAAATGCACTTCCACTCGACAGGCAAATCAATATCTTAATACACCAAAGTGGAATTGCATTTCTAGATTTGTTATTCCTCCTGGAGGAGCAAATGGACAGGCTCTTCGGAGCTGGTTGAATTGAATAATGAATAGAGCCCCGGCACCAGCAGCCAGTCTGCGAACAGAACACAAAGGCAACCCCGGCACCCACCCAGCTTTTTCATCTGGACAGGCGGCATTGCAGCAATTAATTGAGGCCTGGGCTTCTCTGCCCGCCACGGAGTGTGGGATTGAGGGTGCAGGCTGGGACCCCGACCGGAACAACACAGACCTTGGCCCCACTGCCATTCTCTCCACTGAACTTGGCCTAGGACGACTGGACCAATAACGGGGTTAGTTTCCGTAAAACCTCCGTTACCAGATGGGAAGTACCAGACACATGGGCCTGGCACTGATGCCACCAAGAAATTAAATCCATGACTGAGCTACAGTTTACCATGTGAAACCAAATACACAAAATGATTCCTGTTTAGAGCCAGGTCAGCGACGTTGGACTTGGTTGGTTCACACCAACTTCTGCGTGTGTGCCTGCCCCCCGGGGGAGCGTTCTTTGGCCCAGAAATGCCTCGTGCGCCTCCCAAGGGTGCTCCTGATCCCGTGGTGGGGCTGCTGGTGAGCAGCACGGGGGGCTCTGGCACGGGAGGTGGCCACAATTCTTAAAGGGACCCCCACACAGCTCTGTTGAACCTAGGAGATTCTCCCCCACCCCCAGCCTGGTTATCGCCTCCCCAGCCCCCATTTGTCTCTGGGTAGCATCCACACCCACTGTAAGTCATTAACTCGCAGGACAGTTTGTTTCTGAAGGAAAAATACCCTGACTTATTAAGAAACTCTCATAAAGCCTGTACTACAATAATTAGAAAAATAGGCGTAGAGGAAGTAGAATGGAACCCATTACCATGAGAGTCATAAATCCCGAAGTATAAAAACAAGCCATAAACAAGATACTCAGTTGGGAATGGAAGCTGGAAAAAGCTGCCCGTCTCGGGGACATTCTGGAAGCTGAGAAGAGGCACAAGGCTCCCTTCCCCTGCCCCCAGGACTACACTTCAGACCCTGCTGCCCCTTAACTGGCCCAGAGCCCCCCGCAGGCCAGAAATGACCAGCGGCCCTGCGGACACGAGGCCCTAGGGACACCCTGAGAGGGCCGATGCTGCTGTCGGCCTTCTCCTCTAGTCCTCCAGCATTCCCCATGCCTCCCCTCCTAGGTGTGTGGGGCAGGGTGGGGGGCTGCAAGGCGAGATGGTGGCGGTGGGGGCGGGGGTCTGCCTCAGGCCACTCTGACTGTGGGACGCTCCATTCCCCACTGAGGGCCTGTAGAGCTGGACCAGAGGCTCCAGAATTGTAACTCTTAAGTGCTTCCTACTATGAGGGACGAGGGGGAGGGGGTCTTGTTACAAGATAGCTCCCATTTAGGCGGTGGATGGGGGACACTGGTGTGTCACTGAGGAGAACCTGGGTGCAGCAGCTGTGCTGCAGGACCGCTCACCCCCACGCCCCCACCCCTGCCCAACCCACAGCGCCCTAGCCTGCTCAGCCGCGAGCCTGCTGTTTGGGCCCCAGCCGTTAGTCCTCTCAGGTGGGGGAATGGGACAGTGGGGGAGGGGCTCCGTGGGTCCCACACGGGGCCTCAGCCCCTTCAGCTCTAGAAAGCAGATCAGAGTCCAGGCGGTTGCCTTTGCAGAGTAGGACAGACCAGTGACAGGGAGGAGAGTGTGTCGGCTGGTGGAAGGAGACTTTGATTTCTTAACCTTGATGGAAAGTGGGGAAAGCCACATCTTACCAAACTCTTCCGCTGCATCATAGAGAATTTAATTACGTTTGGACATTTGAATGAGAACCAGATGTGGCTCTGGCCCGTCGGGCCGGCCGCGTCTCTCCTGTGGTCTGCAGGCCCCTGTGCCGGCTCGGAGCCCTGGAGGGCAGCTCGGGAAGGCCTGCCTGGGAGCGGGGCGTGGTCGTCCGAACCTCAAGGCTGGACTTTAGGAAACAGGGAGGTCAAGGCTGGCTGCCAGACACCTGGTTCCACGGGAGCGTTTCCAAGCCCTGTCTCTTCATAGCCATGCTGAGTGGGCATGTTTGTGGGGCCCTCACTGGCACCCAGCCCTGTCCCACATGCAGACACACACACACAAAGAAGTGAAGTCGCAGCACCTGGCCAGGCGTTTTCTATCACCAAAGACAGAGCACCATGCTGCCAGCCCTGAGTCTGCCTTAGACGGTGGCTGCTGAGCGCCACACCAAGCGTGGTGCCCAGGACCTGGAGCCAGGAGGGCATGGGGCCCTCCTAGGGGAGGAGCTCTTCTTGCTCGGGGCCTCAGCCTGCAGATACACCAGAGACGGATGGCAAAGCGGATTTCCCAGCCAGGACGCCACTGCAGTCACAGTGGTCTTTGCACATGTTCCTTGTGTGCTCTGCTTCTTAAAGCCCCTTCGCACCCTCCTCCTTGGAGAGCCTCATACACCCAGTGAGGTGGCCTTGGTGGCCCCTCCCCTCCTGGTGACAGATGATGAAGCAGATGAGAAGTGAAGTGACTCGCCCAGGTCATTCAGCACGTCTGTGGCAGAACCGGGGCGCGAGCGAATTCTCTGCCTCCTGCCACAGCCCCCCCTCACACCATCCACAAGGAGTTTCGGCTCCGGCCGCTCCTACATCTGGCTGATCTTAAGCATGGCTTCAGCCAGACTTATCAAATACCTCACAACCAGGGAAACGTGAGCCAGGCCTGCTCAGCCTTGGCTGTCCCCGTGTATAATGTGTTGTGACAGGTCATACTCTGACTTGGTTGGGATTTAAAGTTATACTGATAAAGTGGCACTGAGAAGGTCACTGCGCAGGGCGTACTGTTCCAGGTTGTCTGGGTGGGTGATCCTGGCTCTTCTCCTTCAAGGCCAAGACTTGGGAGGGCTTGGGTAACGGGGTTTCCTGGAGTGGGGTGTGGCGGCATTTCTGGTACAAGTCTTTCCCTGCTTGGAATTGGTGTCACATCATATCTGTTGTTGGAGGGACCTGGGAAATGGCTCCAGCCCCCAACCAGGCCTGTGTGCCCTCCTGCTAATACCCTACCTGTGCTCACTGCTCGTCAGCTGTCCAAAGGCTGCGAAGGAATTGAACTGGGCCGAGTTGCTCTGCCTGGAACTCAAATGCTCTGTCCCTACCCCCAACACACGTGCATATACACACAGAGCCAGGTCCAGTGGAGAGGAGGTACAGGATGCTGAGAGACTGGGAGACGGGGGTGGGGGTGAGGACAGGGACGGCCCTGAGGTCTTGGCCTCATTCCGTGACAGTTCTGGGTCGCAGTACCTGCAGGGGCCAGGACCAAGAACTGGGCAAGGAGGAAAGAAAGCACGTTTGTGGGAGCCCTGCGGGTTGAAAGAGACTCCATCCAGGGAGGAAGGTGCGTGGCCGCAGGAAGGCTGCGGGACTCGAGCCAGGCGGGTGCTCCCAGGAACACTGGGCTGCGTGTGCGGTGGGACCAGCAGGAGTAGGACATGTCGGCAGGCCGGGGCTCTGTGTTCAGCCCAGGCCAGCGTTGGCCCCGCTTCACATTGGCTCCCAGCTGCCATCAGCCCAGTAACATAATTCCTGGTATCTGAATGTAGAGGAGCCTTTCCTTCCTTAGCCCCTCAGCTTTGAGAAACTACTCTCCTTCCTACCTCAAACTTGCCTGGGAAGGGAACAGAAACCCCTGCTGGAGGGACATCTGTTCTTCTCCAAGCTGGACAGAGGGGACCCTGGTCTGTTGGCATCTTGCAGCCTGAGGTGGCCCTGCATGGGGAGCCTGGAGGAGGCGGGTGGGTGAGTCTGAGTGTGAAGAGAAGCAAGGCCTCCCTACGGGCTGCCTCCGGGAACTGCTGCCCTTTCAACTCCTAAAAAGTGCCTTGGGGTTGAGTCTGGCTCCAACCCAGAGTGTGGTCCCCACTGACGGGTTGTCGGGGTTTCTGGGAACATTCTCAGCCAACTCCGTCTCTGTCTCCCTGAACAGACCTCTGCCTCCCTCGGCCGCAGTCTGCAGGGGGCAGTGGTGGCTTCGAGGCCCAGGACTGGCATAAGAGAAGCAGTCCATAGCTGTGTCCAGCAGGGCCACCTCCTAGTCGGCACCTGGACCGTTTCCGTTCGGCCCCAGGAAGCTGCCCCTCCTGCCGAGCGCCTCCTGCCCGAGCCCCACATTCAAGCCCCGGCCTCCTCAGCCCTTCTCTCTGCGAGCCCCAGTTTGCGTGGCTGGCCCGAGGCCCTGTCGCCAGGCCCCTTGTTGACGAAGTTCATTGCTTGGGGCAGCCCCCATTTGGACCCATCTGCTGAACTTGCAGCAGGCCTGTTGCGCCCTGGTCTCCTCTCTATATTATCCCATCCGGGGAAGATGCTGAAAATCCCTAACCTCCTAGTCAGAGGACCCCACCCCCATCCCACCCAACCCCCTGAGCCAAGAACCCTCACAGCAGAAGGGAACGGGAACTCTTTGCCTGCAAACCTCCCCTGAGCCAGGCCCTGGGCAAGATGGAGCAGTTTGACAAGCTGCTCTGTGCCCTGGGACCACCCACTCCCCTGGGCACCACTGAGCCCAACCTGAGCCAGGGGCTTAACCACAGGCCCTGCTGACGGGGGAGAGCTGGGAGGTGGACGCGGGAGGGAAAAATCGATGCACGTCAGCGGGGTTAGAAATTTATTTTCCAGCTTGGAAAAGGGTATTTACAGAGAGGCAAGGAGGAAAATAAAGAGCTATAAACACATATCTGCCATCTTCCTCCGCGGGCCATTTCTTGATTAAACAGAATCTTTTGCAAGGTCCAGTGGAGGGCAGGCCAGCGGGGGCCTGGATGCCAGAGACACCTGCTGGAAAGGAAGACGGAGCGGGACCCCGAGGCGCTATGGGTAATGGCAGTCCCTAACACAATGGCAACAGTAATAGCACTCGCGTTTGCTGACTGGAAGCTGTGCTTTGTGATGCAATCTACATGCATTATTTAATTTAATTTTTACAATCATACTATGAAACAGACCTTGTTATCCTCACATGCAGGACACTGAGGCACAGAGATGTTACGTAACTTGCTTAAAGTCTCCCAGGTGGCGGAGGTGGGGGGGTGGAGGGTGGAACCTGTGTTCTTATCCATTTCGCTAAACTGCCTCCCCAACCTGGGCGAACCTTGCCCCTCCCCGCTTCTCAGGCCCTTGTCGGAGGTGGGGGCATTCTCCCTTCTCACTGCCAAAAGTGGGCGGGCTGTAGGTGCAGGGTAAACCTGGGCCCTGAGGTCTAATCCTACTCCCACCAGGCCACTTGGGTGGTTAGCTTGGGACTGGGGTGTGTGGCTGCAGCCAGAGCCCAATAAAAGTGCTCTGCTAATCCCTTTAATGAGCAACATGGTGAGGCTCTAAGTGCACAGAGCAGGGCTGGCTGGAGCCGCCAAGCACACCAGAGGGGCTGGCAGTAGGTGCTGTTCCGTTTGAGCTGGGGGAAGTGTCCGAGCTGCCTGGAAGCTGAACCAGGGGTCCCAGCTTCCCAAAGACACACACACACACACACACACACACACACACACACACACAGAGCGCTGTCCTCACAGACTCCCCGGGTCCCAGAAACAGGCCACCTTCTGAGTCCTGAGACTTGGGCTCTCCACATTGCCCCCCACCACCAGAACCAGAGGGGCTATCCTCAGGTCTCTAACCATCTGCCCCCACTGCCATCTGGTCTGGAAGAGGCCTGGAGGTGAAACCCAAGTAGGACTTCGCTTCTGACACTCTGCTGGGGTCCCCTGCCCAGCTCTCCCCAAGGCTGTCTTAGGCCCGGTCCTCAGCATTTCACCCCCTCCCCAGGGAATTGGGGACCACGATGCTTATTAAGTGACAGACTCATGAAAAGCGGCCTCCATTCAGTCTGTCCCCAGAAGCCCCTGCCTTGCAGGTGTAGGGTGGCCTCGAGGGAGGGAAGAGTCTGCACCCAGGGGAGAGGACAGCCCCAGGGAGAACTTCAAGGGTGAAGCAGACTTGGGACCAGCACCCCAGAGCAAAAGGCCCAGGTGGAGGTCTGCCCTGCCCATCAGCACCCACCACAGCCCCAGGAGCCAGGCTCTGGTGTTCCTGCCTTTGCAAAGGGGCTGCAGTACCCACTGTGGGATGGGGGGAGAGGGGTGACAGTGTGAATTACTGCAGACAGGCTCCCTTGTCCTGGGCGGCCCAGCCCGGGAGTGGGGCAGCGTGTGTGGCAGCCTTGCTCCCGCCTCCTCGCCTAGACTGAGAGCAACTTCTCCCTGGGTCGGCCTTAGTGTGTATGCCCAGGCAGCCTGGGGCGCTTCTCCCGAACAAGTTCAGCCACCTCTCTGACCCCTTCGAATTTGGCCAAGCACCATGCAGAGTAGGGCACACGAGGATCGAGCTTTCTCGTTCCTTTGCTTATTTCTTGAGAGCTGAGGACCCTCCTTTTTAGTTGCTGCTCATTCCATCAGCCCTGCACCGCCGCGGCTCGCCCATCCTGGCCCATGGCAAAGCAGGCCCATTTCCAAGAGCCAGCAGGGAGCCGGTAGACACAGCCAGCGGTGGCTTTGGGAGCCAGTCTGAGTGAGGCCTGGAGTTGCTGCCGTCTGTCCTGGGGCCTGCGCCAACAGCCGTCCTCTCTCATGGGGACAGCATACCCAGGGCCAGTGGCTTCCTGCTCTTCCTTGGTTTTGCCATCTGCAAGGTGGGGAGGCCAGCACCCATCTCCCCGGGGCGCCGAGGCACTGGAGGATATGAGATCACGACAAGAGTGTGTTCTGTCTGTGTGTAGCCATTACCCGGGAGCTGCCCCTCACCCCGCCTTGCTTTGAGGCCTGGACCACAGCCTCTTTCAGAGGGGGTGTTTTCCCGCCGGCCAGGATCGACATCCCTTTACTGAGTGGGGACCCTGCTGGCGGTGCTTTCTCAGTGCCCCACCACAGGGCCCCCAGCTCCCTCTCCTGCAACCATTGTAGGTTTCTGGTGGGCTTTCCTCTCAAGTCCACCTCAGCTGCAGCGAAGCTGCCCAGACCTGGGAGTGTTGGGAGTGGGGGCGGAGGGGGGCCGCCAGCAGCTGCCGGAAGCTGAGCCACTGAGTCAGACGCCGGAGTGGCCCCTGAAAATTCTGCAGCCCGTCTCTGTCTCCTCGCCCTCTCCTGGCAACCCACCCGCATGGGGCACTGTCCGGCACTCGTGGGCCAGAGGCCCCTTCTCTCCCTTCCCTCCGCTGCTCCCCGTGCTCCATGGGCGGCTCCTCTCCCCCCACCCACTGAGGGGGTGTCTGGGCTGTCACAACAGCTCCATCCCTGAGAACCCCTCCAAGTCTGATTGGTCCCTACCCCCTACACATGCATGTTACTGTCCTCTTTGACTGCAGAATTCTGCCACAAGCTTACCCTCCTCCCGGTGTGACGCCCCACACCTCCATACGCCCCCTCCACCTGCTTGCAGAGATCGGTGTCGTTCTTGATCGTTGTCCATATCTTCTCCAAAAAAAGATTCCTCAATGCTTTTCTTTTCACAAGGGAAAAAAAAAGGAAAAAAAAAACAATGCCAACAGCCCAGCGTCCGTGAGCAACCCAACAGTAACAGAGCGTGTGCTCGGGATGGAGGAAGGTAAGGCCACACATTTCCATTTGCCGCTTGCTGCGAGGGCTGGGCGGCCGGGGCGTCTCACGGGGGGACGTGTGCGCACCCCTCCTCCACTTCCACACACGCTCATTCTGCGTCTCAGTGAGAAGAAGAGAAAGGGGGTTTGACAGAAGGCTTGTAGAAAAGTGGCCGGGACCAGCCAGACCCTGGTTCTTGTACTAGTGGTTCATGCTGAGAAATGCTCCCGCACACCTTCCCTTACCACATCATTCGTACCCTCATTCATTCCAGAAATGTTTTCTGCACACCAGCTATTTTCCAGGCTCTGTGGTTGGCACTAGGGATATAGAGATGAGACACAGAACAGGCCCCAGGGGTCCTCCACCTGGATGGGGACATGCATGTGAGCAGGCAGTGCGCAGCGTGGTAGAGGGTCTGGGGCGGGAGTCAGGACAGAGAACAGCGACGCCCGGCCAGCTCTGCCCGGGCAAGAGGATAGGCTCACAGAGGAGTGGACATTGTGCTGAGCGTTGGAAGATGAGTAGGCGTTCTGGGGGTCGGGGGCGGGGGGTGTCATGAGCACGGGCCCCGAGGCCTAAAGCAGCCTGGAAAGACCTAAAACCCACTCAAGTTCGTTACTTTGGTTCCTCAAATTCAGTAACAAGTGACATTAGTGAGGTGGGGTCTGGGGGCAGGTCATGGAAGGCCATTTTATAGTGCTGGGGAGTTCAGACCTTGTCCTGGGGACCATCAGGAGTCAGAGGTTTTTAAGCAGAGGGAAAACAAGGTGAGGTTCGTGCTGCAGACAGGCCACTCTGGCTTTGGTGTGGTGGCGAGCTGGCGAGGGGTTGGAGGTCAGGAGATCGATGGGGAGCTCGTAAAGTTATCCAGGGGGGAAGGGAAGTGCAGGCCTAACCAGCCAGTGGCAGTGGGAGTGGAGAGGAGGGAAGAGGCTGGGGAGACATCCGGGAGATAAATCCAGGAGAGCTTGGTCACCTTGGGGCATGAGGCAAGGGAGAAGCCCGCCCACTTCCATGGCACCCAGGCCTAACTGGTGAAGAGAAAATATGAGCAAGGAAGCTCAGGCTACACCTGGCCCCCAAGAGCAGCAAAGTCATCTTGTCCCTGCACTGTCACTTAATGGGAGAAGGTGCGTCCGCTCAGACTCCTGGGGTGGGTGGGCTCCCTGAGGCTGCTGGTGGGGTTGCTGGGGGCCTGTGCCCAGGGCAGTGGGTGTGCCATGCTTGGATCCGGGCTCCGGTCTCCTCAGCTTCTTTGGCAACGTGGGTGTGTCGGTGGCACTTTGCATCAAGAACGCTGGGCCTGTCCCCCAGCTCTGGAAAGGGGCCAGCCTCCCCCATTCCAGTGGCCTTTCCTGCTCCTTCATCTGGGGCTTTCTTCCTTGGGCCTGGTGTCCAGACCCTAAGGAAGCCCCTGCTTTTCTTGCTACTTACTGCCAGTGCTCCTCTCTCCTGCCCTCCTGGCCCTGCTGTCAGCGCCCCCTAGTGCCGGGATGGCTGTGCATGAGGGCAGGGGCCTCTGAGATCACATGTGGGCCTCAGAGATCTCTCTCCAACTCCTCTGCTTGCTTGTGGGGCAAGAAGCGGATGGAGTGAGCTTTCTTGGAGTCTGAAGGTTCCATATAGAAATCCCAGGGTCTATTCTTTGCTTTCCCATCCTCACCCTCTCTTGGCACAAGGGCCTATACTTCCAAATTAGGAAGACTGGCCAAGGAAGAAGGGAGCCCACACGGTAATCTTGTTCTCTGTCCATATCTAAATTACCCTCACTCTTCCCAGGAGCGGGCCCAACAGGGCAGCTCATGTCTCTTGGAGATCAGGGACCATCGTCAGGCCTGCAGCCTGTGTCCACAGCCCCCTGCTCGCACACTCCCACCTGCTGAGAGGCTCTGTTGTCAGGGTGCACCCTTCCGGACATGGCCGGTGCAGCCTGAGGGCCCCTCGCATCTGGGCCCAGGAGCCTGCTCGGAAGGGGGACAGCGCAGACTCCCCCACCCAATCCTGCGGCTGACGTTGTTGGGCAGCCTCAGTGCGTCCAGCCCAGCCTGCAGCCAGTGGGGGTCAGTGGTTAGTTCCTGGCCAGCTGGTAACAGCCAGCCCAGGCGTAAAGGCCACGACCCATTCCCTAACCCAAGCCAGCTGTGCTGCGTGCATGTGGTGGTGGGGACCTGGCAGTGGGTGCAGGCTGGAGATAAAGGTCTCAAGCCAGACCAGACAAGTGGAACATTCGAACACACCTTGCTGTTTCAAATGACCACTTTGAGGTCCTGAGCTCCCGAGGCAGACAAGCGAGAACCCCCTCAGTCCGAGACTGGGAGGAGGAGTGGCTGCAGATCACCACAGCTTGGCTTGGGGCAAACTCCGAGACTCTGCCCAGGGACATGTGTGACCACATCTCAGAGCCCACTCTGAGGGACTGAAAGGGGATGGGAACTGGCCACTTTCAAAAAGCCAAGAAATAATTCCCCGTCCCTTTTATTCAGCCTCCAAGGAAGTCTGTTCGAGACCCACCACCCCAGGACCTGTCTCAGGTCAAGAGAGGCGGGGCAGTTAAGTAAGGTGCCCGCAGCCGAATGAGTTGGAAGCAGCTGCTGTGTCCTAGACAGCAGCAGGGCTGTGCCAGGCCGGACCTGGGGAGAGGTGGAGGAGAGGCTGGGAGCCTCCCTGCCTACCTCGCAGGTCAACTCTGAGCATGTACCTTGAGGGGGGTGTCCAGGAGACCTGGGAGCTAGGAAGAAAGGAAGCACCCCAGACAGGCAGGGACCCTCTCTCCATTGGAACAGGTCCCTCTCAAACCAGGCGTCCCCTCGTGCGGGGAAACGGGACACTTTGCAGGAGGAGCCAAAGATGAACCAAGGCCCGGGCAGCAGGCGAATTGTGTGGGCGAGAATGAGTGCGCAAGTGGCTAAGCCAGGGTGAAGCCCTGCGGCCCCGGAGGAGAGATGGGGACAGACCAGGCAGGGAAGCTGCGGTCCTTCTCATGTCCTGGCCTCTCACCTCCTGCCTGAGCTGTAGATCCAGGACAGGAGCCACCCATGGAGTTGGCGGGGGTGGGGTGGCGGGGGGGCGGGGGCATGGGGGCTGTACACAAGTATGTGTGCAGGCGTGGGTATGTGTCCACAGTGTGGTCCAGACGAATCATCAGGGCAGCCATACTTTTGGCCCGAAGGGGTTCCCACAGTGAGGGAACAACTAGAGCGTTCCAGCCAAGGGAGTTTCTCCCTCCTCCGCTGAGCCTCCCTGTGACCCGAGCTGCCACCTGTCCCATCTGTGGAGCATGTGGGGATCCCCCTGCGAAGGACATAAATGGACCCAGATGGGTACCTCCAGACAGGTAGCCCAGCCCAGGGTGTGCCCCCACCCCACCCCCCAGACTGCGCTCTGACCGGGCCTGGCTCTCTTCTTGTCTTGCAGAACTACAGCGAGAGGGAAGCATCGAGACTCTGAGTAACAGCTCAGGTTCCACAAGCGGCAGCATCCCAAGAAACTTTGATGGCTACCGATCTCCGCTGCCCACCAATGAGAGTCAGCCCCTCAGCCTCTTTCCTACCGGCTTCTCGTAGGTACCAGCTACCTGCTGCTGACTGGCCGGCCCACTCACCTGCTGGAGGAAGGAGGAAAAGCCCTCCTCTGGCCCTCCCCTTCAGTCTCTGCTCCTCTTTCACCAAGCACCTTCCCCAAGCTTAGTGACAACAGCCACCCACCCTCCCTGGATTGAGAAGAGACCCTTCTCCGAAGCACCGTGGTGCACTCTGACCCTGTCATCAGGGCTGTGGCCGAGAGAGACTGCAGAAGCTCCGTCCCCTCCTCTGTTTGCACATGACGTCCTGCATTGGATCCGCTTTTGTATTTTCTAAACGTACCCACTGGGGGCCTGGTTGGGGAGACGGTGGATGGCCTGGCCGGGCATTCTGACCCTGATCGGCCAGCCCCAGCCCACTCCGGGCTGTGGCACACGCTGCCCGGCTTCCCTTGGTCAACCTGCCTCTGGAATGGGGTGAACTGAGGCCCAGAGTATTAAGGAAGGAAAAAGAAAGGAGACACCCCCACCCCTTTCCTCTTTTCTTTCCCCTTTGGCTCATGGGAAGGATTTGTCTTTCTTGTTTGTAAGCCCTTTTACCCTGGTCCTGAACTGTTCAGTGAAGGAAACCGTGGTTACCAAGGCCTTGTCAAAAAGTGCACGTCTTGTCCAATAAATCACGCTGCAATTGGTGTCCATCCCTGAGTTGCTGGGGTCAGGGTCCTCTCCGAGTGCCCCGCAGGATCCTGTGGGCCTGACCATGTGTCCCTGCTTCCAACACCACTGGTCCTGACGCGTGCGGCCGAAGAGGAGTCATTGAGGGGATAGGAAGGAGAAGGAGAATGTTGGCTTTGGAATTTGGGTGAGGTCTGATTTAAATCCACTCTCTCACCTTCCTGCCTGTTACAGAGCCAGTGAGTTCTGGGGTCACCACAGGCCCGGCACTCCTTGGCCGTGGCAGTTAGGGCGTCGTGCCCTTGGCATGTGCTGCTGGGCTGCTCTGGGAAGGGGGACCTGATGAAGACTCTGGCCTGTCTTCAGGGCCAGGCACCTTGTGATTGCCTCTTTTTTCAAGTTCAGAAGGTGGAAGGACAGTCGGGTGAATGTGGGTCTCCCCTGAATCCTGGAACCTTTGTTCCCCTCCCCTTTCCAGCTCTGGACCTGAAGTGAAGGGCAGGAAGGAGACAGGATCAGGGGGAGCCAAAGGGGATGTTGAGCAGGAAGGAGAATAATACAAGCCCTAGTCCCCACTTCCCTGAGACCCCAGAAAGGCTTGGGAGGATCAAAGGAAACCCACTGAGCCAGGTGTGGTTTGGGGTGAAGTTTAATGTAACAGCTGCAGAAGAGTTGCGTTCACAAACAAGCAGGCCTTCCTTCCCCTCCAACTGTCCAGCGGGAGCTGGGGCGGCTCCTGGGGCCCCTGCCCCCTTCACACGTACCCCACCCAACCCTGGCACCCAAGAAGAGATTTAATCTTCAGTTCCCTCCTCCCGATCAGTCGGGCACGTTAGGAGAAGGGGAACCTGAATCAAGCCCGGTTCTGTAGGCCCCGCGGAGGGTGGTGAACGCCAGTCTCTCCTGCTTGGGAACCCGCAAGGGAGGAATCACGTGGCAGAGCGAGGCGTGCCGGGAGGCTGGGAGGCCTGGGCACGGCCGGTGGGGCTGGGGGCGCGGCAGCAGCTTTTCCCCATTTTGGCTGAACTGGAGTGCCGGGCACAGCCTCCGCTCCCAGCCGGAACGGCATTTCAGTCAGAAGGGCGTGGACACTGCCTGTGTGCACTGCCCGTGGGCTGGCTCCCTACAGATGAGCCCAGAGCTCCAGGAAGGGTGAGCCCCTCTGAACCCACCCTAGAGCATGGGGATCGCGCAAAGATGGAGAGCCAGGATCTCTCTCCAACCATGCAGGGGACTGGCTGGCAGCTTAGAGTCAGGAGTCCTCCCTGGCTCAGCCCTTTCCCTCCAGGGGGCGCAAAACATCTGTGGCCTCCTCCAGTCAGGGAAAGTGGTGGGTGTAGGGCTGGACTTGCCGGCTGAGCTTGCAGGACAATCTGGTTATTCATCTGCTCACAGCCAGGGCAACTCTGAGTATGTGGGGGGAGGGGGAGGATAAGAGAGGCCAGATAAGCTGGCCCCATGGCGGCTGCCACTGGAGCTGGGGTTATCAGAGAGGCCTTGGGCCTGGCCCCTAACTAATTGGGGAGGTTATGGGCCCTGCCACAGCCTGTAATCAGCTGGAAGTGAGAGGTGGGCCCCAGAGTGGGGGACCTTCCTGCCCACTGGCCGTGGGGCAGCCAGCCTCCTGGCCTCTAGCGATGACACCCTGGGCCATCTCTGCCTCGCCCCCCCAGCAGACCTCCAAGATGGCATCACCTAGGAGGCCAACAGAACATGCATCTAATTGTGGCCTGACCCCATGACCTCGAGGAAGCCACGTGACCTTGCTGATTCTCACAGCACTACCTGCTCAAAGGGCAAATTGCTATGGACTTTCTCTCAGTTTGATGGAGGAAAAAAAATATCTTTATGGTCTTTGAGGTGGCTGACGGGAGCTGCAGTGGCCGCTCAAGGAGGGAGGGCACTGTCGGGGATCGATCTGAGGAAGGGCCCAGCGGTCCCAAGGCAAATTCAGGTGCGCAGCACCCTGTCGGACACTAGTGTCAGCTCCTCCGGAAGCAAGTGGGGGCCAGAGCAGGCAGCTGCCAGTCTGGGACTGGAAATGGTTTCTCAGTGCTAATTTTTCTGATTTTCACAGATCAGAGGATCTCCAAACTAGACGGTACCTAAAAGAGCACTGTTTGGTTCTCATTTTGCAGAGAAGACTAAGCCCAAGAGCGGGCCAAGGCCTTGCCAAAGGTGACAAAGTCACACAGCTACTCTGCTGATACCTGGGTGCTCCCTGCTGTCTCACATGCCCTGGCTGGTTTCCTTAAAGAGCCCCATTCTGCGCTGACCTGTGCCCCCTTCAAGACCCAAGACTCTGCTCACCCCCACCCCCTTGTCCTAAGACAAGGACTTGTCCCAAGCGCTTCCAGCTCCTGCTCCTGACTGACTTTGAAGCTGCTCCCTTGTCCCTGTGTAATGGGGAGGGCAGCCCCCTTCCTGCAGACCTAGAGCTGGAAACGCCAGGGGCCGAGGGAGAGAGGACCCTGTATGCCTTGTATTCATAGCAAGAGCCCAGGGTGGGGGCCCTGGAGGCTCAGTCTTGCCTTCCTGTGCGGGCAGCGGTGGTAGTAGCACCTTGCTCTCTTTGAACATCCCAGGGGTTCTGCACCGGTAGCTGTGAGGCCTCCAGTGAATTACTGTACCTCTGGGCTTCAGGGTCCTCACCTGTAAAGGAAGAGGAGGGAGGGGAACATGCCCTGCGCAGAAGAGCAACTAGGCCGGAGCATGCAAGGAGGAAGCTGCAGGTCAAAAGGGCAAAAGGTTGGTTCGAGGCCGAGTCCAGAGGCTGATCGGACAGACCAGGTAGCTCTTCTGCGGGGAGAGGGAAGGCGAGTGCGGCGCAGCTGTAGCCCAGAAAGTGGTTCCCGGTCGGGGAAGCTGCCCCAGGGAATCCTGGCCCCGCTCCCTGCGAAAGCCTTTTCAAAAGCAAAGCAAGGGCCCAGTGAGCACAAGGCAGCGGCCAGCCCCGCCCTCTCTGAGCAGGTGGGCTGGTCCTAGGGGTCCTTCCAGGGCTTTGCCCCTTCTTAAGCCACAGGGCAGCATGGCCTTTCAGGTTGCCGTGATCCCAGACACCCACAGCCGTGATCTCACACTCGTGCACGTCCACGCACACGCAGGTTCACAGATGTGCACCTCACTTTTGCCAACCCCGGGTCACAACTGGACAGCCGGGACCCGCGGACCTCCACTCCACAGCAGCGAAGTCTGGAGATCCCAGGGTTACGGGATCCCCCAAACTCTGGGGAAGTCGTCCAAAGTCCGGCGGGGACACGTCCTCGGTAGCTGGCTCAGGTGCAGAGCGACACCCCTCGAGGGCCCAGTCTGTCCCGGGCCAGAGCGGTCAGGCCGGAGCTTCGCCTTGGCCTCAGCCTGGTGGATTGGAGACTGGGCCACACAGGCCGTGGCTGCCCAGGCACTAACCTGGACCGCATGGGAAGAAGCGGCCCCGCCGCCTGTCCTGGCCTAAGGCCGGGGCCACAACGCGGCCCGGCCGGGAAGAGGTCGCGCCTCCCGCTCTCCCCGCGCCTCCCCCCGCCCCAAGCCCCATCCCAGGCACTTGGCCCGACCCTGCACCGGGTAATTGGGTCGGGAGGGAGGCGACGGGCGGGCGGCGACTCCAGAGAGACTACGCGCCTGTCAGCCGCAATTTGTCTAAGTGGACGGGACAGGCCGGGCCGCGGCGGGCCGGGGTCATCGAGGCCGCGGCCCCCACCCCAGCCAGACCTGGGGCGGCGGGGGAGCCAGGCCGGGTGCTAAACGGGGCTGGCTGGCGCCAAGGCCCCGGGAGGCGCGGGTGCAGTCGAACAGCCCCGGATGGGAAGCAACTCTGCATGCCCGCTCACCCCGACACACGCACACGACACGCTGAGCCCCGGACCGCGCCTCCACTGCTGGAGGCACACGGAGGGCCACGCACACTACCCCGGCTCAGCCTGGCCACGCTCACAGTGACTGTGTGCTTATACCCGTCTCAGGCCAGCACCCCGTTACCCGGATGCACGTCCGCTCTGCCACAAGACCATACATGCTCAAGCCACCCAGGCAAGCTCCCGCAGATAGAGATGCGCCCAGTCACGCACACCAAAGACACCGGCGGGGACCCCCCGGGGAAGGCCCCAACTGTGGCCCTTGACCCCACAAAAGGTTAAGGGGCCAGGGACAGACGGGCAAGCCAGCCAGGCTCTGGACCGCGGCACCGCCCGGCCCAGGCTGCCTCGCCGGATTTCCTTATTGACGGAGCGCGGAACGTACTGAGCGCGTGCGACCGAGCGGAGGCCGGGAAGCCCGCGCCCGCGCGACGCCGGGGCCCAGGAGGGCTTGGGAGAGGGAGGGGCGGCTGAGCGCGCGTCCCCCACCCGTCTGCGGGGCCCGGCCGATGCGAAGTGACAGGGGCCGGAGCTTTGTTGTGGAGCCTCGGCCGCCTGGCGCCAGCCGCCCCCGCCCGTGCCCTCCCCCTCCAGCCCTGGGCGGCTCGCAAGGCGCCCCCCGGGGCCTCTTAAAGAGACACGCACTCTTTGCCCTAGGGACCCCCCAGAGGCGCCTGTTCCCGGGAGGAGGAAGAGGGGTAGACCCAAGTGGGGGAGGGGCCGAACGGGAGCTGGGCGTCGCACGGCGCCGCTCGGAGGCCGCCTGAGCCTCCCCAGAGCGGGTTTTCGATGAGCGAAGGACATTCCTCGCTGGAGAGTTTGGCTGGGGGACGGGGGCGGGGGTGTAGATTCAGAATCTTGAGGGTGGCTGTGGCAGAACCTCGGGATCGTTGCGGGGCGGCAGGATAGGACAGATGGCGGGGGCCGGTCTAGAAAGAGCCTGTGACCGCCGAAGAGCAGGTCCGAGGTCCAATTCCTGTGGCCAGGTGGGGTCGCGGTTCCCAAATGCAACAGCTACACCGTAGCCACCGGATGTCTTGGGCAAATAACCCAGGCCAGTGTGTTTCAAACTCTCTGGGCCTTAAACCGCTGGACCAGCTACGGACCTTCCCCAGGAAAATGTTCAGATTGCACACAGTTAAGGTGTACACACATTCTTACAAGCACGAAAGTACGTGTACACACACGACTTTGCAAATGTATTCACTGATTTCCAGGCCCCTACCCGGATTCCGGGCTAATGATAGCTGCCCTGTCTATTATCTGGTCTCCTCACCGATGGCGCAAACCTGTCCACACATATCTTTCCCGAAGGGGGTCACATCCTGCCTAAGGTGGGGCCGGTGGGGCCGGTGGGGCTTTCCCTGTACAAAGCTGCGGCGGATCCTGCCCTGGCTGCGTAGACTGCACAGAGCGGAGCCGAAGATTCGTTCTGGTAGAGAGGAGGCACTAAGTGAGGAGCGACCCACCCAAGAGCGAGGTGGTGAAGAAAACCCCTGTGGGATCTGCGCCCATTTAAACGCTGGGTAGGGGAGTTTCGAGAGTGCCAGAGCCGCATCGGAAAAATAGAAAAATGGTCGCGTAGGTCAAACAGCTCCAGCGGGTCCGGAACTTAACTGCCCAGGGCGATCAGGTTTTACATTCCAGATCCGAGTGCGCAACGACCAGGTGCCCTGAGACTGGGTGTGCGCAGCTGACGGGCAGGGTTGCTTGGAACACCGTTGGATGTGGGCTGTACGCGCCCACCACGAGGGCACAGGGCCCGCTCAACTCATCCGCACTTGCACTGGTTGTGCGGGCAGAACTGTCACCCATGTCTAGTGAGTGGTCCGTCTTTTCCTTCGGAAGGCGACCGCCAGGAATCTGTCCGAGTGACGGCTCCCGAGCCCGATCCAAGCAGGTGTGTGGCCGCTTCAATCTCTAGGAGCACGCCTTAAGTTGCCGCTCCCTCTGCGCAAAGAGGGCACCACCACCCAGGGAGTAACACACACACACAAGCACGCACGCACACACACATCGCGGGGTTAGAGTGATACTGGGGCGGCCGCGAAACGAAGACTGAATGGGAAGAGTGGGTTCAACCACGGGGAGTTGGGGTGTTCAATCACAGGTGCGCACAGACATTCCGACCCCCACTGCTCGGAGCTGGTGAACTTGGGAGACGTGCGCTGGCGAAAGCTGGAAACTCTAGGAAAGTGGCGGAGAGCCGCTGGAGGATGCCTATGTTTAGGACGTCGGAGACTTGTGTCTCCGGTACCGGATGCGGCGAAAATTCGTTGGGTTGCGGGTCAAGAATCTGGGGGCCGGGATCAGCCCGCGCGGTGCCGCCTTGTTCTCGGCGAAAGGTGCACTCCCTCTCCTGGCCCCAAGGATCCGCTCTCCTGGCCCTCGGAGAGCTCAGGGCTGGGTCGGGACGCAGACCAATATTAGGCTGAGCTCAGAGCTTGCCCAGAACTCCAGGTTCCTTCACAGTCTTCGTGTGAGGGTAGGCGCGGGCTAGGGGGTCCCCGTGTTTCCCAAGTGCAAGGCCTCTAGTCCCGCTCCCGCCCACGCCGGCCCCACCAGGGCTCTGCCACCGCTCCACTCACCAGCTCCCGACACCTGGGTTCCGCTCCGGGACCTCCGCCGCCCGCGCCTCCCGATTCGCCCGCCCACCGGCCTCACTTTCCAGCGCCCGCAGCCTCCCTCCGGAGTGCAGGGGCCCCGGGCGGCGCCGCGGCCGGGAGCGGGGTCGGAGGCCAAGCTGGGGCGCTGGCCAGAGCGTCCGCGCTGCCGGGCACAGGAGGAGGGCGCCCCCTCTCCTCTCCGGGCCGTGTCAATGCTTTGCACTTGGGGCTGGCATGCGGCTGGGGGTCCTTTCCCAGGGCCCTGAGACCCGGGCGCCCCCCGCCTCAGGCCCATTCGGCGGGTCGGGTCGGCCGGCCGGCTTCCCAGTCCCGGCGCAGGCAGCCTCAGGCACTGGCGCAGGGTGGGGGCCAGGGCAGGGGGAGGGGTCTCAGGGCTCGCTGGCCCGTCATTGGTTAATATTTTATTCTGTTGACATGTTTTCTTACTGCTGAGGCTTCCGACACCTTCTCCCCGGCCCCCCCTCCCGGCCGGAGCTTGGCCTGAGCTGTCAAAACCCCGCCCCCGGAGACCCACAATTGGTCCAAAAAGCGTAAAATCAGCAATCAAGGGGGGCCTGGCTCGTTAGCGCAGGGGATCCGAGCAGGGCAGGACATGTGAGATAGTCACAGTTTTCCAGAGATCACGACAAGATCTAACCAGTCGCGCGTGGTCCCCGGCGCCGGAGCGGGCCAGCCCAGCCCAGCCCCGCGCAGAGCCCCCGCCACCCCCGCGCTCAGAGCCCCGCGCCCCTCGCCGTGCACCGGACGGGGAGCCGGGAGGAGCCGCCGCCGCGCTTGCCACCCGGGTCGCCCTTCCTCCTCGCGCGCCGCCGCCCGGGCCGGGGGTCCGAGCCCCGCGCCCCCGGCCCCGGCCCCCGGGCGCCTGGGCCGGATGTCCCGATGAGAGAGCCGGCGCTGGCGGCCAGCGCCATGGCTTACCATCCGTTCCACGCGCCACGGCCGGCCGACTTCCCCATGTCCGCCTTCCTGGCGGCGGCGCAGCCCTCCTTCTTCCCCGCGCTCGCACTGCCGCCCGGAGCGCTGGCCAAGCCGCTGCCCGACCCGGGCCTGGCGGGGGCGGCGGCCGTGGCGGCGGCGGCGGCGGCCGAGGCGGGGCTGCACGTCTCGGCACTCGGCCCGCACCCGCCCGCCGCGCATCTGCGCTCGCTTAAGAGCCTGGAGCCCGAGGACGAGGTGGAGGACGACCCCAAGGTGACGCTGGAGGCCAAAGAGCTGTGGGACCAGTTCCACAAGCTGGGCACCGAGATGGTCATCACCAAGTCCGGGAGGTAGGGCGGCCCGCTGGCCGGAGGGCGCGAGGGCGGGCGGGCTAGGGGACCCGACTGCACCGGTCAGCGCCGAGCCAGCCGCTCCGGGCTCCCAGTTCCGGCCCGGCGCTACGCTTAGCTCCCACAGACAACCAAATGGTTTTTCTCGTTTGGCAACGAGCGATACTTTAAGAACTAAAACGTCAAAAGCTCCCGAATGAAGTAAAACGAAAACATGCTCCTAAAGTGTAGTTCCAACCGTTCTGAATCTCAAAGCGGAGGAGGCCCCAGTGCTCGGCCCTGGCGGGTCTCGGAGGTCTCGGCTACAACTTCTTAGCTTCGTCACCTTGCTCTCCTGCCTCCTGGTCTGGCTCGGAGCTCCGGGGTCCAGCGTCTTCCGGACTTTCTTCAGACCCTGGGGCCCAGAATGAGGCCCGCACGCCGCTAGACCCAGGCTGGCCTGCTGGTTCCCGCCGGCCGTTCGGTTCCGGACAGCGAGGTAGAGCGGGCCCAGCCGCAGCCCTGACCCGGAGGGGACACTCGTCCAGGCCTACGAGCAAGGAGCTCTGGATTCACACGCTGTTCCAGGCCTTAAAGCCAAAAGAAAAACACAGTCCCCAACCCCGCCACCCTTCTTCGATTCAGCCACCAAGAGCCCAGGCCTCAGGCTCGCCCTCTTCCCCCGAACTTCAGGGCCAGGAGCCTCGTTAGGGCACTGCAACCCAGTTCCCCTAAAAAAAAGCCTCTGAATTTATTTCTGGAAGCTTCTGCTCCCCAGTGGGTATACCCACCGAACAAATTTTGGGGAGATTCAAGAGAAGCAGGTGTATTTTCAGAGGACCTGGATTTCTTTCCTGGACATTGGCTATCATCTCAGACAAGGGTGAGAGGGTCGCCAGATCTGAGCATAGGGCCACTGGAAGGCAGAAATGGGATTCCCCAGGAGTAACAACCACAGGTGGGGTCTTCCAGGAAGAAATAAGGGGGCAGAACCGTGGCCACAGGGAAATACAGATGGGGAAGATGCAGGCAGTGGTGTGTGTCCAGGGAGAGAGACCTGGGGCAGACAGAGGGGTCCCATGGCACCTTCCCCTTTCCTTTCCTTGCAGGCGGATGTTTCCTCCGTTCAAGGTGCGCGTCAGCGGTCTGGACAAGAAGGCCAAATACATCCTGCTGATGGACATTGTGGCTGCTGATGATTGCCGGTATAAGTTCCATAATTCACGCTGGATGGTGGCCGGTAAGGCCGACCCGGAGATGCCCAAACGCATGTACATCCACCCAGACAGCCCGGCCACTGGAGAGCAGTGGATGGCCAAGCCCGTGGCCTTCCACAAGCTGAAGCTGACTAACAACATCTCCGACAAGCACGGCTTCGTGAGTGCGGGGCAAGCTTGAGGATGGGCGGTCAGAGACTGGCACCTAGCACTGCTGCCTAGGGTTGAGGAGTGAGGTGGGGGTGGGGGTGCCCGAGTGCCCCTGCCCAGGTCACTGCCCTGTGGCTTATGCAGGCTGGGCCTGGGTCCAGAGAGCTCTGATCTGTGTAAGCCTGGGGAATGGCAGGGTGCGGGCGCGTAAGTTCCAGGCTGCTCACAATCTCAACTTGTGTCAGGCCTTCTAAAACCCCTTTCCTAGCGACCAGTGGCATGTGAGTGTGGCTGGGACTCTGTTGTGCAGCCATTGGTCTTTTGGTGTTGAGCTTGGGAGGCCTGCCCGCGACCCTGGCTTGTGCTCGTCCTTCTCCAAAAGCCGTGTCCCCATCCCTCTCCTCAAACTAGGAGATTTGAAAGTTAAACCAGCCCCTAGACAGCCTCTCTGAGACTCCCTTCCCTCCTCCCACAGACAGATTCCCAGCCAGAAGGAGGGAATTGGGGGGTTCTCTCCTTTTCCACCTGAGCCAGGGCCCCAGGGAATGGGAGGGGGTAGTTCAGGGGCAAAAGGGACGGCGTCTTCAGACTCAGGGCAGTCCATGAGCCTCAAGTTCCCAGTCTTCTCTCTGTGGGTTTACTAGGGCTTAGCCATGAGCCCAGGAAGAGAGGTTAAGAATGGAGTTGTGGAGGGTTTTTATTTTGTTTTATTTCTGTTTTCAACGGGGATAATTTTTTTAGAACAGAGAGAGACAGAGAGAAACTGTGATAAAAAGAAAATTGAAAGAAAAAATAGAATAGAAAGAATTAAGAGGAGAAAAAGAGCAGGGAAGACAGGAGAAAATAACAAAGGCGGCGGGGGTGGGGGTGGGGGTAATGTAGTGAAAGCAGAACCACGGAAGAGACAGAAATGGAGAGTTCAGGTCCCAAGGGAGTAGAAATGCTCCCTCCAAAGGCTGGGGGCTGCCGGCTGACCCGTGCCCTCCCCGCAGACCATCCTGAACTCCATGCACAAGTACCAACCCCGCTTCCACATCGTGCGAGCCAACGACATCCTGAAGCTACCCTACAGCACCTTCCGCACCTACGTGTTCCCCGAAACCGACTTCATCGCGGTCACTGCCTACCAGAACGACAAGGTGCGCGGAACGGGTGACGGGCCCAGCCCCTGCACCGACGCCCCCCGCCCCCCACAGGCAGGCTCCAACCCTCCACTCACATCCATCCGCAGCCCCCACCCACCCACCCACCCCGCCCCCTGACAGCCCGCTCCGGGAGCACCAAACCTCTCATCTCTAAGGGCAGCACGCACCGAAACCCCTCCAGGCTCCCTCCCAAGTCCACGACACGTACACATACACTCGCTCCCTGGGGCGCGCAACAGCTGGGCGCTCGTTGGGGTGGAGATGTTTACTTAGCAATTAGCAGAGACTTTGGGCCCGCGCGGACAATTTTACATTTCATTCGTTTATTTCTTGGCTCAGGGATGGGAATTTAAATGAAGAGAGGGTGCCCGAGGCAATCTGCCCAAGCTCTCCAGGTGCTAGGAACCTCACGCTAGGAACCTGGGGCCCAGCTTTCATTCTCCCGGGGAAGCCAGAGGTCGGGACAGAGATCACAACCCCAAAAGCAACCCCTTTGGGCCAGTCCGGGGCCAGGACCTCTTGGGAGGTGTTTAGAGACTTTTCCTTCAAGCCAAAGCGCTTTTTCTGCTTGATGCCTTTCCACACCTTCTTCCTAGAGGGGCAGAGCACCACCCCCATTAGATTCGTGTGCGTGTGAATGAGGTGTCCAGAGTGTCCTGACACCCTCCTTTCCGTCTTTGTCAACCGATGTGTAAGATCGAGTATGCGTGCGCTATTATTTGGGATGCCTTGCAAACGTGTGGAGGCGCGTATTTTCGTTTCTTCTCTGGGCACTTGTTTTGTCTGCGTGTACTTGCGTGTACGCGGGCCCGTGAGTGTGACTTGCCTCTTCTGTGTCTAAGGACCTGCATGTGCTCTGCGGTCCCAGGGGCCGGGTTTGTTTGCGTGCCTGAGCCTGTGTGCATGCTTGGGCCGATTTCCACACTGTGCTCACAGCTTTGGGCCTGTGTGTGCAAGCGGAGCGATCCTGCTTCGAAAACTTGGAGGAGAGACCCTGTCGCCTTCCGCGAGACCCGCCGTCCGGCCTCGCCTAGCCTTGGGGTTCAGAGTTGCCCATCTCAGGTGGGAGGGTACCAAGTAGACACTCCCGGGCTCTCCTCGGGGCCGGCAGCCGCTGACCTCGGGGTGACCCAGGCCCAGGCTCGAAGAGCCGCATTCTGACCTGTTGCCGCCCCCTTGGTCCCCGCAGATCACACAGCTGAAGATCGACAACAACCCGTTTGCCAAGGGCTTCCGGGACACCGGGAACGGCAGGAGGGAGAAAAGGTGAGGGTTGCTCGGGATCTCTCCGCGGCGGGTGTCCGCGGGAGCAGGACGAGAGGGTGGGTGCGCTGTCCTCTGACCCACTCCCTCCGTTTATCCCCAGAAAGCAACTGACGCTGCCTTCTCTGCGCTTGTACGAAGAACACTGCAAGCCGGAGCGCGATGGCGCCGAATCGGACGCCTCGTCTTGCGACCCTCCCCCAGCACGGGAACCGCCACCGTCCCCGGGGGCAGCGCCTAGTCCCCTCCGCCTGCACCGGACCAGAGGTGAGGGTCGGTCGGGCGGTCTGAGCAGGGGTTGGGGAAGGGGAAAGAGAGGGTCTCGTCAGGGCGCCGGCTGGCTCTTTGCTCAACGTCAAGCTAAGCCTACGGCCCGGGGAAACGTTCACAGTGTCTGGGATGGGGCTCCCACTCTGGACGCCCCTGTAAGAACTGTCCCTCGTAGCCAGAAGCTCCGGTTGGACTCCGAGCTAGGTTCCCGGCGCTGTGTGACCCTGGCAGTAAAGGAAACTCTACAAGGCTCAATTTCTCCCACTGTATATAAGGAGACTTGCATTAGGTGACCTGTCACTGCCCCTTGCCCGATGAGGATCTAGAAGCCAACGACTTGCCTTCCCCGACACCAGGCCTTTACAAGTCTCGTACCCGCCCCAGACACCAGGAGAGCCTTCGCGTCTCTCTTCCTGAGCCCCTGTAAACCCCCGCTTCCCCTCTTCCTGCAGCCGAGGATAAGTCGTTCGCCGCAGACAGTGACCCAGAACCCGAGAGGCCGAGCGAGGAGCGCGCGGGACCCGCGCTAGGCCGCAGCCCGGCCCTGGACGGCAGCAGCCCCCCTCGCTTGACCGAACCTGAGCGCGCCCGGGAGCGGCGCAGCCCGGAGAGGGGCAAGGAGCCGGCGGAGGGCGGCGGGGACGGCCCCTTTGGTCTGCGGACCCTAGAGAAGGAACGGGCCGAAGGCCGGCGGAAGGACGAGGGGCGCAAGGAGGCGGGCGAGGGCAAGGAGCCCAGCCTGGCACCGCTGGTGGTACAGACAGACAGTGCGTCCCCCCTGGGCGCCGGCCACCTCCCGGGACTGGCTTTCTCTGGCCATTTGCATGGGCAGCAGTTTTTCGGGCCACTGGGGGCTGGCCAGCCGCTCTTTCTGCACCCGGGACAGTTCGCCATGGGCCCTGGAGCCTTCTCCGCCATGGGCATGGGTCACCTGCTGGCCTCGGTGGCAGGCGGCAGTGGCAATAGCGGAGGCGGCGGGCCAGGGGCCACCACCGGGCTGGACGCAGGCGGGCTGGGCCCTGCGGTCAGTGCGGCAAGCACCGCGGCGCCCTTCCCGTTCCACCTCTCCCAGCACATGCTGGCTTCTCAGGTAAGGCCTGTGATCTGGCGGCATCAGGATGGAGGGAGGAAGAGCAATGGGGGTGGCTGGGGTAGGCACAGGGCTTAAGGATGCCATAGGCCCTCCGATTCAAGCTGGCAAGGACTCCGTCCTAGGGAGGCCGGATGTACACTCTCTAGCACACTAGGTTCAGGGATGCTAAGACTCTAGGCCCAGGGTCTGGCCAGGGTGCTCCTTCTGACTCCTGTGTGACCTCGGGCAAGTCCCTAACCCTCTCTGGGCCGACTTCCTTCCCTATAACCACAGCATAGAATGAGGCAGCCATTAGATTCTTCCAGCTCTGACAGACTGGAGCTGCCCCCGACCTTTGCGAAGTCCACTTTCCTGGCCTCGGGACATTTTCCTTGGAAGCAGAGACCCTCACCTCACTGTAAACTCCTGAAAGGCCAAGGTGGCTGGACAAAGGGATGAGGACATTTTGCAATATTTTCTGGACCATTGACCACCACAATGATCCCCCTCCAGGTACCTTTTTCAGGCCCTCCGGAAGCCCACTGACCTGACAAAGGGCAAGGCTGCCCTTCCCTCCCCACCTTGGGTCTCCTAGCTCCCCCAGCCACACATCTTCGGGAAAAGGGGCTCAGGTCCCCAGGCCCAGGTTGAAACTCTGAGCTCCCAGGGGAGAGTTTATTAAACTGGCCGGCAGCAAAGTAAGGAGATCAGATGGGGAGAGCGGCCTCTTTGGTTGCTTGGGTGGAATATTCCCTGTGGAAAGATGTGGATTCTCTTCATTCATTTTCTTCCCTCTGAGGTTTCTGGCAAATTGAACCCTTGAGATCATATCTTACGGGAAGGAAAATAGGAGTTCAGGTCTAAGAAGGCTCCTTTGGCTTAGAAGCAAATATTTTTTTAAAGTGGGGGAGGAGATTTTAAACAGGCTTTAAACAGAGCTCAGTGCAGGGCGGGGGGTGTGGAGTGAGTGTTGGAGGCACTAACATCACATACCTAGGACTCTGAGCTGGCAAGGAAGCTTCTGGAAAATGGGGTTCAGGGCCCGGAGGTGGAATCTGAACTTGATTCTGTATGTATGTGAATGCCTCCTCCCCAGACAAATTCTGGTGACGAGTGTGGCATCACAGAGGTCATGGAGAAGTCATGGTCTCTAGACACAGCCTGGTCAGCAGGTGCAGGGCTAGGGTGAGAATACCCAGCACCCTGGAGGCATCACTTGGTAAACTGCCAGTGGTTAAGTACCCAAGCCAGGGTAGCCCACCCCTGGCCATCAGGTAGAGCCAGATCCTGGGAGAACCAATGCCTCCCTCCTTCCTCCCAACTTGAGATGCCAGGTCTGAATGCCCAGTAGGGCTTGACCTTCTAGGAAGGATATTTTTTCATTTCTGACTAAGCTACTTCTTTTTCCCTCCCTGCCTGCGCCAGGCCTGAGTCTCCCTGGGAGCCCAGCACAGCCAGCTCCCTGCCCTCCTCCCCATACCCACGTACTCTGAGGAGTGAGCCATTATTTCAAAGGTCAGATAATCCAAAAGTCGGGCCTCATGCACTCTGGCGGTGTTTATCCAAGGTTTCCTGGCTACTGTGCTCTCCACTGGCGAAGACTGCATTCCTTCCTCAGCTGCCACTGAGGTGCCGCCAGGAGTTCTTTATAGCATATTCAGGCCAGTTTGTAAACTGATTGGCATCTGTGCCCTTCTCCTGGCCCAGGCAAAGATCTCTGAGTAGGTGGGCAGGCAGAAGGAGAGTTTACAAAGCTCCTCCCCCCTACCTGTGCTGCCTCGGCCCTTTGGGGGTACCTGCAGGGCTGGGGAGGACATCGTTCTAAGTGAGCAGAAGCTGCCAGGACAGGCAAAGCTGCCTGCTTGCCACCTGGCCCTAGGCCGGCACTATTTCCTCCCTCTAGGCCTTTGCCTGTGCTGGTTCAGCCACCTGGAATGTCCTTCCCTTCACTCCTCCTGGCACAGAGCTCGATGGTGCCAGGCCTTCGTGTCAACCTGAAGTGAACCGTAGGCATACTGGCTCGTGTCTAACTGCTGCTTGGGGTTATAATCATGTGAGCCTTCTGTTCCTGAAACAGCAGGGCAAGGAGTCCTAGCGGTAGCGCCATGCCCAGCACCAAGCTCACCCTCGGGGACACCTCAGGCAGGATGCCTAATCCTTGTGTCGTTCTGGTTTTTTCCAGGGAATCCCAATGCCTACTTTCGGAGGCCTCTTCCCGTACCCCTACACCTACATGGCGGCCGCTGCCGCCGCCGCCTCCGCTTTGCCAGCCACCAGTGCTGCCGCTGCAGCCGCTGCTGCCGCTGGCTCCCTCTCCCGGAGCCCCTTTCTGGGCAGTGCCCGTCCCCGTCTGCGCTTCAGCCCCTACCAGATCCCAGTCACCATCCCGCCTAGCACTAGTCTCCTCACCACTGGGCTGGCGGCGGAGGGCTCCAAGGCTGCAGGCAGCAACAGCCGGGAGCCCAGCCCGCTGCCCGAGCTGGCTCTCCGTAAAGTGGGGGCTCCGCCCCGCGGTGCCCTGTCGCCCAGCGGCTCAGCCAAAGAGGCGGCCAGTGAACTGCAGAGCATCCAGAGACTGGTGAGTGGGCTGGAGAGCCAGCGAGCCCTCTCCCCGGGCAGGGAGTCTCCCAAGTGAGGGGGCTGCCCAGCTACTCCGCTGCCACGAAGGCCTCCCGGGCTGCCTGCCCCTGCTGCTTGGGACCTGCACAGCACAGAATGGGTATTTATTTAAATAAAGGAGAAAAAGCGGGCTGCAGCCTCCGGAACAGAGCCCTGACCAACCAGCAGGGGCCTGGGACACTTCCCTGGGCCTCACAAGGAATCCTGACCCCGGGATCACAGGCGCTTTGGAGTCACTGGACACGGTCCAGATTTGCTCCGGTGTCAAGGTGGCATCGTCCAGGGGCATCTCCGGGTGCTCCAGCGCGGTGGGGAGACCTCGTCCCGGCACAGCGGTCTCATCAGGAGCCAGAAGGTGCAGGGGCTAGGGGTGGGAGCTTCGGAGGGAGCCCCCGAAGGCCTTAGCCTCCTGCCTGGACCGCTTGAGAATCTGGGGTGACGGATGCTGGGGTCAGTGAAGACCGAGTCAGTGTAGACTTGAGCTGGGAGGGACCTGGTCTTATAGTCCTTCCACCTCTTCCCCCCAAGAGACAGGCGCCCCTTCTACACCTGGGTCAGCGGAGTGAGTGGCACTCCTGCCTTCAGTCCCCAGGGAAAAAAAAGATATTTATGAAATAAATGGTAATTTGTGTAAATAAGCTTTAAGATTCCCAGAATATGCAAATTGGTATTAATTTATTCAAAAGTGTACATTGCTGTGTACATACTATTTAGAGATTAACTCATAGCATTTAAATTTTTTTCATTTTACATGAGCATCTATATTGTACAGGGCTGGGGGGGAGTGGTCTTTGGCTGCAGGAGAGAGGCCCGACTCCGGAGGAGCTCCCACCCCGCCAGCCCCTCGGCCCCTCCGCCCGGGCTTTGCTCGCCTGGCCCGCGGGCTCCACCTCAGGTTTTCACTTTTCGCTCCGGAGTGAGACGAAACGAAAAAAAGGAAAAAAAAAGAAAAAGAAAAAGAAAAGAGAGAGAGAAAAAACAATAAAACGCGAGAAACCAATAAAACGCTACACTGCGAAGTGAACGGCGCTGTGCGCTCTGTGGGCCGCGCGGGGCTGGGGCGCAGCAAGCGCGTTAGGAGGGACTGGAGGCGGGAACAAACGGTTGGGCGCCCGGGCTCGGCGGCAGCTGCATCCTGGGGGCGGCAGCGCGACTGGGGCAGCGGGCGGAGCTGCGAAGCCGGGCGGCGCCGGTGCGGGCCGCGGGCCGGGCTAGAAGGCGCCGAACCTCCTCGAGCCCCTCGAGCACCCCGCGCTCCCCGCGCGCTCCGCGTCCCAGGCCTGGGACCGGGCTCCCTCTACTGGCCACTCCCCTCTGTCCGCCGCTCTAGCCACTCCGCGGATTCCCGGCTCCTTTTATGGGGCACCTTAGTGGAAACGCACCCCTTTTAGCTTCTCTGGGTAAGTGGGGCTGGTAAGGTGGGTGATCCCTCTCTCCTCCGAGGAGGGCTTTGGTTGTAGTCTCCCAAATAGCGCACGCCCTAGAACTCTTCCATTTCTCTGCCTCCCAAACCTCAAAGAGACCTTCCATGTCGAGGCTGCTGACTAGATTGGCAAAGTCTAGCCTGAGAGTTTTCCCCATCTGATTTCATCTGAATCTCTCTTGGAGGTGTGGGGAGTGTGAGTCAATAGGCTATTCCTTTCCTGCCTTCGTCTCCCCCTATATAATAATGGGCTTGGCTGGGGATTTCTCTAGGAGTCCTGCTGCATTCGTTTCCATTATGCCCGTACCTCCCAGATGCCCACTCCTGCAAGGACAGCTACCTCCTGCCCCCATCCTGTGGCTGGCCAGGGCGGCACCTTTCTTCCTATTTGCCCAGCCAACAGGTATCTGCAGCCACAAACACTAGCAGTGAGAAGGGGTCGGAGATGGGCAGTCCCTCGGTCAACACACCCCTAGGTCTTCGGGTCACTGAGCCCCTCCACTTTCTTCCCAGTCCTCTCCTCCCCTCCCCTTTCCCCATCTCTCCCCTCCCCTCCCCTTCTCTCCTCTCCTCTGCTCTCTTTTAGTTGTATCTTTATTTTTTTAAAACGTTCAACATTATTTTCTATTAGTTTCAGGTGTATGGCATAGTGGTTAGATAATCATACAAGTACCCTCCTGGTACCACACATAGTTATTAAAATATAATATTATTGATTGTATTCCTTCTTTATGCTGTGCTTTACATCCCCACGATTATTTTGTGACTACTAATTTGTACTTCTTAATCCCTTCACCATTTTCACCCAGCGCCCCCAACCTCTCTCCCCTTAAGCAACCATCGGCCTGATCTCTTTACCTGTGAGTCCCACTTCTCTCCTCTTTAAGCTTTAGGGATCTGTGACGCCCTGGTTGAGCAGGTTGTCCTCCTTGGGACTTAGGGGAGTGGGAGGCACTGGCCCTCGACTCAGGAGGGGCACCAGGGACGGTGATATGGAGAAAGGGTGAATGAAGGTGGAGTTGGAATGACAGTATCTGGGCCTCCAAACTCCCAGGACACCTTCCTGGGCCACGCATTTGCAAGGAAAGAGAACTAAGCCGCCTCTTCCAGGGAGAGAGCTGGTCCTTTGGCCTCCCTGAATTGGCTAGGATCTGGGTCAGTGAACGAGTGGGAGGACGCAGGAGATTGTTCCAGCGCCAGAGGGTGAGCTCCAGCTACTCTGCTTCCGAGTCTTCAGGCATGGGGAACAGCGAAGGGGCACTCCAAGAACGGGTGGGCAGAGAGACCACTTTCTGAGCTCAAATAGCATCCCTCGTCGACACTGTACTTAGTCGAGGAGGCTTTGGGCTAAAATCGCCTCTAAGATTGGAAGCGCAGGAGCGTGTTCGCTTCTTCCAGTTTCTCGCTGACAAGTACGTCCAGGAGTTGGGAAGAGGCCGCAGGTTCACAGCAGCCTGCGGAGCGTGCTGCTGACACCAGGGGGCAGCACCGACCTGGAGCCGCGGGAGGGGCCGCGGGCACAGCGGGGAACCTGAGGAGGGTCGCTGCAAAGGTGGGGCTGGCTGGCGTCGCAGAGGGAGCAGCCGGGTGAGGCGGAGTGACGTTCCCCAGCGCGGAGACGGCCCCGGGTCCGGAGTGCAATTTGGAGACTCGCCCCCTTTTGCCCCGCCTCCCGCTGCTCACGTCCCCTCTCAGAGTTGCCTTCGAAGCGCTCCGCTGGGTCCCAGCTGCGAACCTGAGTTCAGCTGCGGGAATCGCGCGGCCGGCGGCAGGGCCTAGTTCCAGACAAAGGCCAGGCCGCTCCCTGGCCCAATTAAGCCATCCGCCTTTCAGTGCTCATTGTTCCCGGGGTCGCCAATTAGCCCAGGCCCCCGGGTCCCGCCGCTCCGGTGCCCCAAGGCCTCCTTAACCCTTCAGGGCCTGGCACCGGGGGCCCTAGACGGCAGAGCCGCTAGCGCACAGACCTGCGAGGAGGGCATATTTGGGTGTGACGGGAACTGACGGATCTCTGAGGCCTGTTGGTGACCTGCTGTGCAGCCGCGGGGCTCTGTGCTTTGGACCTGTGCGGTCTGAGAGGGAATTGTGCGTATAGGTGTGGGGCTGTGACTGTGGTTCACGTGGGAGCTTGGAGACTGCAGGTGTGGGAGCGGGGGCTCCGCAAGACCTTTTAGCGCCCAGGCAGCAAGGATTCTGAGACCTAGAGGGACCTCATTTCCTCTTCGGCTAATCCGAGTGTTCCCAGCCCGCGAGCCATTCTTTCCCCTCCCACCCCCTACTTCCCAACCAAGTCCTGCGGTGGAGGAAAATTTCAGTGTTAGTAGCGGGGCCCTGCCCTACGTGAACGGCTCAGAACTCGGGTCCGTCTCCCCCGCGCTGCGAACGCACGCGCAGGGCATCCCTTGGAGCCATAGGGACGCGTTCAACTTGGTGACATCCAGGACACCACAAGTGAACGCCCCAGCTCGCGCGCCTCCTCCCCCAATTTCCCACGTATACGATGGTTCAAGAGACAGAGTCTCTATGAGACCGAGGTTTAAACTCTAAGTGTGGCTTCCTCCCCACCCCCCTCCATGGGAAGTACCTCAAATTCAGTCCCACTCCGACCCCTCCTCGGTCCTCAACCCCAAAGTTTGGAGTACTAGTTGGGCGGGCAGTGTCCAGCGAGGGGCCGAGAGCTCCATGCTTTAGGGACTGGGCAGCGGAGGGGAGATTGGTGCGCGCCCGGGGAAAGGGGCAAAGGGAAAAGATCCTGAGCTCTAGGTGCTCGCTGGGCACTCCTGGGGCGGTGGGGGGGGGGCGCGCCCTCGAAAGTGCAGCTTGGTCACCCTTCACTGAATGCGTTGATGCCTCGGTCCGAACGCTCCTGGGACTCTGATTTGCCCTTGGAGCTACTTTTGGGCTCTCTGGAGGCTCAGATCCGTTCGCCCACTCCCCAAGCATCGGGGTCCCACAGCCGGTGGCCGCCTCTCTTTCCCCTGCCGCTCCTCTTGGGACTTTCCGCGCACCGGGCCAGGAGCTAACTTGGAGCTGGCCCAGTTCGCGGGCCGCGGCAACTCCCCGAGGGCCCACGAGGTGGCGCTCCAGGCCAGAGACGGGCGGCGGCCGCGCAGGCCGCCTAGCGAGAGAGTGGGAGGTGGAGAGACCCACAGCCAGGTGGGCACAGAGACAAATCCGCACCGACGTAGGTCCAGGCCCAGGGACCGCACAGGCAGCCGAGGGATGGAGGCGTTCCACCGAGCCCGAACGCGGCTGTGGACGGGGCTGCAGTCACGTGCACGGGAGTGCCCGAGGCTCAGGGTGGGGGCTCCTGCCCCTGTCCTTGTGCTGCCCTGCGGTGGCCAAAGCCCCCGCCCGCGAGGCCCCGGCTGCAAACACCGACCGGCCGCTCTCTGTGTGCCTGGCTGGGCTTGGGGCCCTCGCAGTCCCTCTCAGGGCAGGGGGGCCGCCGAATTCCGGCCTTCCTGGATTCTCAGAAGAGGTGCTATGAGCTTGAATCTGCAACGCCCCGGGCAAACAGCGGGGCCGACTCCCCGGTGCGGGGGCGTGCGGGGATAGCAGGCTGAGGCGGCTGGGGCCCCTGGGGCGGCTGGGCGGTCCACCTAGGCCCCTTCCTCCAGCTCTTCACTTCCCCCACCCTGGTCTTCAAGGTCGACCCCTTGAAGGGCGTGCAGGATGGCCCCCCCTGCGGCGAGCCCTGCCACCCTGCCCACCTGGGGTCGGGTCCCGGGTCTCCGTGGCCCCCGGGTAGCAGAAGCCCAGGGACGACTAGGAATCTGCGTTGTTCAGTGGGAGGTGAGAGGCGTTGGGGAATGGGAAGAGCCTAGGGGTCAGTCTGAGAATCTTTCCCTTGGGTTAAAAGCCACCAGGTCTGGGTCAGGTTTGAACGGGGACCAGAGGATGTGAGGCCCAGTGGCCTGATGGCCAGTTTTGTTGGGGGCGGGGTTTGGCAGCCTGATTCCAGCAGACCTTTAAGGCTCCCGGATGAGCTCTGGCTCCCTGGGGATTATCTCCGTTGTTGTTGTTGTTGTTGTTGTTGTTGTTGTTGTTAACTAAAGGCACAAAACTAGAAAGCAGCCCAGTGCACACTGGCTTCCATCAGTTCCGCTGCAGCACAGTCACCAGCTTTGTTGTTAACCCAGCCAGGTGTCTTCCCTGCTCTAGGATTCCAACTCCTTCCTGCTCAATGTATAACACAAGGTAGGGGCACGCCTTTGGTAAGTTAGTAGTCATCTGCACATCCAACTACTGCTGAAGCTGGGGCGATAGGCACAGATCAAGCTCTGGTTCTAGCTGTGTGACTTTGGACAATGTGACTTTCTTCTCCGAGCCCAGAGTCTTCGTCCTGAAAATAAGTGGTTTGAACTAAAAATCAAATTGATCTATGAGTGAGCAGTCGACCTTGATCCAGTTTCAGTGATCCCCAGCCTCAACTTCAGGTAAGAGACAGGAACTCTAGTCTGATTTAGTGTTTCAGGAACCTAAGCCGAGGGGATAGGCAGAGTCACCCCCAGACCTAGGCTGCTGTCACTGAGATTCTTGGGGAACGAACAGGACGGGCCAGGATGAATCACAATTAGAAAATCACATTCCAGGTCCTGAAACCCTTAGGAACTGGCCGGCTCCTGCTGCCTGCACCCCTTATGGGATGTGTTTATTGCCCCTCCTCCCTAACCCACCCCCAAGCCCAGCCAACTGCAGGAGAGGCACTGACTGGTGGAGGGTGACTTTGGCATCCAGCACCACAGTGCATTGACTCACCGTGACTTCTTCCCAAAGAGGGAAGGGGATACTGATGGGGGACATTCAGGCCCTGTGTTTAAGGGTGCCCCCCAGACTTGGTTGGGCTGGCTAATCCCTTACCTGTGTGGAAGGCTTTGTGGTGTTGAAAGTACTTTCACATATGGGCTCTCACTGAACCCTCACCGTCAGGGCGCTGATTATGAATCTCCTCTTCCCAGACGATAACATTGCTATTCAGAGCCATGTGACCAAGCCATTCAGTAAATACAGGAAGAGGTCTTGCACAACCCCATGGGCTGGGTCCCTTGCAAATGTTAGCTGATGAAGTGATGATGGGTGAGAGTCAGCCGCATGGCTGGGAAAGGCCAAAGGGGCTGGATGGGTGCCCCTCTGGCAGGGCCAGGGGGAGTGTCCATGGGAGAAACTGCCTGACTCAGCCTAAACCTGGGAGACCAGCGGAAGGGTGGCCTTCTCAAGTCTTATCAGCCCAGCAGGGCCTGCCAGGGACCCCGGTGGGGGAAGGGGCTTTTCCTGTTTGAAACAATAGCAGGGGTGTTGAAGGGTTACCTGAGATGTCACATGGCAAGTGCTTAGCTCAGGTATAGATCATGTTTGCTCTCCTTATTAATGATTTCCATCCCAAAGAGAATATGATATCCTCTGGCCCCATGTGCCTTCTCCTCAGCCTCCCCAGAGGAGCCGTGGGACACCCACTGTGTGCTTTACGCTGGGCACGTTTTCTTTTCTTTTCTTTTCTTTTCTTTTCTTTTCTTTTCTTTTCTTTTCTTTTCTTTTCTTTTCTTTTCTTTCTTTTCTTTCTTTCTTTCTGTTTTAGATTTTATTTATTTTTAGAGAGAGGGAAAGGGAGGGAGAGAAGGAGTCACACATCCATGTGAGAGAGAAACATCGACTGGCTGCTCCTCATACATGCCCCGACTGGGAACCAAACCCGCAACTCAGGCATGTACCCTGACTGGGAATCGAACCGGAGACCTTTCATTTTTCGGATCCATGCCCAACCCACTGAGCCACACCAGTCAGGGCCGGGCATATATTTTTTAATTTAATTCTCAGCACTGGGTGGTGGGTATGATTATCCCCATTTACAGAGGAGAAAACCAAGATTCAGGCCTGCCCAAGGTCATACAGTTGCTAAGAAGCATATCACGAGTCACACCGAGGCCTGGCCGACCCCAACCCTGTGCCCTTTCCTGATCCCTTAGAGCTCCTGCTCTACGGCCCTGGGTCTTCCCAGTCCCACTGGGCATTTGGCCCCGTCCCCTGTGGCAGGCCCTTGTGGGCCTGGGCCTTATTTAGCCCTAAATAAGTTGGCTCCTTCACCCCGCCCCAGAGGGGCTGCCTGCCGTTCCTGCTTTGGCCTCTCACAGCTGTCCGCCGCAGCTCTGGTTTTAGTATCATTTCACATTCTGAGAAACCATTCAGTTCTGCACCAGTGTCCCAGCCGGTCGCTCCACCACTTACACACGGATACCGCATATAGATTCACTCATGGACACACATGCCTGCACATGGAGGCCCATTTATAGCATGTTAACACCCACCCATACAAAGTCATACAAATGCATACACATATTGACCACCCCTTATGCAGAGGCACTCCCTTAACAACCACATAAAAACAGAGACATGCATACAAACACAGAGAAGCACCCACCCACACACAGGCACGCACACAATACAGGGAAACATGCACACACACAAATGCACACAGACACACGCCGTCCCAGGTTTGCTGGGGCCAAGCCCTTTCCCACCCAACTCCTTAGCACTGCCACATCTCCTGCGGGAGGAGATGTATTTGTTTAAAGTCTCTGTCTCCTAGGAGATTGTTGGCTCCCTCAAGGTAGGGCTGGTGTCTGTTTTGCTTATTGCTGGGTGCCCAGACCTAAAACTGCTTAACACGTGGCAGGTGTGCAAAAAGCATTTGCTGAATGAATGAACTGCTCCCTCCAGAAGCAGGGCCCACACCTGGTCCCTCCAGGATATGCTTGCCCGAGCCCTGGGCCCCTCCTGAGGAGGTCTTGCCTGTGCTCCAAGTCAGCTTGGAGTCAGCTGCAGAGAACCCTTGAGGCCAAGGACTACAGACCCAACCAACGGGGCTTCCTCTCTCTCAAGAGGAACTAGGACCCAGGGAAGACACGTATCTTGCTTGAGGGCTTGTAGCAGTGGGAGAAGCATCCAGGTTGCTAGGGTTTGAATGTTTGTGCACCGCCCCCCCATTAATTTTGAAGCCTTCCCCCCCAAGGTGATGGTATTAGGTGGGACCTTTGGGAGGTGCGTAGGCCATGAGGACAGAGGCCTTATGAATGGGATTTCGTTGTTAAAAAGAGATCCCTTTCCCTTTCTCCCACATGAGGATACACGGAGACATCTATGATCGGGAAGGAAGAGGGCCTTCATCCTGCTGGCACCCTGTTCTCGGACTCCCAGCCTCCAGAACTGTGAGAAATAAATGTCTGTTGTTTGTAAGGTTCCCAGTGTGTGCTCATTTTGTTCATAGCAACCTGAATGGACGAAGGACCATTCACAACCAGGCCCTCCCACCCCTCAGACCCTGTTCCCCAGGGGCTCTGGGTGTCTCTGGACTCTCCTGTCCTCTGGTGTCTCAGCCTTTACTGCCACTGAGCCCTGCCTTGAGCAACAGCCTTGCCCCTCCAACCCCCAGCTCCAGGGCGGGCCTCTCCGCCTGGGACATTTGGGAACCTCCCAGCACACGTGCTGACCCAACTTCCTTGTCTGGCTCAAACCAGGCCAAAGGGCTGGGTTGTGAAGGAAGAGAGGAAGAGGTTCCAGATGGAGGGAAGATTGTGCGAGTCTGTGAAGGCCCCAAGGCAAGGTCAGCAAGATTAACCTCAACACCTGGGCAGGTGGACCGTGGGGGCTGGTGGCCTGGGGTGGAGGGCCAGGCAGGACTCACAGAGAGGCTAAGGGGTCGCCGGACGGGCCTGGGTGTATGCAGCTAAGGGCAGAGCCCCCACAGGTGACCGGACTGCTGTAGAGAAATACTGAGGGCAATGAACCCAGCGCACATGCCCGCTGATGGGGCCTCCTCTCTCTTCTGAGGAACCCGGGCCTAGGGAGGAGGCGTTTCCTCCTGGCTGGTGTGTTGCAGGTGGCCTGGGTTCTCCTTGCCTGTGAGCGGCGGCAATGATTCCCTCTGACCACTAGGTGGGGATCTGGAGTTGTTCAGCCCTGGAGCGTGGGCCTCGGGCCTGTTTCAGGTCTGGGGCTCCCAGCCTGCCTGGCCGCAGCCTCTGGGGGAGCCAGGCCTGCTTTCTGTGCCTCCATTCTAACTGATGGCTCGGCCCTGCTACCAGATAAGGACGCTGAGGGGAGTAAGAGCTCAGATTTTGTGCAGCCAGACAGACCTGAGTTCAGATCCCAGCTGTATCTCCAGCTCTGTAGCTTTGACCCTTGAACCTCAATTGTCCTCATCTTTAAAACAGACTCCTGTCTACTTATTCCACAACTGGCAGGGAGATACATGGCCGCCCTGATTGCCACGAAGAACAGTGGGGACAGGCAGTGTTCTGATCGCTCATGCTCAGGTAGGACAAGCTGACCCAGGAGGACGAACTGAATGTGGGACAGTCCCCATTCATCCCATCCAGCACTCCCCCAAAGCTGCTTGCTTTCAGGGCTCTGTGGGGTCCTAAGGAAGCAGGGCCCGGTCTCCTCTCTCAGGTTACCCACAGACAAACAGGGTTGGAACCTGGTAGGCTCACAAGGGGGCTTTGGGCTGTTCATCCTCCAAGGCAGGGAAAACCCCATATTCCTTCTGCCTGGAATATGCCCATGGCCCTTCATTATTTTCTAACACTCAAGTCAAAAATCCTTTACTTCATCGTGCCTTACCTGGCTGTTCCTCCCTCCAAACCTGGGCTCCCGCAGTCCCCGTGTGTCCTTCTCTGCGGATGTCACTCATGCATCAGTGAACTGTGGCTCCTGGTGCAGAGGAGGTGCTTAATGCGCATACCACAGTGTTGCCTAAAGATGAGGAAGACTTCAGAGAGCGGGAACTTGAAAAGAAGAGAGGGCATTTCAAAGCCCCAGGACAGGGTGTTTGGGTCGTATGGGGAAGTGAGGAGCCAGCCCTATTTCAAGAAAGTTGTGCCCTCTGCTCAGGGCGAGCCACTCTGGGAGGCTGGCAGGTCCGGGAGGGTGGCGGCGGCTGGAAGCCCTGGCAGGAGAGGAGCGGACTCTTTAGAGGGCCTCCTCGGAGCCCCGGATGCGGAACCGGCAGCTTGTCTGGCCCGCGCTGGGGGCGGGGTCCAGGACTAATCCAGCCTCTCTCTGGGGTCGTGGAACCATCCCCAGCCCCCATCTCCTCAGCTACCACCTTGGGGGGAAACAATGGAGCCCAACCCTGCGATGGAGCTGGGAGCTCAGGTGGCTCTCTTGGTGCCCTACTGGGGGCAATTTTTAATTCTTTTCCTGCCTCACTTTCCCAGGGGACAGAGTTGAAAGAGCTTGACTTGTGGGGTCAGCCGTACCTGACTTCTCACCGGCTCAGCTGGTCACCTTGGGCAAGTGGCTCTACCTCTCTGAGCAGAGCTAGCTCCCTCACCTGTGAAATGGAGATGCGCGCTCCCCCACCTCCCAGGTTGTCGTGATGTTTGAGAAACCACTGCGTTTTACCACAGATGGCCGTGCTCCTTCTACCCCCGCCACAGTGCCACGCTCATGCGAGCCCCTGAGCTGCAGGCTGACCTTGACTTTCCCCGCGTTGACACTGAGCCTGTGCCTCAGGCTGGTTCCTGGCATCCGTGTGGCCTATCCTCAGACCTGCACACTCATCCTGCACACTGACCCCCCGAACGCCCAGGGCTTTCTGGAGAATGCCTTGTTCTCTAAACCTTTCCCACCTTACTGGTGGAAACTTGACTTCACAAGGCCCCCTCCCTCGGGGCTGCTCTGGGTGACAGCCCATTTGACTTGCTGTGTCCCCTCCCTCAAGTGCCCTGCTGGTAGCTTCCATCAGCACCCACGGGTCAGACTCTGGCCTGGGTCCTAGGGTATCAGGTCCGAGGCTCTGACGTCCCCTCCCCCATTACACAAAGACACTGCCTTCTCTGTCTCCACTGGGCTCTGGGCCAAGCCTGAGGGATCCTTTCCCCTTCTCCATCATGGACAGGCAGGGAGACGGATACAGAGAGCCGCACACAGGTGCCACAGCGGGAAAGAGTGAAGGACAGGCCAGGGAAGCAGAGAACGGAGGTTGGGCTTGTTCCTTCTAATGGTGCCCCTTTCTGCCCAGAACTCTCGCATCTCTCCGCAGAAGCAGGGGGATTTGAGTGAGAATTCTCACCCGCTGTGATGCCAGAACTGACCCGGAGGGAGCTGCTCTCCCTGGTCCTCATCGCTTGGGGAGCCAGCGGTCTCTTCCCTGAGAGGAAAAGGTTAACTGAAGACGTTAACCATTCTCGCCTTCAAGCTGCTTCAACAAATAGTACTGAGTAACCGCCACACGGTCCTGTGTGCCGGCATCGTCCTTGCTCTCTTGTTTTTTTCCTTATTTTCACAATTGAGATATAATTTGCATACCATAAGGTGTACAATTCAGTGGTTTTTGGTATATTCTTAAGGTTGCGCAGCCATCACCCACTATCTAATCCCAGAACTTTCTTATCCTTCCAAGAAAAATCCCAGACCCATTCATTCACGGCCCCTGCCTCTGCCCCCAGCCCCCGGCACGCACTGCTCCAGCTTCCGTCTCTGTGGCTTTGCCTGTTCTGGATGCTACGTAGAACAGGAATTGTGCGATTTGTGTTTTTCCGTAACTGGCTTCTTTTACTTAGCATAATATTTTTAAGGTTTACCCATGCTGTAGCATGTGTCAGCACTTTTACCCTTTCGTGTTGCTGCAAAATATTGCATTGGCCGTACATACCACATTTTGTTTGTGCATTCATTCGCTGGCGGCCATTTGTGCCGTTTCCACGTGGCTATTATGAGTAAAGCTGCTATGGGCATTCATGTTCGAGTCTTTGTGCGCACGTCTGTTCTCATTGCCCTTGGGTCTATGCTTAGCCGTGGACTTTCTGGGTCAAATGAGAACTCTGTTTTCGTTTTTGAGGAATTGCCAATCTTTTTCCCAAAGTGGCCGCACCCTGTCGCACCCCCATCAGCAATTCCTTGCCGTTTCTTGAACAGGCCGAGCACGCTCCTTCTCTATCCTTGACTTCTGTGCTGGAGAGGCCATCCTCAGCCAGGCTTTGTGACAGGCTGACACCTCTACCCCCCGCCCCCTGTCCCCTGCCGCTGTCTCCTTCCCTTCTTCTGGCTGTTGTTGTCATTGTTAACAGCTGACATACTGTGTATTTTTTACTTATTTTATTTGTTGTCTCTGTCACTAGAATGTGAGCTTTTGTTTTGTTCATTGTTGTGTCATTATTCTTTTTTTATTTTTATTTTTGGAAAGATTTATTTTATTTTATTTTTATTTTTTAGACAGAGGGGAAGGGAGAGAGAAAGAGAGGGAGAGAAACATCAATGTGTGGTTGCCTCTCACACACCCTCTACTGGGGACCTGGCCCACAGCCCAGGCAGGTGCCCTGACTGGGGAATTGAACCAGTGACCCTTTGGTTCACAGGCCGATGCTCAGTCCACTGAGCTACACCAGCGAGGCATCATTATTATTTCTTTAAAAAAAGATTTTATTTGACTTCCCGTCAAGATGGCAGCATAGGCAGGCATGACTCACCTCTTCAGCAGGCACCACAAAATTACAACTAAGATATAGAACAACCGTCACTCTGAACCAACAGATATGGAGCTGAATGGAAGTCGGACAGCTATGGAATTAAAGAAATCACATTCATCTGACAGGTAGGAGGGGCACAGATGCGGAATGGGGTTGGTCCCTCGCCCACGTGTGGTGGATAAAAATTCGAGAGGAACATCTCAGGAGTGAGGAGTCCTGGCCCCACGCCAGGTCCCACAGCCCAGGGTTCCAGTGCCAGGAAGATAAGTCCCTACAACCTCTGGCTGCAGAAACCAGTGGGAATTGAGTCTGTGAAAGAAACTGCTGGCACCCCAAGCATTTCTTCCTAAAGAAACCATATATGGACTCACCTACTCAGGCTCACTCCCCCTGGGCTCTGGACACTGGGTGGCGGCTTGAGGGGCACCAGTGGCTTGTAGGGGGAGGCTGAGGTGCCTGGCATCAAGGTGAGCAAAGGCCATTTGTCCCTTTTCTAGGCCCTCCCTACACAGAGCCAGCAAACTGGTGCTATATCTAAGACTCCATCGAACTGGGTAACATGGTTTGACTCACTTTGGAGATCCCGAGACTACACCCCACCCAATTTAGGGGCCCACCCAAGCTGCCTTCCCATATGAATGGTTGGTCTTGGCTAATGCTTCACAACTTCCTATATTCTCTCAAACAAGCAGCAGCCAACCTCAGTGAGCCTCAGGCCCTGAACTAGCAGATTGGATTCACAGCTTGGCTTCATTTGGGAATCTCCAACCCCAGCCCAAGTAGCAGCCATCTCAGATTGCTTTATAACTCAGACAGGGTGGCCCCGGGGCTAAACACAGGTGGGGGTTGATCTTGGCCTGCACCACCCAGGACACCCCAGGGGCCAGTGCATCCAGTGGACAGCTACAGAACACATGGGAGCACCACCACCCTGTCCCCACTCAGCTGACCCTCCATGGAAGTTGGAGGTTGGTAGTAAGTGCTCACAGCCGATCCTTGCAGCTGACTGGCCTGGGTAAATTCCCCCAATGATCTGCCAACAGTGACCAAGGCTCAACTGCAAGAGGAGGATGTACTCAGTTCAAACAAAGGGTGCACCTCGAGTACCCAGCTTGGGTGATAGCAGAGGCTGTGCCACTGGACCCTACAGGACACCTACTGCATTAGGCCATACTACCAAGACAGGGAGTCAAAACAGCTCTACCTACTACATAGAAACAAACAAAGGGAGGCTGCCAAAATGAGGAGACAAAGAAACATGGCCCAAATGAAAGAATGGATCGAAACTCCAGAAAAAGAGCTAAATGAAATGGAGATAAGCAATCTATCAGATGCAGGGTTCAAAACACTGGTTATAAGGATGCTCAAGGAACTTAGCGAGGATCTCAGCAGCATAAAAAAGATCCAGTCAGAAATGAAGGATACAATAATTGGAATAAAGAACAATTTACAGGGAAATGACACTAGAGAGGATGAAGCTGAGAGTCAAATCAATGATTCGGAACATAAGGAAGCAAAAAACAACCAATCAGGACAAGAAAAAGAAAAGAGAATCCAAAAAATGAGGAGAGTGTAGGCCGTCTGTGGGACAACTTTAAGCATCCGATGTTCCCTCCATAGGGGGCCAGGAGAAGAGCAAGAAATTGGAACTCTATTTGAAAAAATAATGAAAGAAAACTTCCCTAATTTGGTGAAGGAGTTTTGGTGAAGACTGACATGCAAGCCCAGGGAGCACAGAGTCCCAAACAAGATGAATGAGAAGAGACCCACTCCAAGACACGACTCAATTAAAATGCCAAAGGTTGAAGATAACGAGATGGGAGGGTGGGTGTGGGGGAATGGGCAAGAGGTGAGGGGATTAGGAAGTACAAAGAGATAGGTACAGAATAACCACGGGAATGTAAAGTACAGCATAGGAAAGGGAGTAGCCAAAGAATTTATACCTGACCCATGGACATGAGCAAGGGTGGGGGGATTGCCTGAGGGAGTGGAGGTTGCTGGGTGGAGGAGAGAAAGGGCAGAAATCAGGAACAACTGCAATAGCATAATCAATAAAAAAGATTTTATTGATCTATTTTTAGAGAGAGGGGAAGGGAGGAAGAAAGAGAGCAAGAGAAACATCAATGTGCAAGAGGTACATAAATCAGTTGCTTCTTGCATGCCCCCAACTGGGAACCCAGTCAACAACCCAGGCATGTGCCCTGACTGGGAATTGAACTGGCGACCTTTCAGTTCGTAGGTCGGTACTCAATCCAGTGAGCCACACGAGCCAGGGCCATGTCATTATTCTTAGCACAGTGCCTGGCACATAGCACCTGCTCAATAAGTGTTGGCTGAGTAACACATGAATGAAGACAAGGGGGGCTGTGCCGGGGTTGCCCCTGGTGCCACTGAGGTCCCCTACCTGTGTGTTTCTCCACCTGTCAAATCTGTCACGGGGGCTCAGCCCAGACCATTCATGCTCTCACCCTCACCAACCAGGGTGAAGAGGAGCCCCACCTGTTCCTAAACTAGGCAGGAGGTGAGAAAAGCAAGTTTGTTAGCATTCAGTCATCACAAAAGGCCCACCTATCAGATTGGACACTGTTTACAGACGAGGCAACAGTTTAGTCAAAGGATTTGAAAGTGGCAGCTGGAGAGGGCATTTGAAGTGCCATCAGTGCCCTGCATGGGTCCTGTCTGTCCCCCTTCAGGACTCAGCCTGTCTCAGACCCCGGCTTGACAGGAATGGACTCGTCTTTCCCACACCAGGAGCGAGGGACAGACTGGCCCGGCTGCATAGCTGACCCTGTGGGTCTCCTATGGCCTCATGTCAGCTGGCCTCTGGGCACATTAGTCAGGAGTCCTTCAGCGGCAAGAGACAAAAATCAAGCTCAGGCAGAAGGAAAAGAGCAGTTCATTGATCCCGTGGCGCTTGGAAGTGAAGGGAGGGGGCAGTTGGGGGATGGGAACAAGGACACGAATGTCCCTGGGCTCTCTCGCTCTCTGTCTTCCCTCTCCTTTCCATTCTGTGTGCTGTGCCATTCTCTCTGACTGCAGATGGTCTTTTTCGTGGGACAGGGAGCTTGGCTGCCAGCCACTGCGGGCTACAGAAATCCAGCTTAGTGGCCCCAGAGAAAAGGAAACCACCCTGCTGCTTCCCTCAGAACCACCCAGGAAATACTCTGATTGGTCCCGCAGGGACCATGTGCTCATGTCTCCCATAACCTGGGTGAGCAGTCCATCCCCATCCTGCACCGTTGCTCCTATGGTTAAGCCAGAAAACCCGGCTTGCTGGTCTCCCACAATATGCCTGCTAAGTGCTAGGGACCTGGCAATACGATTTCTTTTAATCCACACACTGTCCTGCAGAATGATATGCTGGTCAGGGCTCTTTTGATTCCTACCAACAGAAGCCCAACTCAAATTAGCTTAAGACCAAAAAAAAAAAAAAAAGGAATTTATTGCTCACATAATTGATAAAAGCAGGAGTGATAAAAGCAGAACTTTGGGCATAGCTGGGCCCAGGGAGTAAGATTAGTCTGGGCTGTGTCTCAGCTCCAGCTCTCAACCTGGCTCACGTCCATGTTGGCTGGGGTCTCAGGCACATTCTCCCTGAACTACAGGAAAGATGCCCAAGGTGGCCGAGGTCCGGATGGCCTTTCCAGCCCTCAATCCCAGAAGAGAGAGGCCTGCTCTTCGTACACAGAGCAAACTGCTTGGGGAGACTGACTCGTTCCTATGAAGGTCATTTATCTACTCAGTGGACAGGGGAAGAGCAACTGTAATTGGCCAGGGCAGGTCACATGGCTACCCCTGCAGCAGGAGGATGGGGCAAACCTGTGAGGGTTGATGCCACCAGAACCAGAAAGGAGCGGAGGGGTTGCACATGGTCAGCTGCAGTCATAATGTTTCCACTTTACAGATCAGGAGGCGGGTTTGGAAAGATTAGGCAACTTGCCGGGGTCACGGAGCTAGAGGCACAGCTGGGATTGGGACCTATGTGCTGTCGGTTCTTCCCAGAACGTTACCCTGCTTCTTTTTAGAGTGATATTGAGACATCACTTGAGGAAGTAGATTCCTGGAGTCAGCCCTGTCCTTTCCAGCCCCCTTGTAGCAGCTGTCATTGCAAGACTGCCCTGGGGGCTAGAGGGCACAGCCACACTCTCAGAAGTGGTCTTTTACAAGCCCTGCCCCCTGACGGGAAGAGTCTCTGAGGTCCTTGTTCCTGTTGCCTACTGACTCAGTAATCCATCACCTGGCCTCTGCCTGAACACGGCCCCTGCGGGGAACTCCCCGCCTCCCCAGGCAGGCAGCTTGCTCCAGATTTGAACTGGTCTAATGGTTAGAAACAGGGCAGTTTGGGCTGGCTCTGATCAGTTGTTTTCATTCATCTATCGAAAAGCTTTAGCTTTGTAAGTGGAAGGGGAAAGAGAAAGGTAGAGGGTGGGATCATCCAAGTATGTGAAAGTTATTATGCCTCCCCTTCTTCTGTCCATACCCAGTTGTCCCCCCAGGGTCCGCAACTGCTTTCTGCTCACGAGGTTTATTTACTGTGTGTAGCAAGGGCATCTCATTTAATATTTTCGTACCATGGTTGACTGTAGGTAACCGAGACCATGGAAAGCAAACCTGCAGATGTGGAGGGGCTATTGTATACCTTTCTTTCTGACTGTCCACAGGCTCTGCCCAAGCTGACTCTCCCTCAGGGGGGTCTGTCCACATTTCTCTCTCCTCCCAGTGGAAACTCCCATCTCTCAGGGAAATTTACCTTGGTGTTAAGTGGAGAATATATGATAATGTAGTTAAAAAGTCTTTCCTTCTGAGCCCTTAAAAACTTTCCTTCACACCCTTGCATTCCAAATGAAGCCTCTGCGGGGGAATGTGGTCTGAAGATGTTTGAGGTGCTCTCAGCCTTCCTGCCTGGGCTGGTCCCCTCTGCGGAGGGCACTTCTGCCACGATGCCGACCACACTGTAAATGCCATGAGAGCCCTTTCTGTCCTTGATTTCTAACCTGGAGTGCAGGCTTGGCAAGTCATCGTCCTAATAAATGTTTATTGATTTAATAGATGAGGGGGGGTTTCTGATGTCCCCATTCCTGGCCACCTCTACTCCAGTCTGAGAAAATTCCCTCAGAAATGAAAACATACATCCATACAAAGACTTGTACGCAAATGTTTACAGACACTTTATTTTCAATAACCAAATCTGGTAACAACCTAAAGCCCATCAGCAGGTGACTGAATAAACAAATTGTGGTATTATCCATATAACAGAATACTACTCAGCAATAAAAAGTGCTGATCTGTCCACCAAACTGGATGAATCTCAAAAGTACTATGCTGAAAGAAAGAAGCCAAATACCACCGAATATGGGCTGTGCAGTCCCATTTACATGTAATTCTAGAAAATGCAAATTAATCTATAATGACAGGAAGGAGTTTAGAAGTTGCCTGGGGCTGGGGCAGAGGGAGGATTGACTGAAAAGGGACATGAGGGGACCCCTGGGCAGGAGGGACATATCCTGTATCTTGATGGTGGTTGTGGTTACACCACTGTTTATGTTTACCAGAAATAAACCAATTGGTACTTTAAATGGGTGCAATTTATTGCATGTACATTATAGCTCAATAACGTTAATTAAAAAGAAAATTCTGTAAAGCTTTGGACCCTAGATACTGCATCCTCTACTTAAATAAAAACAGGTTATGTGTCTTGCATGTAGAGGGGTCTACTTGAGAATTTATTTAGTCCACAAATATGTATTCAATGCCAACTCAGTGTAGTTATCTGGTTGGCACCGGGGTTTTGATAATGCAAGTTGCGCCCGCGGGAGGCCCAAGGCTCCGACAGCGGTTGCTAAGCTCTCAGAGCAAGGAGCCAGGCTGAAAAGAATATGCCAAGAGCAAAGAATATGAGTTTGTCTCATCAGTGTTTCCAAACTTGCCTGAGGTGCTTGTGATGAGTATTAAAAACACCCGGGCTTGTCCCCGAGCCACGGAGTCAGAATGGTTAAAAGGGCCGAGGAATTTTTAGGTGTCCCAGGTAAAATTTAAAATCAAGTACGTTTTGAGAAAAGTGCTTGACTGGATCTCCATTTCAGGCATAGGAGAGAACACTGTCCAAAACTAATTAGAGGACTTTGAACTAAAGGGGGTGTGAAGGTCATTCGTCTGCGCACCTGCCTCTGGCCAAGGAGATTCCATCAAGCTGTTTTTTCCCTCCATTTTCGGAACTTCTCATCGGCCAGACGTTCCCCTGCCTAGTTTAAACATTCTCCTCCTTCAGGAGCCCCTGATTTTCGGTTCATCTTGGGAAAAACAAAGAACAGCTCCTCCTCCCCCAGCCCCAACCTCTCTCCCAAGGGCAAAGGTTTTATTAATCGATTCTGCAACTTGGATCGGGCATATGAGTCCTTTGCTGGCGATTCTGCTCCTGTGACCCGAGAACTCAGTGCTCACCTAGTAAACTGGGGGAACGCATTCTCCATGCTGAGAACTGTGGGGGCGAGGGTGGCTGGGGGGTGGCTGGGAAGCTCAGTCCTCAAGTTTGCTGGGCCGCAGAGAGCTATGGTCACCTTGGCAACCAGAACTGCGTCCTCTGCAGGCAGCCATTTTGTTTTCCTGGGCAAAGCCACACGTGGGAGCAGGACAAGTGGTGGCAGTGGGAGCGCACCATTCAGGTAAGGCCTACGTCAGAGCTAGAGATCACCAGCATCCCCGACTCAGCCTCCAGGCCCTGGGTTCCCCCCAGGGCGCCAGGACTGTGTGCGAGCGACAAGGGTTCCAGTTGCTCCCTCCTCCCCGGTGGAAGGGGGTCGCCGTTCTCTCTTTGAGAACGTGCTCGGGCGAGTGTGTGTTAAAACCCCAAATCAGAACATCGTGCCTGATTTAAAAAAAAACCCAACTTGTAGACTGATCTATGCGGAAGCCCTTTAAAGGTATGCAAATTAAGTCACAGTTGTTACATACAGAATATCATGGAAAAGAATGCAATCAAGGTAGACTTCTGTCCTGAAAATTCCAGGCCAGTGGGTCTAAACAGGGGTGACTTTGACCCCACCCAGAGGACACTGGGCAATATTTAGAGACATTCTTGGTTTTCACAACCTGGGGTGGGAGTGCCACTGGCATCTAGTGGGCAGAGGCCAGGCATGCAGCTACACATCCTACAGTGCACAGGGGAGCCCCAGGACAAAGCATTATCCAGCCCCAAATCTCAACATTGCCGGGGCTGAGAACCCTGGTCTGGGTAATCAGCCCAGGTACTGGGTTTTCCTCCTTCCTGCTTTGGTCTTGGCTTTGACGCCATTGTCAGAGGGGGGACACCTGGGACCCCCCAGCTCTCCGCTCTTTCCTCTTTTATTGGCAGATGCAAGGAGACGACTGCCTTTGATGACAACAGCCAGAGGCAGGCAAGGCCTTGAGTTAGTACCTCCCACAGAACAGTGTCCAGAGCAGACACCCGCTGCAGCGAGAGGGTGGGGAAGAGCGCCGGATTTAGGGGGAGACCCTTGTTTCTAGCTCTGGCCCACTCTGCTCCTGGCTTGGTCACTTAACCTCCGTGCCTCAGTTTCGTCAGTGTGTATTCTGGGCACGGTTCCTGTCCTTGCCCTCCTCACAGGGTCGTTGTGAGGGTCGGGGAGATGAAGGATGGGACAGGGTTTTGGAAGGCACAACGGTCAGGCAGCAGCAACTCACGGAGCGCCACCTGCATGTGGCTCAGAGAACAAACAACTGGGCATGACTGGAGCACCGAGGAGGGGGCCGCAGGGAGTGGCCGGGAACATGGTGCTGGGCAGCTGGCGGAGCCTTCCTTTGGGGACCCTGCTTTCTCCTGTCGCTCTCAGACAGAGGCAGCTGGAGCTGTGCAACCACACAGGAGTCCAGAAGTGCGCCCGGGGCCACAGGCACTGGGGGAAGCTAGGGTGAGGAGAGAGGTGGGCTTTATGTAGTTGACCCAACACGGGGTGACTAGCGGCATTGCCTTGTGAAGTGATGAACACTTACACCCACAGCTGATGTTTTGAAAGTATTCATATTTTTAGTTCCTTATGAAGTGGTTTTGAATCCTTTGGATACCTGTCATCATTCGTGTCCACCTTTTCAAGGCTTTTAAATCTACTTTTAAATTTCTAATTCTTTTGTCGCTAATAATTTCTTCTCTATGTTGTGTATGTTGTGTAGATGAGATTGGGCATGTTTAAGTGGTATGGTCATAGACATGTTGTGTATATTAACAAAAGTTTTGAATAACTGAAATGTCTAACAATAAATCATTTATTGGAATAAAATTAGATATCTAACATCTAGTTATGGGAACAAACTAGATGTTCACACACATATGAAAAAAAAACACTGTAGCCAAAGATTATGGATTAAGAGAAATTTTAAAAGTTTTGTCAGTAGAAAAAATTCATCCAAACTCATAAATTCCTAAAAACATATAAATGTATGTGTATGCAGCTACACAAAATGTGTCTGTACAATTTTTTGTGGAGGCCGGGGAGTATAGTGCTCATACTTGCCGCCCAGAAGTTAGAAAGGACCCGTTTACCAACAGTGAGACCTCTGGGCTGTCGTTCCTCTTCTCTCAACTTCAGTTTTTCCATTCCCGGGGTAAGAGGTGGCTAATAACCATGGCATGTCAAAGGGACTAGGAGCCAGCTGAAGGAGCAGCCCATGGCCAAAACTGGAACAACCTGAGGGATAAAATAAATAACATAGTCCTGGCTGGTGTAGCTCAGTGGATTGAGCGTCGGCCTGCCAACCAAAGGGTCGTGGGTTGGATTCCCCAGTCAGGGTACATGCCTGGGTTGCGGGCCAGGGCCCCAGTAGGGGGCGCGTGAGAGGCAACCACACATTGATGTTTCTCTCCCTCTCTTTCTCCCTCCCGTCCCCTCTGTCTAAAAATAGAAAATTTTAAATAAATAAATAAAATTTATTTTATTTTTAAAAATAAATAACAGTATTGGATTTTAACCCAAAGTAGAAAATAAGCATCCATGAGGTTATACCGATATAAATAAATGTTGAATAAATACATAAATTGTGGAGAATAAATAAATCTACTGTGAAGAATTCCAAATAACGTCTGCAGGTACTCTTCCCTTGAGGTGGAAGTGTGACTCCCCACTCCTGAAGCGTGGGCCGTGCACTGGGACTCCCTCCCAACGACTGCGGTGCGGTGCGGGGAGGGAGAAGCCCGGAAAGCGCTCCCTCAGCCAGCTGGTCAAGGTCAACATCATTAGTGAAATTACCACCTTGATAATACACACCTTTGATAGGGTATAATGAGAAGGGTGCCTCACCTCTGAGGCCTTCCTTCCCCAGTCTAGTCCTGAGAAAAACATCAGACAAACCCCAAAGGACACTCTGCAAAATTTCTGACCAGCGCTCCTTAAAACTGTCAAGGTCATCAAAAACCAGGAGAGTGGGAGAAACCGTCACAGCCAAGAGGAGCCTAGGGAGACGAGATGACTAAAGACAATGTGATATCTTGGATGATATCCTGGAGAAGAAAAAGAACATTAGGTGAAAACTAAGGAAACCTGAGTAAAGTATGTATGGACTTTAGTTAATAATATTATATCAATACCGATCCATTAGTTGTGACAAATGCACCATATAGTGTAAATGTTAAGAGGGGGAATATAGTGAATTATATGGGAAGTCAGTGTGCTGTCTTTGCAATTTTTCTATAAATTTATTCTAAAATAAAAAGTTCACTTAAAAAGTGGATGTAGCGTCTATGTTATGTTGTTGCATTCCCTCAGTGACCTTATATCAAGTATTTAGCATATGGCATCAGTATGCTAAATACTTGATATAAAGTAAATGTTTCAGGTTAGCTATTATTTGCCATTATTGTTCGTATTTCTATTTTTCTTATTAAAATAGCAATCAGTACGTATTCATTATAGAAAATTTGCAGATGAGCCAAAGCAAACTAAGGAGAACATCCATGGTTGGGCATCTCTCTGGGACGCCTTGCTGTGGGTCCCTGCAGAGATAGATTTAATTTTTTTGTGAAACTTGGATCACGCCACACATACAGTTTGGGAAGTAGCCATAAATTACGTAACATTTCTGTTGTTCCAGCACTTTTACCGGTAAGTCAAGAGCACGAGTAATGGGCTAAATATTAATTAGGAAGGAAAAAGAAAACCCTGAAAAATTATAAAAACTTGACATCAATGCTTAAATGTGCGCAAAGGGTGGCCAAATGGTTCATTTAAACAACCCTCATATGAAAATTTGATGATTGGCTTTTCTATACTAGATCTGTTCTATTTCACAGTTTTGAAAAGTTTTTAAAAGTAAAGAAAAGAAAAAGAAAAGAAATGAAAGGACTCTGGCAAACTGTTGACAGCGGTGCTGCCCTTTGTTTTCTATGCACCCGGCTCTGATGCCAGATTCTCCGCAAAGAGGATATTTCACTCTAAGGCAGAAGCAGCACAGAGACACTGACTGAACAACGGATGAGTGTTTGCTCTAGTCCTTTTGAACCAGCTGCCAGTTTGCCTAAATCACTGAGTTCACTGATTTGCTTTCTAGAAAATCTATTTACCATGGAGTGTCCTAAATGCTTCCCATATATTTAGTAACCTGATGAAGTAAGTGATTATTTTGCTCATTTTACAGGTGAGGATACTGAGGCCCAGAGAGGCTAAGTTGCTCAAAGTAATAATGCCCAAGCCGCATGGGTCCAGAGGCCAGCTCTTACCCACCGCACCCTGCTGATGCCCGGACCCCTCTGGGCCAAGCCGCATGCAGCCAACAGCCTGCCCCATGCTGGTAAGGAGGGGACAAATTGCACTAAGCTTCACAATTCTGGGACCTGGCATTTGGAAGCCATGGGAATCTGGGAGTCTGCAGAAGCCTGGTTGTGTGACTTTGGGAAAGTCCCTTTACTTCCCTGAGCCTCAGTTTCCTTTCTGGTAAAATGGGCGTCCTTCCCACTTCGTAGCACAGGCGCGTAAAGATTCTTCAGAAACTGTGATGCATGCATGTAGGTAGGCAATCAAAGGAGGGAGGGGGTGTTGTGTGAACAAAGGTGGGCACACAGGACCACAAAGGCCATTGTGAGGGAGCTATGTGCAGGGGACTTGGGTTCCTGACAAGTGGGACTGGGTTGGAAAGGGGTTTGTTGTTAAACCTTGGAGGGTTTTAACGTCAGGCAATTAGCTGGATGAGTTTGGATGTTAGTGACAGTGGGTTGGGAAGGGTGGACTGTCAAGGGGAGTCCACTGCATGAATCAGGACCGTGGCGGGTTGTCTTCAGCCTCCTCAGCCGGGCCTCCGGGCTCCTAAGTGAGCCTGGGACGGAGCTCCCTGGGGACAGGCCGGTGGGTGAGGGCTCCAGCGATGTGTAGGGGCTGCCTCACCAATGTTAGCCAATGTCCACAAGCAAGAAGGATGGCACAGGAGGCAAGCATGACCGCTCTTCCCAGAAGGCCAGGGAGATGGGAGTTTGAGCCACTCAATTGCTCCGCATTCACTGTAGCCAGCCCATTTGATCTTCCTACTGTCTGGGAAGGAGGTAAACTACCATATTTTGTCATGTATAATGCATGCTTTTTTGCTCAAATTTTTGAGGGAAAAGTAAGGATGAGCATTATACATGGGTAGTACTAATTCTATATCTATCTAAAAGTTTTTAATTCTTTTATTTCCGCTTAGGAGTTAGAAGTATAACTCTAGAAAGCAATAATGATATCCATATGCAAAATAATACCCTGGAATATGATAGTTGGCTTTGTCGAACTTTTAAAATTGAATTAAAAAATTAAAACGCAAGGTTTTTTTCCTGAAAATTTGGGTCAAAACTATGGGTGCGCATTATACACGGCAAAATACGGCTCCCTTCTCCCCGGCACTCAGTCTGCTCATCTAAACATCCCCGCGACATCTCCTTGCTTCCCTCACCTCATCACTACTTTCTCCTCTGGCCACTCAAGCCAGCATTTTACACTGCTGCCCTTGCCTTTGCTCTGAAAAAGTTCCTTTTCCGCCAGGCCTGTACTCTCACTCGGCCAACAATTTAACCAATTTTTCTTGGGTTGCTTTGCTGGTTTCCTTTCTTCTTTTTCGCACCCTCCAGAATTCTATTCTTGGCTTCCTTCTTTTCTCTTGCTATGAATTCTCCCTTCATGTCCTCACCTACTCCTAGTTTGAACTCCCACCTCCCATTGACGTGTTCCAACTCTTCAGCCCCTGAATTTCCAACTGCAGCCTCATCGTGGCTAAAACTAATCTCTGCCCACAGCCACTGCCTCTTGTCTCACTTAACTTCATCACGGTAAGATAGAGTTCTGTTGTTGAAGCTGTTGAAATGCACCTGGCTGGTTTAAGCACAGAGGGGATTTATTGGAAGGATGGAATAGCTCATCAACTTGAAGGAAAGGCTAAAATCCAGGCTCGGAAGTGACAGAGGCCAGAGCTGCTCGGGGATGCTGAGCAGTAGGTTCAGGTGAATGGCTGAAGGAAGGAAGGAAGGAAGAACATAGTATAAGAGCGTATCCTACCATGTACTGCTCACTGAATATTAAATGAACGGTATGAGTAAGGAAGCACAGGCCCAAAGAGGATGATTGAACTATTCATTCTTTCTTTCTGCCATTAAGCTCAATATTAGAATTCTAGAAGGAGAGCACCTGACATGGTCTTGGCTGCGGATGGGCAGAGCCCTTTCCCTGGCAGTCCCACCAAACTCTACCCAATGGGAATGATTCTTTCCACTCAAACTAAACTGGGGTTTTGAACCTGAAAAAGGGGAGTGAGTGGCGCTTGGGGCGCAAAATTGCAAACGTCTGTCATTTGCCTGCTTAAGACATCCTTAACTCCTGCCTCTTTCCTGCTCCACCTCTCCTAAATATTGTTCTAATACTTTCCCTGCCTCCTGAACTGGCCTCCCGAACTGGTCTCCTTGTTGCCACACTTCAACCCCCAAATCTTCCCTTCACCCGGTCATCTTCCAAAACACAGATCTCATCATTCCAGCCCTGTTCCCTGCCAAAAACTCTTCATGGCTTCCCATCGCCCTCAGATAAAGTGTTTTGGGGGGGGGGCTCAAGTTAACTTTTATTAGCCTCATCATTGTAGGGTGTGTGGATGTCGGCCTTTTATCAGCTAGCTATATGAAAAAATAAACACTGTACTAATCCATGGGGTCCAAAGTGGACCAAAGCAAAAGATGTGCTCTCTTTCAAGAAAAAACTATTTCAGACCTATGAAAAGGACAACAGTACTCATTTTTAAAAATTGTATTTCCTGAAAAGCCTTCAGAATGCCAAGAAAACAGCTGTAACCTTTTTATTTTTAATCACAGAGAGGTATTCAGAGCAATGATTATTTCCTATAAGCTGCATCAGAGACAACCGAAGATGAGAAAGCTGCCACCCCCATACAGAACTAACCTGTGCCCTGCGCCGCCAAGAGCCTGCTTTCAATGTCCATGCCAAGCTGCAGCCCCCACACTATGCCCGGCAAGGTTGGTGGTCTATTGGAAACACCACCAGCACAGGGCTAGATAACGACACGTTCAGTTGGTTAACTATACTGAAAAAGATACTGCATAGTTTAAACACATTTAAATTTTCTTATCCTCACCCAAGGACATGTTTGTTGATGTGAAAGAGAGAAAGGGAAACAACGATGTGAGGGGGAGACATCAATTGCTTGCCTCCCATACGCGCCCCGACTGGGGAGCGACGTCGCAACCTTTTGGTGCATGCGACGACGCTCCAACCAACTGAGCAGCCCAGCCAGGGCTACATTTAATTTTTTTCTTTAAAAAGTTGTGTACAGGGTGGTTAAATGTTTTTGTAGACAAGACAAACTAAAACTGTGCTTGAGCCAGTTTTTCATCATCTTCCTCATCTTCCTTTTCTTGTTTTTTTCAGCCTTGACAACTCCCTTTTCTCCCCCCGCCACCCCCAGTCAGGCTTTCCCTTAGCTCGGCTCGCGGCAGCCTCCTTTCCGCGGCTCTCCTTCAGCCCGGCAGCCTTCTCTTCATCCGATTGCTTGCCCCTGCGGCCGAATGACTCCACCTCTCTCCCAGCTTCTTTGCAGCATCACAACGTTGCAAATGTTCTTTGGTTTCTGTGCGGTACTCAGAACCAATCAAGAAGTCTGAAAGAGGCCTCTGGGGTGCGTTGGGATCCTTGAACTTCTTTTTTGTTTCCCCTTAAGGAGTGATATAAGCTTTCAGGCTCTTTCGTAACGGGCCCTGCCCACCTTTGCCATGTCTTGAAATTTTCCTTTCTCTTTAGAAGACATGGTCTTCCCGCCCCTCTGAGCCCTTCTTAGAAAACTCTGAGAAGACGACCGAAGCATCTGGGTGCTGCTTCTTATGCCCTTCCCGGCGAGTTTGCACAAAGGATGTGTATGATGATATCGTGCCCCTCGGCTTCTCAGAGTCCCCTGGGCCCATGTTTAGTTATGGCTCCTCGGCAAAGCTCAGAGTTCCCCAGTGCCTGCCTGGCTCTCACTTGCCCGAGGGCTGTCTCTGTGGGGCTCAACATACTGCGATGGCTGTGTTATTAACATGGTTCACAAGGCCCTTCCCAAACTTCAGTTTTCCACAAAGCTTTGTTTTCCACCGCCGTAGCCCCACCGCTCCTCGAGCACGCCTTCTGTGCCCTCTTCACATCCTGTCTCTCAGGATCCCATACATACTCACCGGTCAAAGATGGATTCGGATATCCTGTCATCTCCTCATAGAGCCTTCCTCAACAAGCCGGCATGAGTCGGTTACTCCCTCTTAGGTACTCTCATTACATTCAATAAGGACTTGGATTATAACCCAGAGCACGTTTTATTACTGCATTTGTTTACCAGTCTGTCTCCCCCGCTAGACTGGAAGCTCCCCTCACGGAGGGTTGGAGTTTTCCCCCGTTTCTTTGCCCTAGTGCTCAGCACTGTGCTGAGCATGCAGTGTTGGGTGAATCTTAAATGAGGAAACAGATAAAGAAACTGAAGCCCATGCCTGGAACAAGTAACTAACCTGATGGAAATGGACTTGGAAATGGACTTGTGATACATCAGATTGTGCTTTTAATAGTCCAGACAGTTGCTAGGGGCTGTTTACAACTGTCCTCCTCCTCCTCCACCACCACCGCCGCCGCCACCACCACCACCACGGCTGATAACCACCTATATCTGTATCCCCTTTGCTCTTTGGGAAAATGGGGCTCAAATAGTCAGGAGAGATTTAAGTTAATTAAAGACAAGGAAGGCCTTCTGGTTCCTGGGTTCTCGTAGACAAAAACGTGAGCTGACTCAGAATATTGGTACTTGGCCTCTGGGGGCTTTTGAAAAAGAAAGATTTGATCAGGACCAAGTCAGAAGTCCTATTAGACGTGGACGAATGGCGACGCTGACGCCTGGACAGGCTGCCTCTTGAGGAGGCCCATGAGGAGCAGAGGAACCAGCCAGAGGACTCCAGGGTCTCCAACCATGTTCCCACGCAGCTTGGGGAGGTTTGGGGGAGGGGAGGCGGACGAGGGAGCCCTTGCTAATTAAGCCTCTACCCATGAGCGAATGTGAGGCTAATAAGGCGGCCCCATTCCAGGGCACCTCCACACCAAGCCAGCCGGTCTGCCTGTTTATTGCCCGTATGGAGATCATTAATGCCTCCTGACACTGGGGTCACTTCTAGGGTCAATCCCTGAGCCCGTTCTGCAAAACAAGGGGAAATGAACTTCCCAGCACATGTGGCTCGGGCTTGGTGGGGAGGGGGCCTCCCGTCACCCCACACCTCAGCTCTGGGATCGATCAGCACCCCAGGTTGTCGGACCCCCCAACACAATCTCCGCTGCCCAAGCTGGACTCCGGGGTAGCGGTCCTGGGGAAGGGCAAAGGGAAGGCACTCGCCTGGGCCGGGACAACCCCCACTGAGGCTGTCCCAACCGACAGACGGACACTAATCCCCTGGCGACTGGCTGGAGTGGTGTCTGGGAGCTGCAGCTGCAGCCTGACAAGGGCCAGGCTCTGGCCGCAGGTGGCGGGAAGGCCCAGGCCAGGCGGCCACGTGGGCAGGGGCTGCAGACTCCGCCCCTCCCTCCCCTGCTTTCCACTCTGTGATTGGGCCCCATACTGCTCCGGAATCCAAGATGGCGGGGGGGCGGGGTTCCAGGCCAAGCCAAGCTGCCATTGGTGAAGCCCAGGCCCTTTGAACTGAAGGATGGCCTGAGTAGCCACTCAGGAAGCTCCCGGCCGTGGTGGTGGACAGGCTGCTGCCTCACCTCACGCTTAAGTAACCAAGGCCGCGCCATGAATCCATCTCTCCCAGCCTGGGAAGGACCAGGGTGGGAGCAAGGAGCCGGTAGAGGGTCCTCCAGGCCGGCCCTTCCCAATCCAGGGTCTCTTCCTCAGTAATAACCAGAACTGGGCATCAGACCCTACCTGCCCAGGAAGAAGTCAAGAAAGCCCCCAACCAGCTTGGAGGAAATCGGTAGGATTATGAGGTTAATGCCAGAGCAGGCTGAGTGGCAGTTTCCAAATAAATGATCCCAGGAGGACATGGCTGAGGTTAAATGAAGCCCAATAAATAAAGGACCACGTTCAAAGGAGAAACTTAGGAAAATGCAGGGATGTGAGGGTCCGGCCTAGGGACTCCTTCCTGTCCTCCCCTTCCAGGGCCTGTTGAATTCTGGAGGAGCCACAGCCTCTGGCCTTTCCTTCCAAGACCGCACAGACTGGGGGCTGTGCCCGTTCAGTGCCAGTGTTGGCACAGGTCCTCGGCTCAGAGCTCCTTGGCCCACTCCATCCACCCAGCTTCGGGGGCTGAGTGACCGAATGGAAACTCTTACTGGAGGTCTGAGCAATTAGTAGAGCCCCAACATGTCTCTGATTTCTTCGAGACAGAGAAAGGACCAACTACAGCAAGATGGGTTGAAGCTAGATGTTAGGAGGCACTTCCTAAACATTGGATAGATAGAGGGAGCTTATGGATCTTGGAGATAAGGAACACCGGAGGATTTTATTCCAGATGAAAGCACATTTATCCTTATTCCATTGCGCCTGGATTAGTCAGGACAGTGTTACCAGCTAGAAAGGGCCATCGGCACCGTCTCTGCACATGGAAAGCTAGTGGTAGAGTCTGTGTGGAATGTTCTCCATCCCGCCGCCAGCACATCCTGATGAGTGAGCAGCCCACTCCCATGGATCCTGCTGACTCTCCCAGTGGCCAGTTTGGCGGAAGTCACGGGGAGACCAAGCATGATGTTCTTGGGACAAGAAGCATGTGATGTTCCATGTCTCTCTTTTGGGGATCTAGAGATGAATAAGTCTTTGGTCTCTGGATGGGTACTTTATTTTTTAGAAAATGGACAATAAGAATAGTTAAGATCTTGGGCTCTGGAGTCTTATAAGTCCATTGGCCTCTTTGCTTCCTCTGAGACCTTGGGTAAGTCCTATTGACCGATACTGGTGTTACTGTGTGTCAGGTGGTATTTTACACTCTTACAACAACTCTGTGGGGGAGGTACTGTTATCCTTGATTAACAAATGAAACCAGCTTAGGCTAAGTGACTCTAGCGCATTGTATTTTAAAGTATGGGTGCTGAAGATCCAGACTAATTGGGTTCAAATCCCAGCTTTGTTTTCTGGTTGGGAGGACCTTGAACAAATTACCCAATTTCTTCATCTGTGAAATGGAGACTATGATAGTACCCATCTGTCTGATAGGATGGTAAGGTTGAAATGAGGGGATGTATGTGTAGCTCTTGGAATTCTGCCAGGCACAATGTAGGTCCTCAATAAATATTAACTGTTATTGTGAGCCCTTAAATCACTTTTATCTATGATAGCACTTTATCTTTCCTACCACCCTATGAGCTGGCTGTTACTATTATTAAGTTCAATTTATAGATAAGGAAACAGAAGCTTAAAGGTGATCATGCTTTAGGTCCCTCTGTAAAGAGCCTGCAGAGGACCTGAATTCAGTTCTTTTTTTAAAATTCAAACTCCAAGGGCTTTGCGATACTCTCTCATTCTTGAATTATCATTTGTTTCGGCCTCTCATTCAAAAAACCCTTGAGGATCCAAAATAAAAGCCAGTTTTCTATAATCCATGCTAAGGAAGAATGGAGGGGAGAAAGAGGAGGAAAAAAAAAATGGGGTTTGGGTAATTAAATCATTCCTTTGACTTACAATTTTTTTTAACCTAACTCAGCTCTACGATCCTCAGTCAGATAGTAAAATAAGTGTGTATCTCAAGAGAACTTTTTCTGGAGAAACTGGGAAGAAGTTGCAGTTTAAGAGCATGTATGTAATGGGGAAGAAAGTCTGCTCTCCAGAGAATCCACCTACAGATAAAGGTTCTAGAACAGAAGGCCTAGATTGCCAGCCCTGACTATGGAACCTCAGCTTTGATCGCTCCTTATGTCTGTGGCACCTCAAATGAAGGCTACAGGAGGGACCCGCCCATGCTGTTGGTGCATCACTGCCTCCCCCTCAGTCCTGTGGGGGCTCGGACCAGTCTGCCTGGCCCAGGTCAGGAATCAGGCCAGCCCCCATCCTCAGTTCCTGCTAACTGTAAGTTTCCCAATTCTCTCTGTGGGAGGAGGCCTGCGAGGCCAGGGCGGGAGGTCAGGTGAATAGACCCGCATCTGTGGAAAGAGGGGAGCACCTGCAGCAGCAGCCGCCGCCGCCGCGCACTACCCACCTCCTTGCTCAATCCTCCAAATTTCCAGAATGAGCTCAAACTTCTTCCTCCACCCCAGTTGTCCTGAGCTTGAAAACCCCAATGGGACACGGGCTGAGGAATCCCAGAACAAAGATTTGGGGCTACTGGGTAACAGTAAAGCCACAGGGGAACAATAAAGCCACAGGGGACAGGTAAATTTCCTGCTGCCTCGCCCATCTTTTCCTTTGGGGTGATGCTTAATAAAGATCCCTGACTTAGATCACAGCACACACTGAATAATGTGGTTGGAAGGGAGCGTGGAGGAATTTTGTTTCCTGGATTTGAATGGGAAGGCATGTGCACAGACACGCAGATAAGTATCTGTCACCGTGGAGTACATGAGGACTCACTCTGCACTGGGCTGGGACCTTATGTCTCAGGAGTGTAGCTGGCTGTCAGTAACAGACACCCAGACTGACAGCGATGTAGAGAAATAGGGTTCCCCTCTCACATCACAGGACGCGGGCTGGCCCCGGTCTGCCTGCCGCTGAACACCCAGGCTCTTTGGCTCCGATAGCCTTCGCATACGGGCCTTCGTCCTTCTTGCCTCAAGGTCTCTAGAGGACGAGAGCTCCAAGGATCTTCTCCACAGGGGAAGAGAAGATTATGTGCTCCTTTTATTAAGAAAGCAAAAAATTCCCCAACCTTCTGCCCCCGAAGTCTTCCACTTAGGTCTCATTGGCCAACATTGACCATTTCTAGCTACAAGGGAGGCCAGGAAAGCAGGGAATGGGATTTCCATGTTTGGCATAGAGCAGTAATTCTCAAACTTGGCCCTGTTCTCAGAGATTCTGACTCACTTGGTTTGGAGTTGGGGCTTGACATTGGAATTTATCAAATGCTCCAAAAACCTAGGTTTTTAAAAAACTGTAATGGCTTTTCACTACACTATGGGGCCAGCTGAAGCACAATAGTTATCTTCAACCGAAACCACCCGGGGCTCTGGGCGAGCCATCTTTCTGCTCCGACTGGGATTCTGCAGCTAATCCTGTCGGCCCTGTTCCCTTTGGGATTAATTATTTAGGCGATGAATCAGTAAGTCTGCAGGTCATTCATTAGTGAATTTGCAATTAATAACTAGTTAACCAATCAACTCACTAGCTAACTAACAGAATGGGTAGTTGGTCTTTTCTCTTGTTTATGTGTCTGGCACAGAGTAAGCACTTGATAAATATTTCTTTGGATAAATGAACCCATAAAATGGAGATAAAGTAGAATTAATACAGCATCAAATGAGATAGTAGCTGTGAAACCACTTTGTAAATGGTAACATACTGCATAGATGTAAGAATAAACATTTACATGAAAAACTACTTTAAAATTTAGGATCAGGACAAAGTTTGTTACCCAACCCTTCACCAAAGAAATAGTGTTTTCATATTTCTGAAATGGAGAGCTACCATTTTCCCTCTTGTCAATAAGCCAGACTTTGCTCTCAGTAACTTTATCAACACTTAGTTGATAACATATATTCTTTTTCCTTCGTGCTTGAGCCTATTTTGTCTTTCTACTTGTATTTTTATTAGCTCATTTTGGTCATAAACCACCTAAGCCTTTTTAGGGCAGAGATGGGATAAAACAAATTTTTAAAATACATAGGAACTAACCTTTATTAACTAAGTGCTACATGCCAGATATTTGCACGCATTGACTTAGCCAAACCTCACGATAAGCTAGTAGGTGAGTGTGATGATCCTTATTTTATGTAAGTGGTAAGGACTTGCCCAAGGTCACATGGCTGCTAACGGGTGAGCCAAGAGTCAGGGCCAGGTTTCAAAACCAAGGTCAGTCCGACACCAAACCCGAGGGCTTTCCCCTAAGCCAACCCAAGTTGGTATGATAGCTGCTTGGTTATGGTCAACTATTTGCTTACCTAGTTGAGAGGAGTTTTTGTACCTTGAACTCCTCAAATCAGCTTTGGAAAAATATGTGGTCTTTTTCTTTTCTCCACAGGCCATTTATCAGCCAATACTACACTTCATCAATTGTCAGATACTCTATTATTTTAGGTACCACTGAGAAGAAAAAGCACTAAACTATGACACACCATTGATTTTAAGATGTATCCCAATTTCAGAGACAGCAAAATGTGAAAAGTGTGTGTCTTAGAATCAGTAAAATAAAGTATTCTATTCTAGTAACGGAGAATGCGTGTACTAGCCTCCCTTTCTCTCCTACTCGCTTGCTGGCTGGTTTGCTCTTTCCTTTTCACCGCCTAACCCTTGCCTGTCCCTCCATATCTCATTTCCCCATGTCAGCATGGACACGTTGATACTGATTTGGACGATGAGTCCAAAGTCCATGACTATGAGTCTGCGAGTTTCCGAAAAGCCTTGCACTTAACAGAAAGTCTCCGCTCTAGTTTCTTTAAAGAGCCACACTGGATGGTCTCATTATGGACGCCCTCCAATGACTGTCAACAAAATTCTTTCCAGAACCTGGCCTAACTCTAGTCTTCCCGTGGCACCTGGAGACGCACTGCCTTCCCTGTTGACCGTTCCAACTCAGTAGTTGGTTGGTCAGCCTGCGTCCTGTTCATTTACAGGGATTTCCCTGCAGGCTGTTGGAGAAGACATGGGAGGGGGCTTGGGAGCAGAAGCTGAGGCGTGCCATCCCGTTCTCAGTAAGGCAGGAAACATGACTCCCCAGACGGCTCCTGAAACACCAGGGCCTTCCCTTTCTCAGCTTGAGGAGGAGACAGGATGCAGGGAGGATTAAGCTTCTCTACCCCTCTTAGATCTTACTTCCCCTTCCTGACTTGGGACTCCATGAGACAAGTCATGAAGGGAAGATGGGGTAGCAGGATCTGGTGCTGCTGGGGGAGATGGGCATTGTGGAACAGTAGGCCCACCGTGGAGCTGGGTTACAGGCCTGACAGCAGCAGTTGGCTTTTCTGAGTTGGTGCTTTGCCTCCTCCTTTGAGTGCAGATGGGTGAGGGGTGGCACTGATGCTAGCTTTCCATTTCCTAGCCTTAGAAAAGGGACAGATCCATCCAGGGAAGGAATTTCCCCCTCCTGTTCCTTTCAATCTGAGTTTGAGGTCAGGATCTGGAAAGGAGCAGAGGCTGATTGGAAAGGTTGGGGACACCAGGAGAGGGAGGGATGCAGCCCAGCCCGAGAATCAAGAGCTAATCTGGGAACCCTACTGACAGAGGACTCTGAGGCCTTTGGGATGAGTGGGCAGGCCTATCCTTGCCCCAGCATTCTGGGCATGTGTCAGGCTGTGAGGCGTGGGCATGAGCTGAGGTCCACGTGGGTCTGTCTGCTGCAGAGCTGAAGGGCCGGGTGGGGAGGTGCAGACAGACAGAGAGAAATAGAGGTAAGTGGAGACAGAGGGGGTCAGAGACTGTGCAGGGAGGTCTAGGCAGCTGAGGGGGCCTCACTTTTTCTGAGGCATAGAGGCCGGCTGGCTCCAAGCGGGGCTTCCTGGACTGAAACAGGCATTGGGCTTCCTCTTCAGCTCTCTGGGATCTCAGAGAGATGCTGGCAGACTCCTGGTCGTCGCCGCAATTTCCCCAAGAGGCTCTGCCAAGCCTGGCACCTTGGAGCCTGGGCCTCGGCTCAAATTCAGAGGCTGGCGAAGCACCTCCCTGCTGCCTGCGCAGCTCCAGGCCTCCTCCTTGTCGGAGCGCAGGGCCTGCCCTCCCCCGTGACCTTCGCGGCCGACTCCCAGGCGCGCCAGGCCGGGGCCAGCGCCCGCCATTCCCTGGGCCCCGACGAGCAGGGTCCGGTGAGCGGAGGGGCCGTGCTCAGGCCAGGCCGTGCCGGCCGTCGCGACAGTTCTCGGAACGCGACAGCGGGAGCGAGCGCGGCCCGGAGCGTGTAGGTGTGAGAATGTGTGCTGGGCATGGTCGGTAGACGGAGCGCGGGACGGTGGCGAGTGGGCCCCCGAGACGGGGAAGCGCGGGCCAAGGAACTGCGTGCGCGCCTGGGCGTCGCGCTTGGCTCGGGCCGGCTTGTGTGCGGGCGGGGAGCCCGCGGCCGGGCTCGGCGGAGCGCGGCCGTCTGGAGGGGCCCCAGCCCGGGCAGGCCCCGCGGAGGAGCGTCCCCGTGAGGGCCGCGCCAGCGCTCGGCGCGTGCCGTCCTGGCTGGCGGGCCCTGGGTGGGAGTCGGGCGACACGGCCGGGCCTCTCGCTCGCTCTTCCCGCCCCTCTAATCTAAACCATGAGGGCTCCCAGCCCCGGCCCGGCCCGCAGGACCCCGGGCCGCAGGGAGGGCGCCGGGCCGCGCGGTGGGGGAGCGGCGGCCCGCTCTGAGCTCGGGGGCCTGGGGCCGCGGGGCCTCGGGGCCCTTGAGACCCCCTCCACGGGGGGCGGCAGGCGCGGACTGATTGACAGCGTCGACGTCAGAGGGGGGGGCGTCCCCGCAGGGAGGGAGGGTGGGAGGGGAGGGAGCTGAGGCCCCAAAGTGCAGCCTCGGAGATCGAGGGCCCGCTGCAGAGCCGGGATGCGACCGGCCCCGAGGGCGCGGCGGGCGGCGGGATCCTGACCCAGCAGCGCGATTCCCGACTCGGAGCCCCAGCGGCCCGTGGTCCTCGGGTCCGAGCCTGCGGTGGACTCGGGCCGCGGGCGCCCCGCATGCGGCAGCGCAGTTAGGGTGAGTGCGGGTTCTGGCGGGGCGGGGACGAGCCGGAGCCCCGCATTAGCCTGCGGGGCGGGGAGGAAGGTCGGCTGCAAAGTGGGCGAGTAACGGGACCGGGGTAAGAGCGTCGGGGTCCGTCAAGGCGACGGCAGGGCAGAGGGAAGGGCCTCGGACCTGGCCGCCGCCTCGGCCCGGTCCCCTGCGGCTGGGGCGGGAGCGCTCCTCTCCGAGCGCCGGGACAGATACGGTCTGGGACCCCAAGAGCGGAGGAAGACCGAGCCAGCGCCAAAGGAACGAGGTTGAGCCGCCGTGGCCTTGTATTGGTGTTTGCGGAATAAGACAGGCCAAGGAAGAAGGCTCGGTTGCTTGCGGTGACTATCGATGAAGAGATGTGTGTGATGGGAACACTAGACTTCAGAGCCTTTGAAATAGCAGGCTCGTCAGAATTAAAGCAGGGAACATTATAAGTAATAAGGATCGATGATCAAGAATTATCAGAATGTGAGCGAGCAATTACCAAAGAAACTGGGCTCAGCGGGATAACTGATACAGTACTCAGATTTTAAAACAACAATAAAATAATAGTCACTTTCATAACCAAGTGAAAACTGTAACCGCAAATTTGAAAGGATCAGAGACAAAGTAACTTTAAGTATAGGAACAATGTGACAAGAACCATTGTATTAAAATCGGTAGCAATAGCGTAAGAAACAGTAATAGTGTAACAAATGATAAAAATATAGCAAAAATGTGAATAAGACTATTAAGGGAAATGCTAATATTAGTAAAGTTGACAAAATACTATCATAATTTATTATTGATACTATCATGAATTATTAAAACAAATATTAACCCAAATCTAAAGAGCAATAGTAATACAAATAAAGACAGCAAGTAGAATTGCAGGAGTGATATGACAATTTATGACCAAGGTATTAATAGCCCCAACAACATTATAAATAATGGTAGAATAATAAGAAGTAGTATACCGGTGTAATGAAAAATAATCAGAATATTAAGAACTACAGCAATATTACAAATTATGACAAACTAACAAGTAACGATGTGATGAAAAATAACTAGTGAATTAAGACCTATAGTGTTACCAATAATGACAAAGTAACAAGGTATTGTAACGATGTGGTGAAGAATACATGGAATATTATGAACAATCTTAAGAAAACAAATAATGACAAAATAGCAAGAAATATTAAATATTATAAGGACGTGAAGAAAATTAACGTGAAAATTGAGAACAATAACATTACAAGTTATGGTAAATGAGGTTTTGAAATGGTGACAACGTACGGACAGAGACGGAGGAAACATTTTAGGGATACAGAGCAGAAATTAAAATATGCTGGCTTAACATGACCTATTGAGAGACCCTAGGCCCTAGAATGATGGAGCTCTGACGGGAAAGCAAGAAGGCCCATATTTAATATTGATGACTTCATAAATCAGACCCATGCTTTAACCATATAGTATTTAAAATAAAAAATAAAAAATTTATGTGATAGGATAAATATCCTTAATATTATTGAACGGAGCAGGCTACTACTCTGATAATAGAGATAATTAAAATATAACAATTCCCCCAGTGCAAGAACAGTATCACCAGTAGTCCGGAGTGAAAAGAAAAATACTTTTTTTGGAAAACGAGGCTGCTGAAAGCAACAGGCGCGGAGCCGGCCGGCCGCGCCCGCCCGCAGAGGGTCTCCGAGAGGGGCGAGCGCGAGCCGCGGCCTCCGGCTGGGTGCGCACTGGCTGTGCAGAGGAGACCGCAGGGAAGACCGCTCTGCGCCCGCCAGGAGGGAAGAAGAGGAAATTAGCGGGAGCTCCCGGGCTGTCGGGATCTGGCTCCCTGACCAAAAGAAAAGGAAGAGGTGAACCCCGAGGAGGGGTGGGAGAGCACGGCCAAGCCCTCGTCCCGCGTCTGGGCGGCGGATTGGCGTCAGTGGATTCGGGCGGTGGCCGCGCTCGGCCCGGCGCAAGCTGGAGGGCACCGCGGCATGGCCCTGGATGTGACAAGTGTCCCGCGGAGGACCTAGTGGCCAAGGCAGCATCGTGCCAGGCGGCCCCTCCTCCTGGCCCCGCGCGTGCTGACCGCACCTTGGACCAGCCGATACTGGGCGCCCATCCCGACTGGCACCAGTAATAGTCGAATCCAGCGTCTTGCGCCGGAGCGCCCAATGACCCTCACCACGCAGCGTCCCTTCACCACTGGGCCTCCTGGGTTTCCCAGTCGAGGCCCCGGAACCTGCTCGTGGCCTGAGGCGGGTTCTGGCGCTGACCATGAGGGGCCAGCCTTGCTCCCTGTTGCCCATGGCCTGAGGACCAGCCGGGCTGTCAGCCTTATCTTTACGGGCTTTTTCCCAGCCCCGACTGGCCCCGGACCCTTTTTATCTCCTCGGTTGCACTTGGCTTATTTACTTTGTGAGGCCCTGGGAGGCGAGGTCTAGGCCCGGGGATGGGGAGGCCAGTGGACAGGAGGAATGACGGGCCTGGATCTTGGATTGCCCAGAGAGACCCAGGGAAGAAGGGAACAGAAAGAAGGTAGGACGAGAAAGGGGGAACATTCTGCCACAGTCCCACATATAGAAAGGCACCCAGACATATAGAAAGCCCCAGCAGAACTTGCCCAGACCCAGAAGAAGGGAGAAAAGCAGGGAGGTGGAAAGGAGAAGCAGAAACGATGCAGGGTTGTGCCCGTGAAGGGGGCAGGAGAGGCAGGTCCTTGCAGGCTGGGCTCTCATCCTGATATCCCAGGACCAGCAGGCACCTGGGCAGGTGGGTGAACAGTCCTAGACACTTGGGGAAGGATAGCTGTGCCCAGGGTGGTGGGGGGGAGGGCTAGGCTGGGCCTGTGAAGGGGACTCACCCAAATACCCTGGTCCTTAGCCGGGGAGAGTCTGGGTCCCTTGTTCCAGAGCTGAGCCCTTCGAGCTAAAAGTGGGAGCGAGCGAGCCAGGGAGTATGAGTGTGAAGTCGAGGCTGGGGCGGCTGCTGGCCGAGTTCAGGGCCTGACACAGACCAGCCTCAGGAAAGCGTGCCTGCTTGGGTGACTGGGAGGCTGTGTGAGGGTGCTGTGTCTGGGTGTGAGGGTGTGTATGCTGCGTGGGTGACGCAAGGTGTCTGTGGGAGTGGGAGTGGGAGTGGGCGAGAGTAAGAGCCTTTGGTTCAGGAGGTCTCTGCCTGACTGCTGCCTGCGAAAGTGGGTGAGGGCAGATGGGTGAGCGAGGGCGCGAAGGGCTGCCTGTCCTAGGCCTTTTCTGCAGGTGTGGAGCCCCGGGAGCCTGGGTCCTGCTCTCCTGGCCTGGTTCTCCTCTTCTGTCTGCCCTGGCCCAAGAGTGAGCCTGGACTCCAGCTACTAGGGAGCAGCCCCCCAAAGACACGGGCCTCAGGCTCTGCTGGAGCCCAGCAGGAGGGAGGGACTGGGGGTACAGCTGGGGCAAGGCCGAGAGGCGGGCCTTCCCCCAGACCTACTCATAACACAGCCCCACGCCCTGGGCAGGCAGACCTTGCACAGCAGGCAGACCCTCCCAGGCCCCAAACCCAGAACCCAGGGAGAGGAGGCGAGGGCCCTGCCCTGGTATATCTTCCCTCCCCCAGCTCCGGAGGGGGCGGGGTCCACGTGTGCCAGGGCGGGCTCCCCACCCGCCTCAGCTGGAGAGGGCTGCGGGGGTCCTCTGGCCAGTGTGGACCTGGGCCTGTGACTGGGGTGTGCTGTGCCCGCAGGAGATGCTGCAGGACAAGGGCCTGTCGGAGAGCGAAGAGGCCTTCCGGGGCCCGGGCTCTGCGCTCGGCGAGGCCAACGCCGCCAATGCCCCTGAGCCCGCGCTGGCCGCCCCGGGCCTCAGCGGAGCCGCGCTGGGCAGTCCCCCGGGCCCCGGGGCCGATGCCCCCACCGCCGCCGCCGCTGCTGAGCAGGTAGGCACGCGCTCGCCATCGGATAGAAGTCAGACATCGGTCTGTCTGCAGGGCCGCCCGTGTGTGTCAGTCCGCCCCACTGCAGGCAGGACTGGCTTCCTGGGGGTCCTGGCTGCGTCCTGCACTGTCTGCCTGTTGATGCTTCCCGGGGCAGGGGCTCGCGCTCTCTGCCTTCCGTCCCTCTTCCACTGGGATCCCTGCGGGCTATTCTGGAACAGGTGGGGGAGGGGACCCCGGCGGCAGTGGAGGGAACCCAGGCCAAATGTCTGGTTCCCGCGACCTGAAAGGCCGGGGGTCAACGCCTGGGACTGGGAGGAAAGAACACCCCGACGGGCACGGTGCGTGGGGGAGCCACTGCAGAGCCGGAGGCCGTGGGGACTTCATTGGGAGGGTCACGGTGATAACCTGATGATGACAATGAACCAAAGGCGCCAGTGCACTCAGGCCTTCGGCCTCTGCGGGTCTGCGGGTCTGTGAGTGCCCGCGTGTGGCTGAGGAGGTGGCTCCTCCCCAGTCGGGCGTCTGCTGCCAGCCTGTGGCTATGTCCGCACGTGGAGTGTTTACGTTTGTGTGCAAGTGGGTGATCTGTCCTGGCACTGGCAGTTTATGTGTCCTCTGCTGGCCCATCTACAGGTGCAGCTCCAAAGGAGGGGCTTCAGCTACTGCTTACATGTTTAAAAAATTCATCAATGATACGGAGTAATTTCGTGAAACGAAATCTTGAGGCGTGGGCTCCCGGGACTGGCAGTGTTTCTGCACAGTTCCTTGGGCCTGTGTCCTCCTTTCTGAGGGCTCCGCTGGGGCCGCTGGAGCTGTGGGCCAGGCCAACACAGGTCCTCCTCCCTCTCCTCCCTAGACCATCGAGAACATCAAGGTGGGCTTGCACGAGAAAGAGCTCTGGAAGAAGTTCCACGAGGCGGGCACGGAGATGATCATCACCAAGGCCGGCAGGTCAGCTCTGGGAGATGTACTCCGGGGGGGATGATGGGTGGGAGCAGCGGACATCCCCAGGGGCACCCTTAGCAGTCCTCTCGGTCTCCAGTCTGCCTAATGGGGGAGCGACCAGAGTTCCCTCCACCGCTCTGGCCTTAGCCCCTTGCCAGGACTTCGGACTGGGTCTGGGAAACCAGGGAGCCCCAGGAGGGAAGGAGGAGAGGGGCAGCACTATGTAAATGATTGCGAATAATGATCATGATGCTGGGGGTCCCTTGGGGGCGCTGCTTTGCCTTCCTCCTTTTGGGAACCTGTGGGGTTTCTCAGGACTGCATTGACTGAGGATGTGGAGATGCCCCTCAATAAATGGGGGAAGGGGACAGGGCCACGTTTTCCTCTGTCCATAATGAGCCCCAAGTCTCCTGTCCCACTAGTGCCGCTTTCTGTTGCCAGTCCCCTCCTCGGGCCAAGGGGAAGGCACCGTTGGGCCCTGTGTGTCTGTTGTTTGGGGAGCAGCTCTCGGGTGGTTGCCAGAGAGGGATGATTTATAAGGTGGAAACATCTTTAAAATGCGCTGGTGTCTGTGGGAGAGAACTGAGAGGAGAGGGCGAGAGGAGGAAGAGGCAGACGAAGAATGACGGAGAGATTGGCTGCCGCTGGCGTCTGGGGTGGGGCAGCAGTGGTCAGCAAGGAGAGCTGTTATCAGGTGAAGGGAGACTGCAGAGAGAGAAGTTGGAAAGTTCAGGTTAGAAACCCGCTAACCCCCACTCCGCCCCCATCCACTCCACCTCCTTCACATACTCACATTTGATTTTGATCCTTGGGGGACAGGTTGGGTGTGAAACTGTCCCTTGGCCTGGCTGTGCGCCCATCACTGGGTTTTCTGAGGACTAAGACGGGGAAGCATCAGGGGCCAATGATCTGGAGTCAGACAGCAGGGGCTTTGGTTCCAGCTCAGCTACTTCCATCTGCGCACCCCTCAGGCAAGGGTCTCTGCCCCCTCCTCATCTCCAGCTGTAAAATACTAGGTCCTTCTTCATACAGTTGTATGTAAAGCACTTAGCACACCTCCTGCACATGTAAGCATACAATAAATGCTAGCTGTAACATTAATATAACAAATGCTAATAATATCAATCATAGTTAAGAGAAATGTCTGGCATCCATTCAGCGTTTCTCTCCCTGCTTTTTACAGAATTCTGTTGAACTGCCTAGGCTATTCAAAGGAAACAGAAAGCTGGTGGCTTTGAGTGTAGGGGTGCTGCACCCCTTCCCTTCTGCCCACTGGCCAGCCTTGGGAGGTTTCCTTTGTTTGATTGTGGGCGGGGGTCTGGGCACTCGGCTGCCCTCAGGCCTGAGTCAGGGAGGTGGCCAGGGAATCCAGGGTCTCTATCAGGAGAGGGAGCAGTTAGGTGTCAGGGCCTGAGTTTGCTACATTTAAGGAGTGGGGAAGGAAGATGCATTAGGGGAGCCTGCCAGAGGGTGCCATGTGGAATGGTCATTGAGGGCAGTGGGGGGCCCAGGTATCACAAGCCCTCCCTTTCCCCGGCTTCGTGCACTTGGGCCAGGCGCTAAACTTTCTGTGGCTCAGTGGTGTTAGATAAGACAGAGATGGTGGCGGTTGCTCTACCTGCCATCCGTTCTTTCTGCATTACCGTGAGACTCAAATCAGGGATCCTGTAAGCAGCCATGGTAAATTGCTGAGTGGATTACAGGTGTGAAGAGAGGGGATTTATTTCTTGCAAGTGCTATGGTGGATGGAAGGAAAGAAGACAGAGAAAGCTCCAGAACTTCCATTTTTAGGCAGCAGAAATAAGCCTGTCTCTAGAAAATAAATGGCCAGCGCGCTCTCCGGGCATGCTTGGCCTCTGCCATTTTTAAACAAAAGGCAGTTGTGATTTCTCTCCGTGGGGTTTCCTGCATCTGCTTGGGTCCCCCCTCTCCCTCCCCCAACACACACTCACACAAACACGCACGCTTCCAGAGGTGACTGGCTTCAGGCAGATTTTTGTGCCTGATCCTCGTGGAGGCTTCAAGATGGGTCTCAGGGAATGATGATATGATTTCAAAATGGTCGTGATGATGTCGTCCAGTTGTGGATTCATCACAGTCCCTCATTTCTCCAGCAGAACGTTTCCCTCGTGCCAGGTCCAGTCCTTAAGGAAGTCACTAGCTTCATTCCCCCTCCCCCACAGCTCTGCCAGACCCCTTTCCCTCCTGCATAGCTGCCCACTGGCTCTAGAGACCACTTTCACTCCCTGGTCCCTGTGCCCGCTCCTCCCTCATTGCCTCCCTCCCATGGGCAGCCTCAGGAGCAGCTCGCTTTGCCTGGGCTGCGGCCCTTCAGCCTCCTGTCCAGCGCTCCTCCCCGTTCTCGTCTTTGTGTCTCTACCAGCTCCCTTCCTGGGACACTTCCATTTCTCAGTAAATGACCTGGACCTTTCTCCTAAACCTTGACTCCCAGATTCCTAGACTGTTAGAACTGGACAGAAGCCCCACCCCAGAGAAGGAAAGACACGTAGCTCTTGTAGGTAGAAGCCGCACTGGGCAGTTACCATGACTACACAAGCCAGGCAGATGGTATCCCACCCCTAGAACAAAACCCCAACTTTGAGAAATTTCCTTGATTGCTCATTTCAGGGCCAGTGCAATGTTTTGAATGCGGGTTGTCGCTCTGCCCTAGAGATGCTGGCTGGTTAGGGGCGTGATCACTGGCTGATGGAAGGGCAGGTCCTGGAGAACAGGAAACAGAGTGCTCTCATGCCAGCTTGGGCCCTTAGGTCACAAGCCTCTTGCCTGAAGCCCTTGAAGGTCTGAAGGCCAAAGGAGTGAGTTTGAATTCTCAGACAATTTGATCTGGTGAATAAAATGCCAACCACCGTGTGATTCATCAATTTCCGAATGCTCAGGAACCCCTGCTGTCCAGTATGAGATGCGGCCAGACCCCTCCGCAGGCAGTCCCTGGCCCTCTCAGGACCCTGCACCCAAGAGGTTTATGCTCCTGACGTAGCAGGCCCCTTCCCCTGCCTCCTTACATCCCTGCCAAGCTTGATACATGTGAGAAACTGCATTTTCTCCCAAACACAGATAAAAGTGAGCTCCACAAAAATTTAAATATAAACCTCCCCAAAATGAAAATTTCCTAAGTGTCTGACTGCTCTACTCCTAGGTCATGGTTGTGCCACCAGATAAATCTCCACTATCAGCCTTCATAGCCTGTTGAGTTCAATGTTGCTTGTGTTAGTGACAGTGAATTTGCGTTTGAAAAATGAACTACCGATGAGAACTCCTGTTGAACCTGTATTGTTTGTTATTCTGAGGCAAGGATTTGGCCTGGCTTAATCCGGGGCTTCAAAGCCAATTGCCCTGGCTCTGTATACAGAGCGTCAGAGCTCAGTGGCGTGGGTGATAAGAGAAGTAAGGGTTGAAGACACTGGGAAAGTGGGTTGGGGAGAGAGTGCTTTGATCTCTTTTTAAAGTATTTTCTGAAAGCAAAAGTCTATCAGAAGGAAATGTCTTTTTAAAAAAATCTAAGAGAAACAACTGACCTTCCAAAACAGCATCCATTCCACACACCCTCTCTCCTGCCCCCCCACCTCCGGGAAAATATTTCTTAAAAATGCTTTGAGTGAATTAGAAAACTCTGTGTGTGTGTGTGTGTGTGTGTGTGTGAAGTGGAAATAAATTACGTGGCTGTGTTTCTGCTCTCAGAAATCATTTGGCTACAAAAGCTTTGGTCCCACAACAGCCCCCAAACTCAGCCTCGGTTGCTGGGTCCTGGCCTCTTCCCAACATATCCAGAGCGCTTCCTGAAGACCCCCAGACACTAGGGAGAGGAAGACGGGTGGGGTTTTCTGCAGACCCCCGACCTTTTGCCTGCAGCCTGTTCCTTTCAGACTCTGGGCTCCAGGGTGTGTGTGTGTGTGTGTGTGTGTATGTATTAATATATATATAAAAATTTTAATGCCAATTTTATTGAAATGGAACATTCCTGCAGAAAAGTGAACAATTCTTAATTGTACAGCTCTATAGACTTTCACAAAGTGAACACACACCCAGATAAAAAAAAACACAGAGAACATTACCAGCCCCCAGCATCCCCCTTGTGTGCTCTCCTAGTCACCACCCCGCCCCCTCCCCCTCCAACCTCTCTCCAGACTTCTCACCCTTCCAATTTGGTTGTGTGCCTACATTTAAGGGAAAGCACGTATAGCTGATCCTGGGGTCCCCGTTGTTTTCTCCCACCCCCGCTACCCAGGAAGTCGGAGCTGAGGTGGGTTTGGGGCTTGGGGACCCCGCTAGGTGGGAAGAATCTGGTGGGTCCCTTAGGACCGCTATTCCCTGCCCCCCTCGCCGGACCGGTGGGGAGCGAGTAGGTCAGTGCCTGGAACTGGCGTCGCTCTGAGCGCAGCTGTAACTTTCGTGTTCCCGCTCAACAGCGAGTGTGCAGTTACGGATTTGTTGCCCAAATCAAAATGCCGCGAAACCGTTTCTCCGCACCCCGTCCAAGGAAGCTTATCTTAGCAGTTCATTCTAAAACCATTTCCGAGTATGAAGTAGATAAAGGCTCCAGCCCCGCACCCTCTGAGAGCCTGTTTCTTGATCAGAGGAGGAACCGGGCTTTCATCTCTTCCCCAGGCCGGCGGGGCAGGCGGCTTGTTTATTCCCCCGGCGGCGTCGTTTCCGCGCGCGCTGGGGAGCGCCCGGCCGCCCAGGCGTCCGGGAGCCCAAGGCGGGGGCAGAAAACGAGGAGAGCGCGGAGAGGGTGCCAGGGGCACGGAGAGAAGGACCGCGGGACACGCGGGACCGGCGTGGAGGAACCCGGGGAGAGGACAGAGGATGGCGAGAGGGCTGGCAGACTCGGGGAGAGGATGCAGAGGTGGCCGCAGGGGCTCAGGGCTGGCGCACCCGCCAGGTGTCTGGGACAGGCAAGCCAGGACTTCACATCCAGCGCGCTTGGTGGGGCTGCGTGGGACGCAGGCTGCTCGGGGTCATCACCTCCCTTCTTGGCTCGCCCTCTTCCTCCCACGGAGGTGTTCGGTTCTGCCATAGGTGTTGGTTTTCAAGCACACTTGATGTCCTAAATCACAGAAACAGTTCACATCTCACTCCACCGGTTCACTTGTCGCAGAAGAGGGGACCGTGACACGGCAGGGTGAGCCTAGAGGAGATCACAGCTCCCTGCCCCAGCGTTGCCTCTGTGGCTTGCGTCCCGCCCACCTGCTGACGGCTCCCATACCCAGCCTCTAGGCTCCAACTCCAGCCAGTTCTGGAGCCTTCTGGGTGGGTGGGGGTGGGTGGAGTGCGCATTTCACCCTCACACTCAGCCTTTTCCGCACACGGGGCAGGCGGTCTTTCATGCTTCTGGACCCCCTAGAGCGGAAATGATTGCACCTAGGGTCCCCACAGAGCGTGTTCTCCAAAGCCCAGAGGCAGTCACCAAACTGACAGAGCCAGGGCTGTTTCCACAAAGGCAGTGGAGCTCACTGGGTCCGGGAGGAGCCTTTGGAGGACTTATGAACTCCCCATGCAGGCCCGGTACCCCCACCTCCCTCCCAGCTTCTGAGGGCTGCTGCCCTCCGAAGAGGGGTATTGGTCAGACCCGAGGCTAGGAGACACCTTCCTCCCCTGCCCCAACTCCCTCTAACCTCCCTGAGACTGTTATCCGTCAGGAATCCATCTACGGTCAGTTTCTAGGAGGAGCCAAACCCTAGGGCACCAGCCCTGCACCTCGGAGGGCTGAGAACAGGTTCTTTGCTGGCCTTCCGAAACGCACTCAGTGTCTCGGGGCCTCCTGAGCCGCTGAGATGAGCTAGAGGGAGAAGGACAGAACCCCTCACCCCCTCAGCCTAGCTTGTGAAGACTGTCGAAGTGGCAGCCAGCCACGCGCTTCCGACCCCGCTGTGGACACTGGCCTGGGGGTAGCTGAGTCTGCCCTCTACCGTCGCCACCTGGAGTGATTACGGGAGAAGCCGGCCAAGGGCAGGGTACTGGGGCCAGGCACAGCCAGGGCTGCCCCATTTTGTGGCTGGGCTGTGGCAGCTACAAAATGGTGGCCTGGAAAGGACAGGATTCTTGGCCCTCCCCCAGGGAGGGGGAGGTGAGCCAGCTGCCGCCTTCCCTCTCTCCAGCTTTAGGCCCACCAGGGGAGAGGCTGGGCCAGGGATGAGGGTGGTGCAGGCCCCAGCTGTGCCCCCAGGCCAGGCAGGGGGGCTGGGGAGCAGGAGGCAGGGTTGGGTTCCTGAGCCCTCTCACTTCCCCCATTGCTGGAGAGGGGGTGGGGTGGACATTTGAAAATGCTTTCAATTGACATCTGAGACAAATTCTTCCACACGGTTTATAAGTCCCTAGACTTGCAGCTAGCACTGCCCTCCTCCCCCCAGGCACGCAGGCTTGCCCACATGCGCACTCCGCCCCGCATACCCCATCCCAGGCACTTGTGCACACACATGGTCACACACCTCCCACATCCCGGCCGCTGCAGCATTCTCACGGCCTTTCCTCCAGCCAGAGAGAGGGCGGCAGACCGGGGCTGGGCTGGGGCGTGGTCTGGAACCCCCTCCACCTCAGGGTCCTGACCTGGGCTTGCCGTAGGGTCTGCCAGCTTATGGAAGTCTTGATCTGTTCTGGAAGCCTTGCCCTGTCCAGGTAAGCTGGTACCCCTGTTGGCAAAGTGGGGGACCCCCATCACCTGTTTGAGGTGTCCAGGACAGCTTCTCTTGAGGGTCCCTGTACGGTGTGTCAGCTAAGCGAGAAGCAGAGGGCCACCTGATGGCTGCCTGGGCAGGTTGGGTACTCTCCCAGCTCAGAGGGTTTGGCTCTGGAGGCCGTGTCTCTCCTGGGGAAGACTTTTGTTGGAGGTCATCTAGGAAGGACCGGGGTGTGTGAGGACAATAGTGAGAAAGTTCTGTCTTCCCCTCTGGGGAAGTCCAGGGTCAGGGATCTGGTGGCCAGGGGAGGGAGCTGTGCCCGTGCAGGTGTGTGTACATGCTGCTGTGTGTGTCTGTGTGCTGAGGGGTCTGGGGAAGCTCTTCTCCAGAGTGTTCTTTGAGCCTTGGGGCCCTGGGCAGCCTCAGCATGGGACACAGGGCCTGGGAAACTTTCTGTCTTTCGGTGAGTCTGTTTTCACAGAGGCAGGTCAGCCCACTGGCTCGTGCAGGGAGGAGTACAGTGGGTCAGCGGTAAATGGGTTCCTTTAATGCACACGGCCACCCCCGAGATACGTGGTAATCTCCGCATTTCAGAGAAGGGGAAACCAAGGCACAGAGAGAGCCAGGCGACTCACCCACGGCCTCCCAGCTCTCCACGGCAGGGCCGGGCCATGAGCCTCGGTGCAGCGGTTCCAGAATCCAGGCTCTGCTCCAGGAGGCTCCTGGTCTTACGTCCCTGGTACCTGGTTAGCGTGGGCAGCCCCATCCAGGCGTCCACAGGGACAAACTTCTCTGCCAGGCACTCGGAAGGAATCCAAAGACCCAGCAGCACTCACCTGTTCTCCTGCGAGGTGGTTTAAAGGTTTCCACAGAGACTCGACCCAGAGACTTCCCATCGACCATGGAAGAGGCTGACAGGGACTTCCAGGTCCTCTGCTCCGGCTCTCTATAGCGGCGTCCCAGAGCTTTACTGTCCAGGGACTGGCGAAGGACAGGAGGGAAATTAAGGCAGACAGCTTGGTGTCGAAATCCTCTCTCAAGACCCTGGCCAGGGTCTCTAAGCCTTAGCTGCTCACAGCCACTAACCTTAAATCTTAGGGGATGGGGTGGGGGAGGGGAGATTCATTTTGGGAAACCATGTAAACCCTCCTCCTAGACACACAGACTGACAGCTGCAGGGTCTCTGAGAGAGAGGCAAGTGCATTCTTCTCCTTGTGTGGGGGGAGGCTGAGCCCAGAGAGGGTCGTGACTTACACAAGGTCACACAGCTCTGGTGCCGAGACCTCTCGCTGTAGGGGCAGTGCCCCTAAGGCCTTCTGCCCCTCGCCGACACTGTGCCATCTCTCCTGGTGCTCTGTCCATGCCTCCACCTTACCCTTTGGCTTCCCCCAGGAGGATGTTCCCCAGCTACAAGGTCAAAGTCACAGGCATGAACCCCAAGACCAAGTATATCCTGCTGATTGACATAGTCCCTGCAGATGACCACCGCTACAAGTTCTGTGACAACAAATGGTAAGAACCCGCACATCACCTGCCTTCCCTTCACTGCTCTTGCCACTCACCAATCCCCATGGCCGCCTGATGTTTGTTCCAGGGACTCACCAGTGAGTCCGAGTGACTATCCAGATCTGCAGCCTCAGGAACCCAGCCTGCGGAGGCTGCGAGGTCGGCAAGCATCCATGCACCTGCTGCTGGCAGGGCTAAGCCTGGGGCTGAAAATGAGCGGCAGCCCTTGGTGGATTTCAAGGGTCTGTGCTCCCTTGACAGCTGCGGACAAACGGGTGGCTATGCTGTGGGTGACAGATGAACACCAACCCCGGTGGATTTAGGCTCTGGTAGTGCTGCCCAAGGAGGACTGGAGCCATGTCTTTGTGGGGGGCTGCCTGCTCTGTGGCATCTCCCTCCTGTTTCTCCACTCACTTCCTCTTTGTCTGGCTGCAGTGGGTGTCCACATCCACAGTCAGGGGCTGCTGCCCGGGGGTGAATGAAGGGACCCTTTGGCAAAGGGCTGGGGGAAACAGGCGGATTGCAGGGCAAAACCAAACTGGGACTGGGCTCCATTTCCTAAAGCCACTTCCTTAGTGCCCTGCCTGTCCCCAGAGCCCAGGACAGTGTTCAAGGAGAGAGAGGGACTGAATGCATCAGCAGCCCTGGGATACGGGCTCCATGGCGGGTGTTTTGTGGGACCAGCAGAGCCTGGGCGGATTCAGTGGCCAGGTCCCTTCAAAGGCCATGTTTCTGTTTCTTCTCTCTCTGAGCTGGATTAGAACCCAGGGCTGAGGGGACAGCTACCAGTTAATTTCTCTGGACAAGCATTGTTTGGGCGGCAAGAAACCTGCAAGCTGTCTAGGTCCCCTGAGAAGCTCCCTAGAAGTAATATAATTTATAACATTTTAAAATTGTCTATATAACACACAAAGAAGTGCTGCCTAAATCTCCCCATGATACCTTTGTGATTCGCCCCATTCCGTCTAGTAAACAATGACATTGCTCTGTAATCTCCCATTTTCTTTCACTCTCTCTTCTGTCCCTCACTGCTACACCCCAAATCTTAAATTGTCAGTGCGATAGGACCAACATGGATTTTTTCCACTTCGGGTCAATGGGGATTTGCTCTCAGAGAGGGAACAGGGACTGTGGGCTTCCCAGACCCCAGGGAAACCAACTGCTCTGGCCTGATTGCTCTGTTGGCAGGATGGTGGCAGGCAAGGCCGAGCCCGCCATGCCAGGAAGGCTCTATGTCCACCCGGATTCGCCTGCCACTGGGGCCCACTGGATGCGGCAGCTGGTCTCCTTCCAGAAGCTGAAGCTGACAAACAACCACCTGGACCCCTTCGGCCACGTAAGAACGGGCCTTCGGGATGAGTCCCGGGGCAGCACTGCGGCTGAACGGGTGCAGCGGGGCCTGGAGAATCCACTCTGGGGATCCAGCTCCAGGCTTTGGCACTTGCCAGGCCAGTTTGTGGCAGGAGCTCAGGATCCTCGGCCCATAGCTGTACATCCTGCCCTTAGCGCTTACTGGCTGGGTAACTCTGGGCCAGTTTCTCAGCCTTTCGGAGCCTCAGCTTCCTTGTCTAGAAAATGAAGGTGATCATAAGCACTTTTTTCACGGTTAGAGAGTCTGCACAGAGCGCTTTGCACATAGGAGGCTTTAAATAAATGGCAACTATGACAATGACGGCCGTGACGGGTCAAATCTCTCAGCCTCAGTTTCCCCAAATTTAGCCTTGCTGGACCATGACAAGTAAGGTCTGTTGAGAAAGAGCCGCAGTGAGGCTGAACCCTCTCTCTGGCATGTCCGCCTGCTCAGCCTGGCAGCCGCAGGCCCTCTGGAAGGGAGAGCCTCGCTCTGGCCTTGGGTCGGCTCCTTCCTGGCCTTGCCGGGACCTGGCTCTCGCCAGAGAGATCCTGAAGCCCCGCGGATGCTGCTGCTGACGCCCCATCCAGGCTGCTGAAGCTTATCCTTTCACCATCTGGCCCTGGCAGGCCCACAAAAAGCTTTTTATGTGGAAATTTTTAGCTCAAGTATGTGGGGCCAACTGAAGCCTGGGGACATGGTATTATCCGCCAGGGCACAGCCATACCCCTCTCTGCTGCCCATGGTTTCCCTGAAAGTGTGGGGTGCGGGTGGGAGGTGTGGGTCCACCAGAGGCGCCCAGAGGCAGCCATCTGGGCTGCACGGCCAGCACACGGGGCATGCGGTGCTGGGGGAAGCTGGGTGCGGGTGTGCAGGTGAGTATATGCCTCTTTTATGCCTCAGTCCTGTTTCTGGGGATCTGTGTGCGAATCAGAAGTCTGTGAATGCCACCAGTGTCGTGTTTCGGGTGGGCTTGTATGTGACTAGCAAACAGCTCTTAGTTTACTTTTCTCGGAGCTTGTTCAGTTCTCTTCTGAGTTGGTGACCTGTAAATGAGCAATTAGGAGAGTGCTTTGCTAACATAATTAACTCCTGGCTATTCATCTGTTTTGCAAACAGCACAGGTTTTTCCCAGGCAGGGCCAGCAGGTGCTGTTGGGAGCATGGCAGAGACGTGCCAGTGTGCACCGTGGCATGTGCTCGGGCAACTCCAACCTGTTGTGGGGGCAGAGGCAAGCCACCAATCCAGTGGGAAGGGTCAGCCAAGCCCCCACCTTCTGAGCACAGGACCTCGTAACTGAGGGGAGAGGCACCTTCAGGTCTTCCTGGGGACAGTGCTGGCTGAGTCTCTGTGCCCAGCCAGCTCCTCTCAGGCCCTCTGCTTGGTCAGGCTGTGGTGGAGGCAGGGAACCTAGCTGGTAGGCACGTTTCTGCCCACAGCTGCACACATACACAGACCCCACGGACAGCCCCCTGGGGTGAGCCCAGAGCTTGGCAGGAGCTGGACCTGTGGGTGAGTGGCCAGAGGATCCAGGGATCAAAGCTCTGGTGAGAATTTTGGGTGCACAGCTTACCATGATGGTTCCTAGTTGCAGGGATGCCTCAGAGGACTCGTCCACCTCCCGACCCTCTGCACAAAGTGGCAGGGGAGGGAGTCAGGTGGCTGAAGAGCTGGACTTTCTAGGAGTGGGAGAGAGACCTAGCCTTGGCAGCCCAGCAGCAGGCTTTCCCAGACAGCCTTGCCTCTCTGGTGGTTCTACTGGGGTCCATGGGGGTTTGCGCTAACCCTGCATGTAGTCTCAGGCCTGGGCCGGTGGGGCTGCTTGATGGGCTAGTGACGCTGGGGGTGCCCCGGCTACAGTCTCCACACCCGCCTGGGGCTCACCTCCCCTCGGCAGCAGCCATATTCCCCACACTGGCTCGGCTTTCTCTCCAGAAGGCTGGGATGCAGAGGACCTCCCTGCTGCGTCACCCCCACACTTCGCCAGCGTGTGCAGCTTATTGGTTATAACACCTTCTCTTGGCGGGGGGAGAGGGCTCAGGGAGATTTCAGGTCCAGCACTCTTTCGGCATCCCCACGCATCCTTCCGTACCCAGGGCTTCTGCTCCGCTGTTTGGAGCCCCACTGGAGAGGGAGCCGCCTTTGCCCAGCCGGGTGGGGGCTGGGAGGATGGGCTAACTTCCTAGACATAGCAGGGCACAGCGGCCCATTTGGACCTTGGCTCTGGGCTCCTGGGCCTGTGCCCACGGGAGTAGTGAGCACTCCAGGTCACCCTTCCCGGCTTCTCAGTCCAGGAGTCTGGGAAAGCACCAGCTGACACTGTAAACTGGCCCCTAACAAGCCCTTCCTTCTGCACAACTCACCTCCAAATTCACCATTTTCCCGAGGAGCTTCCAAACCTCCAGTAACTCTGTCCAGCCAGGTGGACTTTGGGTTTTTCTCACAGCATCTCAGGGGCTCAATGGAGCGGTTGCCTCCCATTGGCAGCCTTCCCCCAGGAGAAGGGTCCGGGGTTCAGGTGAGGGCTGGGCCCGGCCACCTGTCCTACACGGAAGGCAGGGGCTCTGGGACAGGGAACCCTCAGCCCTCATGGCCGCATGTTCTGAAAGACAGGACTGGGTTCTGACTAGAAAACACCTTGTGGGCTTTCGCTGTGAGTCTGGGAAAGACCTCTGTTCTTGAGGGGTAGGTTCGGAGTATGACCCCTGGGTGCCAAGGCCAAGGGCAGGCAGGCAGCAGGGGCAGAAAGGATCAGAGGGCTAGGGCAGGACTGGGATGCCACCTCACAGCCCCAGGCCAGCCCCAGTTCTGTGGCCCTGCTGGCTGTGTAGCTGTGTGCCCCGTGGGCTCCTGAGCCGAAGGGCCGTGTGGTGGGACGGGGAGATGCGTGGGGCGTGGAAGAGGGCCCCACTGCGGCAGGGCCTGCATGCTGCGGCAGGGCGTGGTGATGGCTGCACGTAGGTCTTTTCTTGTCTCAAGACTCCCAGATTCGTGAGGAGGAAGGTCAGTGTATGATTTCCGATATGAATTTAGTTTTTGAGTCTGTTCCAGAGGCTGAGTTCATCCTGGGCTGTGGGGCAGGGGGAGTTGTGGGCTGCAGTCGCTTGGCCACAAAGTAACAGGTGCACAGTGCCCTCAATGTGCCACTTTCTCCTCTTTACCTTGTTAGCCACTCCTGAGCGGGGGACTCAAGCTCAATGCCACTTCTTCAGGGAGACAGTTCAGGGTCCCCATTATAGGCTCTCAGACCTTTAGGTCCTATAGGACCTTTTTGTCCTAGTACTTACCACAGTTGCAATTTTATACTTAGTTGTCAAATTTGTTTTGGAATAGGAAATACATTAGCATGGCTTAAAAATAAACCAATGAATACATAAAAATGTCTACAATGAGATGTCTTCCCCCACAGGTTCCCCACCTACCTCATTTCTTCCAATCCCAGCCCCAAGTGACCGATGTTACTAATTCTCCAAAAGGTGTTTCTTTTTGCATGTACAAGCAGGATACAGAATCGCAAGTCCCTTCTTTCAGACACAAATGGTAGCATACCACAAACACTTTTCTGTACTGTGCCTTGTCAACCTGGTGTGTCATGGGGTTCAGTCTATTCGTATAGAGCGTACGCACTCCTTCTCCCACAGCTGCGTAGAATCTCATCGCATTTGTTCCGTAAGCTACACAGCCGGATTGAAGGGCTTTGATGTTTTCCTGTATTTTTACTCTTTTGACTAAGCTGGTGCATAAGGCATTGCACACCTGTGCCAAGAGTGTCTGTGCAGTAACGTGCCCATGCAAAGGGTATTTGGCTCGGTCACCTGTAATCCCACCCTCCACTGGTGTTACCCTGATGTATGTTCCTGCCATCGCTGGAGCCCCCCCGAGGCGGCAGGAGAGAAGAGTTTTGGATTTTTGCCAGCGTGATGAGCGAAATGGAGATACCAATTTTAGTTTTAACTTGTATTTTTTATTATTAGTGAGATGAAGCATATTTTTAATATGTATTTCCTCTTCTGTGAACTGCCATCCTTATCCTTGGCTCCTTTTTCTCTTAAACTTTTGATCCCTTATCAATTCTAGGAGCTTTTATAAATGAGGAAGATTTGGCTCCTATCTGTAGTAGGAGTTGCACGTGTTTTCCCAGTTTGTTGTTTGTCTTTGGATTTTGCCTGTTGTGGTATTCCTACGCAGAAGTTTTCTATTCAATGGACTGGTCTTTTCGTCATAGAGTCTGCATTTTGAGTAATCGAGAGCCCTTCTCCACGCCTTACTTATAAGGGAATTTTCTTCTGTTTTCTTTTAGTGTTTTATGGATTTATTTTTACATTTAAACCATTGATTCTTTTGGAATTTATTCTGGCATCATTTGATATGAGGTGTGAATCCAGCTTTTTTATTGTTTTCGAGAGAGCCATCCAGTTGTCCCAACTCCAACGATTGCCTAGCGCGCTCTCCTGCCTGGCTCAGGGTGCCGCATTTCAGGGGACTAAGTCCCCAGCGGAATCCGTGTCTGTTCCTGAGCCAGCGCCGTAACTGCGGAGACTTCATGACAAGGTTTAGTGCCTGGTTGTTGTCCCCTGCTGCTCTTCTTTTCCGTTTTCTGGGCTAGACTTGTGTATTTTCTTATTTTCATGTGAACTTTAGAATAAGCTCGCAGTGTTGAGAATGAAGCTTACTTTTATTTTATTTATTTGTTTGTTTAAATTAAAAGTATTGGGCTCGCACTGGTGAAGAACACTGTTCGAGTCTCAGGTGCGTGGCTTCATAACACCGCCTCTGTGTGCTCCGCCGTGTGCTCCCCACCCACGCCTAGTTTCCTTCTGTCATCATATGTTGAACCCCCTGTTGCCCCCTTTGTCCTCCCCCTTTCTCTGTAATTTTATTAGGATTTCCGTAAATGATAAGTTTACTTAGGGAGATTGGGAAGAATGCCTTTCTCTTTGTTGAAGTCTGCTTTTTGTCCTCCAAAAGTGTATTCAGGCTTTCTTCCTAAGGTCCTATGCCTTTCTTGTTCGGTATTTCCTCTTGTTATGATCATAAATGCAGACTTTCTCCCACTACATTTTCTCATTGCTTCGTTTTGCTTGATTTGTGAGCCTTCCCACTAGATAGGAAACCGGGAAGTTTTTATTTTATTTTTTAATTTTAATTAAATTTACTGGGCTAACACTGGTGAATAACATTGTGTGAGTCTCTGGTGCAATCGCCGTGATCTCCCAGTGCCTGGCCCTGCGTCTGGCAAAAAGTGGGTGCTGGTCAACAGTGAGCGAGCCAACCCGTGGAAGGGCGTGGTGTTTGGACAGGGAGGGCACTTCCTCCACCAGGGGCTGGTGTCCCCCCAAAGCTGAACTTGATAACTAGCCAGCGGGGACCCAGAGCTACAGATCCTGCTCTTTTCCTCTTTTTCTCCCAGATTTGCTGAGCCTTGACGATGTGCCAAGCCCTTGCTGGAGGCTGTGGGAGGCACAGATGCCCCGCACAGCTCCACACCAGGCCGCGAGCCCACCGGCCGCGTACAGATAGGAGCTCAGGCTCGGAAATGAGTACCACTTCTGGCTTCTGGCAAATGCCTTCAGCTCCGAGCCCCAGCCTGTTACAGTGGGGCTAGTAATAACGCCTGCTTTATGGGGGTGCTGCGAAGACATGTGTAGAATACTCAGCATAGGGCCGGGCCCGCAGGATGTGTTCAGTGAACACTGGACATATCCTGTGTGAAGGCAGGGACGTTTCTGGGCCCCCGGGTTGCTGCCCCGGAAGCGATTCCCAACCTCGGAGTTGACCCTTGAACGATACTGTTTGAACTGCGTGGGTCAATTGAAAAAACATCCGTGTGTAAGCGGATCTGCATAGTTCATACCGTGTTCCTCAAAGGTCAGCTGCGGTTACTGAGCGTGTCGTTGGGAGCAGTGTGTACTCTCTCAGAGACCATCTGGAATCTGCTCAGGATTCTGTGTCCAACCAGCTGTGTGTCCTTGGGCAAGTCACATTCCCACTACAGGCCGCCTGCTCCTCATTTGTAAAATTAGGAGGTTGGACTGGAATGATCTCTGAGGTCTGCCTCTCCGTGCCCTAACGTTCTCTGTTTCTGACGTAGATAAATCTGGGCCTCGCTGGCCAAGCACGCTTTGGTGATCTCCTGAGGAGATGGATGTTTGGAGCTATCACAGTTGTTAAAATATAACAGGCTTCTGAATTGTAGCCAGAACATAATGAATCCCATTTCTATAGAACAACGATGATGACGAGACCAGGCGTGTAGTGGGGTTTGTTGACGTGGCTGGCCCATTTGGCCCAATATCCTCTGCTACAAATATAAATGTGAGATTCTGGCAAAGTAGTTTAATGTGACGCCTGAGGAACTTCCGAGTGAAGCCAGGTGTGTAAGTCACTGAGTTGGTTTCCCATTTTCTCGGGCTGATGGGACTGAAGCTCCAATTTATACTTGTGTTGGCTCCATGGGTAGGACTTCCTTCCAGACACCTGTCCAGGTTCCAGATTGTCTGAGTCAGGAGGGGTATTTGGGACCACCTAGTCGAAGGCCTCACTTGATAGATGGGGACCCCAATGACTGGAGGGGAAGAGCTTTGCTGAAGCCTTGGCAGCTGGTGAGCAGAGATCCATAGACACTTCCAGCCTCTTCACTTCTCTGTGGCTGAGATTGTGCCCCCTGGTGGCTCCTACCTGTCCCTGCAGGTCTCGCAGTTTTCCTGTTCCCAAGTTTCCCGCCAACCTGTCAGGTTTCCTTCCCTAGAAGGTATGTTTGAGAATCAAGGACTTTGTCTGATGGGCTAAGGAGTTTGGCCTTTATCCCAAGGGACAAGAGGGGACCATCAAAGGTGGCATTATGACTGGAAGACATTTACTGAACCCTAAATGCTGGTAGGATTGGTGCTGGTGGGGGCATGGGAAGCAAGGGCAGGAGACGCAAAGGGCCCTGCTCTCATGCTGTGTGTAGTCTTCCGGGATGGACCGTAAGGCTCTAAGCAGGGGAGTGTCCTGACTGGATGTGTCCCAGGGGAAATGGAGAGGAAGTAGATGGAGATAGGAAGGGGGCTATCCCAAAACCCAAGGAGAGACCATGGGACCTGAACTGGGGCTGTGCAGCAGGACTGGTGAGGCTTTTGCTTTACAGAGGGAGTCACAGGACTTGGTCACTACTTACTGGATCTGGAGGTGGGTGACCATGAAGGGAAAAGGAGTTGACAATGTCCAGGGCTCTGTCTAGACTATTATAGGCTGTAACTGCCCATGTGGCAGAGGACCAGGTTGGGTACTGCCGTCGGTCCTAAGGTGTCCCTAAGGGACGGCGTAGCCTGTGGTGTCTCTTCAGGTCCTGTCAGCCCATGGTCTGTGTTCTCCCCTTGGGCTCTCTCCCTAGGAGAGCCGGGGAGCATGTGTGTGCTCCCAGAAAGATCGTCTGTGCACACGTTTCATCACATGACAAAGGATTTCTGTCCTTCGGCCTCACTCTGAGTTTCTTGTCTGGTAGCACCCCCACTGGGCAGTGGCTCTCCAGCTGCAGGACCTGGTTTGGGATGCTCTGTACTTGTCCCAAGAGGGCCCAGAGGTTTGTCACTGAGGGCTATGGGGTAGTGGCTAATGCAGAAGGCAGAAAAGCTAGTTCCTACTGGATGGAGCAACTCAGCCAAACCAAGGGACCCGGAAAGTCCAGAGCCCACAGCCCAGCTGCTGGCCCCCACCCTCCTCAGCTGAACCTGGGCTCTGGGCTGTCCCTGGCCCCAGGGTGTGACAAGGGCAGAGCCTTCCCGGACTAAGGCTTCTGTGCAGGCTTTCCATGGAGAAGCCTGGCTCTGGCCCTTCTCTCGGTGCTCCGGTCACTCAGAGGTTAAATCTTTCACTGAGCTTCGGCACCGGGCCTGATCCCTGGGAACCCGGGGGGTGGGGGGTGGGTGGGGGGGGTGGGAGCCAGCAGGGCCAGCCCAACCAGGACAGGAGCCAAAGGGTTAACAAAAGCGGCAGTGCTGATAAAATGCCCCAAATTCCTGGTCCTGCCTCCAATGGGGAGCGTGTCTGGCAAATGTCAGCGATAAAAAATACATTTTAATGGCACCTGATGCAGCCGCTACTGTGGGGCGCGGCTGAATGAGGCAGGTTCGGAGCAGCCACTACTGTGTGTTACTCCCCAGGGCTCCAGGGCCATGCCTCCCGGGCGCCTCCGTAAGCCTCAGTAATCAGGGTGACCCGCCTCCCCAGCCCCGAGCAGCCTTAAGGGCCCATGGGTGCCCTGGGTCCCCGGCATTACTTTAGGAGCTTTGCTCCTCACCCACCTTTGTGCCTTGTGCTCTAGCCTTGGAGAGAGCTTCCCTCCGGGCTGCGTGCAGCCTCGGCCAGGTCTCAGGCAGGATGCATCTGAGTGTCCCCGCCGCCCTCAGCAGGCCTCTGTGAATGCTGAGAGCAAACGAACAAAGGAGTGACTAGATGACAAAGGTCAGAGTGCAACATTTTCCTGTCTCCCCTCCCGCCCCCTTTCCACAGGCTCCTGGGCTGGGAGGCTGCTTTTCTTGCTAACAAGTGTGAGGAAGGGGCTGAGCCCTCACAGTGTGCATTTCCAGGAAAGGCAGATCATACATGAGCAGGAGGGAGGGAGTGAAGGGTGGCGGGGCGGGGGGAGAAGCAGGAGAAAAGTGGGAGAAGCAAGAGGAAGAGTCCGCCTGGAGGGGAGAACCCGAGGGAGGTACGTTATGAATTGCGATCTCATTTTACAGATAGGAAAGCTGAGGCTCCGAGATGTCCAGTGACTTGTCTGAGACCGGGCAGTGCACCCTGGACTTTTACCTGCAACTCAGAATTCCACCTCCTACACTGTGCTGAGTTCACTGGGGGCTTTGAACTGTTATGTTCTCCATTGCCCTGGTGAAAGAGTCTGTCACCTTAGGGGGGTCCTAGGAGCAGGCCTCAGTGCCGAGCAAGAGGCTAAGTAGGGCCCCGGGGGCTGGGTTTGGGGCCCAGGGGCCTGGCTTTTCATGTGGGAACTTGAGTACCTTTCTGGGCTCAGGCCCTGTAGCCTGGTCCGGGACCCTAAGCTTTTAGGAGATGAGAGCCAGCTCAGGGCCAGCTGAAGGAGGCCGAGGGCCAGAGGGTGGGGACCTGGAGCTCAGAATGGGACCCTTCTCTTCCAGATTATCCTCAACTCCATGCACAAGTACCAGCCGCGACTGCACATTGTGAAGGCCGATGAGAACAATGCTTTTGGCTCCAAGAACACAGCCTTCTGCACCCACGTGTTCCCAGAGACTTCCTTCATCTCTGTGACCTCCTACCAGAATCACAAGGTACAGCTGCAGTGCCCCTCCCCCCACCTCACCTCTCCACACCGTGTGGCATTTCTCCTGACATTACAGAGGGGCAGGGATGGAAGCTTTGAGGCAGCGAGGCTGAGGCAGGCCCAGTGCAGGCACCTCTGAAACCTGCCATGTTCCTCAGAGCAGTGAGACGTCACATAGTGAGAAGGGAGGGCAACCAGACCCCTACATTTCTGGTGCAAAGTGACTGTGGTCTCTATCTTGGGACTGGATGAAGCTGGCAACGGTAAAGACTGGGGTGCGGAGCTTTCCCCATTGGCTTGAGTGTTAGGACCCTTCATCTCTAATCTCTCTCCCTGGTGGGATTCAAGGGCCAAATTCTGGGCCTGCAGAGAGGGGGAGGGACTGGGGAGAGGAACCCTGGGCGCTGTCAGCTGTGTGGGAGCGGGGAGACTGAACCGCCCCGTCCGCAGGCCCTCCCCCAGCTGTGCTCAGAAGGGCCTGGGATGTCCCGGCTGCCTCCCACTGCGCACCCTGCCCAGCCCAGCGCTCCGCAGCCTCTCTGCCTTTGCCACGCTACCCTTTTCAGGGTGCTTTTCACATCATGCACACAGGGGCTGGTGAGGTGGACAGGGGTCACTGCAGAAGGACCATGGCTGGAGTGGACTTTAGGCAGAGAGCGAGAGTCAGGTTTGCATTTAGAACTGTCACCCAGAACCTGATGTGGCAGTTGCGCTGGACAGGGGTGACATGGGTGGGAAGCTGTGACAGACTCCCAGGAGAGAATGATGAGGGACTGATGCCAGGAGCACAGGGAGAACGGAAAGCAGACTTGAAGGGTCTGCAGCAGGGAGAGTGGATAAGAGCCAGTGACGAGATGTCAATGGTGAGGTCAAGGAGGACCCAGCGGGACTCCTGGCCGGCGCAGGGCTCGGGCGTGTGACTTCCCCAGCACCTGCCATGAATTCAGAATGCTTCTGGGATGGAGGATGAGGCCAGAGGCCAGTGCAGCCCTCTACCCCAGCAACCCCAGTGTGTGTCCTCTCCTGACAGATCACACAGCTGAAAATTGAGAACAACCCTTTTGCCAAGGGATTCCGGGGCAGTGACGACAGTGACCTGCGTGTGGCCCGGCTGCAGAGGTGGGGCTTCCCAGTGGGGGTGGGATGGGCAGTCCGGGCTCAGGTACGTGGAGTCCGTAACCCTCAAAGTACCTTTGCTCTTTCCCTCTGTCCCCCTGCCTGTCCTCCCCGCTGCTCCAGCAAAGAGTACCCTGTGATCTCCAAAAGCATCATGAGGCAGAGGCTCGTCTCCACTCAGCTCTCGGCCAAGCCCGACATCAGCCCCCTGCATGGCCCCCACCAGGCGCTCCAGCACTACCAGTATGAGAACGGTGCTCACATGCAGTTCGCTGCAACCGAGCCACAGGACCTTCCCCTCAACAGCTTCCCAGCCCAGAGGGACTCAAGCCTCTTCTACCACTGCCTGAAGAGACGAGGTAGCTCTCTCTTGGTCTAGGAGCCCTAAAGGGTCAGAGGCGGGATGTAGCTCATGTCACAAACGCTCCCCACTACACACGGGAGCGTGCTTGATTACACACACCTGGTTACTTGTGTGGCCTGGGAGGGCAGGCGTGAAGGGATAGGGACCACAGCCAGGCTCAGTGCAGGGATATTGGGCTTTTAATGCAGCCTTCAGATTCCTCACAGACAGCTGGTGGCCTTGGTGTCCCCAGACACCGTATGCCTCCCCAGTTCCAGGTGTAGCTTTGCAGCCAGCGCTTTGAGACCCTGCACAGGGTGGGCAGATAATACAACACCAGCTGGGCTCTGCCTCTGAGCACAGGGGGAGGCTGAGATATCACAGTCCAGTGCCATTTATCAAAGCAACCTCAGTCCTAAAACAGGGATAACCTAGCGCCTTGAGGACAGGTTCTCCACCTCATCACACCAGGATCTGCAAAGGCCTCTTGAGAGTGGAAACGAGCTGCTGTGGGTGTGGACCGAGGGCCGGGAGGACAGGTGACAGCACTGTCTGTGCTGGCTTCTTTGTGAAGGAGAGGTGCCCTGAGCTCGGAACCAGAATGTCTGTGCTCTGGTACCGGGTCTTGATTTCTTCCCCTATAAAATAGGGATGTTATGACATCGGAAGACTTCACAGGGTCTGAAATTCTCTTGGGAATGAGTTTGGGGACTTTGCTTGCAATCCAGAATGTTTTCCCAGCCCAGCTCCTACAGACCAGCCGGGCAGACCTCTGAGTATCCCCTGTACCGATCCCATTAGAACTAACGATCTAAACCAGAGTTGGCAAACTGTGGCCCGTGGATAAATTTGTTTTGGCCTGTGAGCTATACAAAATGATTTTTCTGTTTTTAAATAGTTGAAAAAAATCAAGACTATTTCGTGATATGTGAACACTATATGACATTCAAATTTTAGTATTCATAAAAAAAGACATCAAAACAGCCATGCGTATTTATTTACCTATTGTCTATGGCTGCTTTCATGTGACAGCAGCAGAGCTGAGCAGAGTAAGTCCTCACTTAACGTCATCAATAGCGTCTGTGACTTCAAGCCACACTAAGTATAATGAAACCAGTGTTACCATAGGCTAATTGATATAAACAAGAGTTAAGTTCCTACAGCATATTTCTGGTCACAAAAACATCGCTGACCTTCTAAATAAAGACTCCAAGGCACTTCAATATTAAACACTGAAATAAATTGAACTATACATACATTTAAGAAAGATTAATTTACAAAGGTAATATAGTGATTTTCCAACCCACTGATTCCATTCAGGGTGGTGGGTGGACAGAGCCTCTCTCTGCAGCTCAGGACGCAGGGTGGACCCACCCTGGACAGGATGTGCTTTCCTCACAGGGTGCACTCACACCCCCGACACTCACTCAGACTGGGACAACGTAGACACGCCATTCATCTCATGTACTCCTCTTGGGTTGTGGGAGGAAACCCGAGTGCCAGAGAAAACCCACGCAGACATGGGGAGAACGTGCGAACTCCACACAGACGTTGGCCCTGGCCTGGAATTGTTCCCCCCGCACCATCAACATTACAATGAAATGATGTTGAACAAAACAACTTTATTCAAAGACTGACTATCGTTGTGACAGATTCCATATGGCCTACAAAGCCTGGGATATTTACTCTCTGGCCCTTTACAGACAAAATTTGCTCACTCTTGACCTAGAGTGACTGGGCCATTTTCCAAGTTCAAGAGCTTAGTGTTCCTGAGAGAAGGGAGGAATTTGGAGGGAAGAGGTAGAGGAGGGATGAGTGAGGGATGAGAGAGGGAGCTGGGTAAGAGAGCGGGAGGGGCAAATTCCTCCTCAGCAAGGAAGATGCCTCCAGACGGGGCAGAGGTGAGCACAGGCCTTCAGGCTTGGCCCGCCCCCAGGCCACCCTGCCCTGTACACGCACACAGCGCCCAGACTGAGTCCCTAGAGAAAACAGAAGGGGGGAGGCCAAGATAAGCCACTGGACAAGTGCTCTTAAGTTTTTTGAGGGAGCTGCTGCCCAAGGCCCCGGGACCTGGGATGTCCCTGGATCCCGGGGTGGGGGGGTGCGGGGAACGTGCCATCCAGGTAGTTGAGTCCTCATGGACGAGGATATGGAAAGACATGGTTTGGGGCAACGGATGTTACCTCTCCCCAAACAATTAGCTTAGGCTCAAAAGTACAAGTCGCCTTTTACTTATTATCAGCTCCATTTCTTCATTTTCTGAACAGTGTTATATTGGAACCCATGTTTAACAATTTGATGGGGCTTCTTTGAATATGTGTAGGGTTTACTACTGCTTCTAAAAGCAACAGGAACGTGCCTGCAAGTAGCGTTGGCTTGCTAAGGCCTTCTTGGGAGCGGAGGCTGGAGGCAGAAACATTGTGGCTTTAATTTTCTGGCTAATTCAGACAGATGTGGCCTCTGGGCTTGGTTTGGTCTGGAAATTGTCTCTACTTTCCTTGGCCTGAGAGGGCCCAGTCTAAGAATGCCAGCACACATTAAGGCCTCTTCCCATCCCCAAGAGTCGAGGCAAAGGATCAAAGCCGTGTGCCTCCTGGCTGAACACATCACTCAGTGTCCAGTGGTGCAGCATCCCCTGTGGCCTGTGAGCGAGGTCCATAATCTTACCATTTCTTGGCTGCTGCCGCCGTATAGAAGCTGTAGCTGGTTAAGATGATTTTGGGAGTGCCACGGCAACATGGGGCGAGGGCGGACCCTGAATGACAAAGGTAGGCTGTCCTGGCATCCCGCTGGGGCGTCCTGATCCCAGGGCTGGTGGAAAAGGCTCTTCCTGAAGGTGTTTTTGTCTTCCAGCAGACAGTGCCCGCCACCTGGACTTACCCTGCAAGCGCTCCTACCTGGAAGCTTCCTCCGCAGTGGGGGAGGATCATTATTTCCGTTCTCCCCCTCCCTACGACCAACAGATGCTGAGCCCCTCCTACTGCAGTGAGGTGACCCCAAGAGAAGCCTGTATGTACTCGGGTTCAGGGCCTGAGATTGCCGGGGTGTCTGGGGTGGACGACTTGCCCCCGCCCCCGCTGAGTTGTAACATGTGGACGTCGGTCTCACCCTACACGAGCTACAGCGTGCAGACCATGGAGACCGTGCCGTACCAGTCCTTCCCCACGCACTTCACCGCCACCACTATGATGCCTCGGCTGCCTGCCATTTCCGCTCAGAGCTCCCAGCCGCCGGGAAACGCCCACTTCAGTGTCTACAACCAGCTCTCACAGTCTCAGGTCCGAGAGCGGGGGCCTGCTGCCCCCTTCCCGAGGGAGCGAGCCCTTCCTGCGGTGTGTGAGAGGAAGCCGCCCTCTCCACACCTGAATGCTGCCAGCGAGTTTCTCTACTCTCAGAGCTTCTCCTTATCCCGGGAAGCTTCCCTACAGTATCATTCAGGAATGGGGACTGTGGAGAACTGGACTGACGGATGACTCCCACATGCCCCCGCAGCCCCAGGGCCATGTTAATCCGATATTAGCCTCTGTGGGTGGCCTGCACTACCAAGAAACACAGGAAGGTATTTTAAAGGGTGGGATGTGTGCATGGGTGTGTGCGTGCGCACGTGTGTACTGGGAGAGCCTCTATTTCTGACGTACAACTGAGGCCGTGACAAGGCAAAAGACACAATGGCCTAAGAAGTGATTCTGGCTGTAGGACCTGGGTCCATCGTTATCTGACATCTCTTGATCATGCCCATGGGTGGGATGGAAGTGGGGAGTTCATGTGAGCTATTTAGAGATTTTTATAATATAATATTGATTTACTCAGGGCCAGGTGGTGAGGGCTCTCCCACAGGGACAGGTGCGGGAAGACTCTCATTGCTGGGATGGGAGGGCTCTGTGCACACCGCAGAGGTCCTGGCCTTCCATCTTGCGAGGGGAACCCTGTTGGGAGCCGAGGCCCACTCCTGTGGCTCCTGGAGATTCTGTGAGACCGCCTGAGATGTGGGCTCAGCTAAGCTGCAAAGCGTACCCTGAGAGTGGCGCTGGCTGCTCGGTCAGTGACCTGGAAACTCATCCCCAGAGCTCTGAGGTCTGAGGGCTGATTTTCAGAAAGGGTCAGCTGCTAGGTGCCACCTGATGGGTATTAAAAAAAATTTTTTTTTCCTTCAAGAGGAGGGAAAATGAAACCAATGGCATTTCTATCATCATTCAGGTTTTCTTATAAAGTACAAAGCCCGTCCCCCTTGGTCCCTGGCATGCAGGCTCTCAGTCCCTCTGTTGTGCGAGACTTGGCCTCGCGGGCGCCATCCGCGTCCTATGAGTAGCAATCAGGAAACGGGGGGCTACGCAGGAGCGGCAGCCGGGCGTCTCCAGAGCCTGTCCTGCTCCCAGAAAAGCCCTTGCCTCTGGAGCAGGGGAGCCCAACAGAAATACAAACGAGAATTGAGAAAACATCCATTTCTTCCAGTAAATTCAGCCAGTGCACTCGGAGGAGCAGGGATAATTCTCCTCCAGGGAGGTGGATCTTAGAGCCCTCGGCCCGGCTCTCTAGCGTTGAACATCACCAGACCGTCCGTGTGGCTGGTATGAGCTCTGTAATCAAATTTGGGAAATCACTAAATTCTTTGCATGCTGAATAGCTATTTATATATTATATAAATAAATAAAGAAATATATATATATATATATATCTCACAAATGCAGGCCACATGTCAAATTCAGCTTTGCTTTTTACAAATGAGTAAACTTTAAAAAAAAACCCGAAACGTCGGAGGGGATATTTGGAAAGACATCTATTTAAATTTTTATTACACACTTGATGTTAAAAATTAAGAATGGTTTAGAAAAACATATAAATAAATAAGTATATATAGAGAGAGATATAAACACACACAGTACAGATTAAACTCTATTAGAAGACACACTAGCTGACGGGGAGAAGGAATTTCAAGTGTTTTGTTATGTAGCGCGGACACTCTACTTTACCTATCGGAACATAAAGCCATTTTACAGCTGTGAAGTGTGTGGGTGCTCTTTACTCCTGACCTGTCGTTTCTAGGCTCGGCCATGGCCTCTGCTTCCCCTTTGCCCGTATTTTTTCTCAAGGGCCAGATGGAGCCCCGGGTGCTGCTGACGTTGGTACCACGGAGCGCCTCAGCTTAGAGAGAAGTCGTTTAGGGCCACGGAGCAACGGGTCTGGATGCCAGGGCCCACGAAGACCCCAGAAGGACAGGGTGGGCAGTACAAGGAACCTGTCACCTCTCAGTAGTCAACACACAACCTGGTGATTTGGGGGGAGGCGGTCTCCCAGGCAGGGAGTTCTTGGTGGGAGTTCTTGGTGGGGTTTGTGCAGCTGCTTCAGAAAAGGAGCCGAGCGCAGCTTCTGTCTGGAAGCTGGGGCTTTCCAGAGCTGTGGGATGTGCACTCACCGGATGTGCGCGCACCAACCAGCCACTGGCGGCCAGAGGAGGGATCTAGGCCCGCCCGAGCCCTCCACTTGCGCACCCCTCCACCGGATCCCTGAAACCTGGTCACAGGATGGAGTGGGGAAAGGGAGATGAGATACAGTCCAGGTTCGCCCTGCTAGATTAGAAGGGAAACCGGTATCAGAAGGTGCTGTGGCTTCTCCTCCCGACCCCCACAACCCCCCGTCTCTTGCCCCTCCCCTCACGGCTCCTTTTCCAAAGCCATCGATCGTCATCCACCAACTCCAGTGCAGGCTGGTCTGGGATGCCAGGAGAAGAGAGGGAGAGGGTATGGGTATCTTTTCAATCCTGTCCTCATCAGGATTAAGATGAGATTTTTCTGCTGAATAAAAAGTCCGTCTTGTCTCCTGTTTCCTCGGAGTCCTTCCCTTGTGGCTCTAGGGTTTCTCTCCGGAGGGACTTCTTCCCTTGGCTGGTGGCTCCTTCCTTGGGCTTGCTGATCACTGAGGAAACTGTAACTTGGCTCAGGGAACAGGCCAGGGGGCGGTGTGCTCTCCCTAGCTCACACTCGCTCTGCTCTTTTCTTTCTGGGTGAAGCTGCATTCTGGGATACGCCACACCTTCTGGGACCCCAGGTGGAGGGCCGGGAGCTGGCTGTGGGCTCCCAGGCTCTCTCCAGACACACAGTTGCCTGCATCCCAAGTAAAGAAAGCCACTTCTAAAGGGACAGTTTGCCCTTAGGCAGCCCATGACTTCCTACCAGTTTTCTGGGAAGCAGGAGGTCCTTGGTCTTCCCCACCTGGGTACGGCTAGAGCAAGGCCTGCAGTGGGGTTTGTGGAACTTTCCTGCCCCTCTGAATCGACAAGTCAATAAAAAGGGGGCACATGGGATACCCTGGAACAAAGGGCACTATTCAGTAGCGCCAACAGGTCATACATCACTGGGCCAGAAACCTGCCACATGAAAAGTGTCTGCTTCTGCTGTGCCCTGCCTGGGAAGGAAAAAAAAAAAAAGAAAAAGAAAAAGAACGATGAACATTCATCTGCGAGGCCATAGGCAGGCGGCCCCCAGGGCCAGGCCACTGGGGAAGGCCCCGCTGGGCTCTCCGCCAGCTCAGCCACCCAACTGTTCTCCCACAACAGAAGAGCCTGGGATAACAAAAGGGAGAATGAAAAGAGAAGTTGGGTCAGACTGACAAATTGTTAAAAAACCAAACCAACTTCCAGCCTCTGCTGGGCCTCAGGAGGTCAAGAGGCCTCGGCTGGCCCCACTAATGGAGCCCGCTGGAGGGGCAGCGGCCCCGGCCTCGCAGTGTCTTATCTTACAACATAAAATTAAAACCCACTTAAAAGGCCGGAGGGCATGTTAACATTCCCCCTGCTGTCTAATTGAAGTAGTTCCCAGTGCAAAGGATTTCACTTGAAAGATGTCCCCCTCCAAGCCCCAGTCCTCCTGCTTGGCAGGCAGGGGAGGGGGTGGGGAGGGAGGGACTGTCGTTTCAAAGGCCAGCACGGGCTCGGGCCAGAAACACGCCCGTTCTGCTCGCTGCCCCCACCCAGGCGGCAGGTGGCGACAGCAAAGGTTAGGACAGGCTGGGTTGTTTTGTATTTTTTTAAATTTACAAATTCATTAGCAGCTATGTCAGCAGAGGCCAGACTCCTGACAAGAAGCCCTGGCAATGATTCAAACATGGCGAGCTCCGCAGCCAGACCTGGCAGTTGCTGCGGCCAAGAGGTTTCTATTCTGTCCCCCAACAAGGCCCTCCTCCCTCCTATGCAAATATATTACAGGTCTCCAAGGCATACGGAATCAATCAGGAGCATCCTGTAAGGGTGATGAACTTGCACCGGCCATCCTGAGTAATGGGAACCAGTCAGCCTGAAGCCGGCTGGGACTGAAAGCCAAGGTGACAGCTATTAAGCAATTGTGTGCAGAACAAAATGGCAAAGGGGCCAGGTAATCAATTCAATTTCGATGGGCAACCCAAGCAATGCAGCGTCTGTCGCAGCTGATTAGAGAGGGCCCGGCTGGGGCTTTCAATGCGAGCCCATCACAGATCAGAAACAGGCCCGGGATGAAAAGGGAAAGAGACGTCTCCTGAGAAGCAGGCGATGAAGGACTCTGTTTTATGTGACTGTGTTCTTCCTTCTCTCCTTGAAGAAAGGGTAGAAAAAAAGCAAGCAGTTTGGAGATTAGATAGTTTTCTTTTCAGCCATTTATCATTATGAAAGAAAGTAGACAGGGCAGGGGCAGAAAAATCTCCAGTGGGATTTCTGCAAAGTCTCACTAAGAAGGACCAGGCTTACACTCTGCAGCTCAAACGGCCTCGGCTCATTACCACAGCCTGGCGGGGTCTGCGCAGCGTCCAGAGTCCCTCTGCTCTAACAAGGGCAAGCAGGCCCCCTCGCTTTGAGGATCACAGAGATTCTCTTGCAGAAACCCCAAACCACCGAATTGTATCATTTGTGGAAATTAATGCCCGAGTTAGAATAATGGGGAGAGGAGGCAAATGGGAAAGCCGAAGGTGAGACAGAGTTGTGCACAATCCCAGCAGGTTAGGCCCCAAGTGTGGCCCCCATTTACCTGGGCCCTGCTGTGTCTGCCCCGGGTCAGCACTGGCCCCCAGTCAGGTGGTGGCCCTGGCGGCCAGCTTGGAAACTCTAGGTCTGCGCCTGGTTCTCTGGTGCGGGCGGCTGGGGGAGGCAGAGCGAGGGGGCACCCACGGGCACAGAAGCAGTGAGAGGGGCCAGCGACCGGGCTGTGGAGGCAATGGGAGAGGCTTGGGAGCGGATGGCAAGGGAGGCACCACCCGGAGGGAGAGGGCCGTCCTGGAGCCCAGGGTGGGGAGTGAACATCTAGGGCAGGACAGCTCAGCGCTGGGGCGGGGCCGGTGGTGAGGGGGGAGGCGGACTTAGAAAATGAAAGCAAATGGGTGCCCGCGACCAGATCGCTCTCAGAAGAGTCACAAATGGTTGATAAACCTGAACAAAACTAAACTCATCAATAACCTAAAATGCTAATTAAGTGATAAAATACCACTTTTGTCTATCAAATTAATAAACTTTTAAGAAAAGATGTGGGAAACCTCTCTCAGTCATTGCCGAGACTGTCATAGTCTTTCTGGAAGAAGCACTTGGGTAGTAGGGACAAAGGCTCTAAAAGAATTCATATCCCAAAGACAATGACCGGTACTGTGAACATAGCTTAATGCTCTATAATGTTCATTGTGGTATTATTTTTAATAGCCCCAAATTGGCAGAAAGTAACTATGGTTAAGTAAATTATGATATACTCTTATTCTGGAATATGATATAGTCACTGGAATTATGTTTACAAAGTGCATTTAATGACATGGGGACTTGATTTAAAACTAAGTGAAAAAAGAGGATCATAAATAGAGTATGATCTCAAGAATATTTGAAAAGGGAAAAAATATTGGTGTAGCCAAACTATAGATCATTAAATAATAATCAGCAAGAGAATGAACTATATAAATACATGTCCATGGTATATTATGTGAAAAAAATTTTCTGAGTAAGGTATAGGGTCGCCTATTTATGGAAAATACAAAGCAAAAATCCCTGTGTGTATGCGCACATATATGTTTGTGTGATGTCCCTGTGTGAGTAATGTGTGAGCCTGTGACATGTATTTGTGTGTGCGTGTAAGTGTGCGTGTGCGTGTGTTAGGGGCACAGAGAAGATTTAGGAGGAATGGTTTCTGATCGCTCCCTCACATACCTCTGTTTCGTTTGACTTGTTACAATGAGCATGCATTACTTTTGTAACTAAAAGATTTAATTCAAGACAAAAGGAAAAGAAGTCGTGATTATAGACGTGCCTGGAATAAAAGAAGAAAGCGTAGAAGAAACGGCTGCTCCTGGCCAAGTGGGGGAGACTGACTTCCGGCCCCCCCCACCCTACTTGTTTTCCTCCCGACTCTCAGGCGCTCCCTCTTGGGTCACGTCCTCTTCTGCTCAGGCCTGTAACGCCACTACGGTTCAAGGTCTGGACGTTAGCTTTCTCTTCTCACTAGCCACTCTCCCTAGGTGATGCCGCATCTCCCCCTGGCTCCTCGCTAGCACTGATGAATCTCGTCTAATCTCATTTCCCTTTGAGACTGTCTCCTAGACGTTCCTGTTTGAGGGATGTCAGGATCTCCAACTCACCCTTTTCGAACCTGAACCCATCACCCCCCTCCCAAGCTTTCCCTTGCGTCCTGTTTGGCGAATGGCACCACCAGCCAAGGTCCCTGTTGCTCAAGTCAGGCACCTGAGCTTCTGCTCTGACTCCTTCCACTCCCTCCCTCCCTGCCCGCCCCTGAACACTTGCCAAATCACACAGCCTCTGCCTCCTTCCCAAAGAGCACCTGCATCTGTATACCTTCCCTCCCTCCCACCAGGCCTGGCAGTGTCTGCCACCGCAGCACTTCCTTGAGCCCGGGCTGCCCACTCTCTGGTGTTAGCTCCGTGAGGCTCAGAGCATTAGGCTGTGGTGAGCAGCACTCCTGGGCCATAAAGTGTCACTCACGGGGCGATGGCTGCACAGACACGGGGAGCCAGGGAACTGCCAGAGGAGCTGCTCAGGATAAACTGCTCACCTGAGTCCTGTGCGGCCTGAGTCCCCCGCTGTGGCTGCCGCCACGGGTGTGCTGAGGAAGGGGGCACTGCTGTGGCTCACCTGCAGGGTCACAGGCTATCCCTTAGGGTGACAAGCTACCTGAGCACCCTCCTGCCCTGTGGGTCTGCATCCAGACTGTGACGCTCACACTGACAGGTCTCTGTTGGCTTATCCAGCTACTTCCTAGGAGCAGCCAAGCTGCGGGAATACTAAGATCAGGGCCGTTTCCAGCATCTGCCCGCCATGTCCCCACATCTCTTTCTCCTTCAGGGATTCCAAACTGTCCCCTCGCTCAACCCTTCCACGGGAGACCACCCAGCCTGTGACAAGATACAAGAAAAACCAAACCACACCAAAGACAACAAGCCCTCCAACACGGCTCACTACGTCAAGCACTGAGGACAGGGCACATGCGAGGGATGTGCCGGTCCTTCGTCCAGTCACAGCCTCTCCACTCTCCCCAGCAGGTGCCCAAGGAGCTGGGGGACAGCAGCAGACCAGCCCCTCCCCAGCCCCCGCCCCCCCACATGCTATTGAACTAGATGAGTTCTTCAGCATGCTCCACTCTGACCCTTCTTTAGAGCTGGGTCTAAGAAGCTGGGAGGCTCCTCTAAATGTAAGTTAGTGAAGTACTTGTGGCCCTTAAATTTACAGTCGCCTCTGCCAACCACAACTACCCACCACAGCGGGGGCATAAACTTGGGTTATCTATTGCCCTCCACCTCACAGAGAGGAAGGCTGATTTAAGGAAGGGGGCTGTCCCTGCATTCGGTCTCATCTCCTCCACGAGCCTGGGACAGTTTGGTCCAAAAATAGGGGAGTCAGTACGTAGTCCAGGTACCTCGAAAACAAGCGCTGGAAGTGTCTGGGGATTGCTCCGGGCCCCGCTGGGCCTGGGCAGCAGAGTCAGGGTGTCTTTTCCTTGCCTTTCCAATTCCTGGTCACATGTGGTTCCTCGGGATGACTTGGGAAAGGCTTGTTCTGGAGTCACTTTTCTTTAACACCCAGAATTCCTAGCTAAGGTGCCTGAAGCAAGGGCTGGGTCTGTAAAATGACGTGTCTCCATTAGGAATGATGGAAACTATGTGAGCTGCTTTTAATAGGACCAAATATAGCGCAGCACAGCCTTCTCCTTAGGCCCCACGTGCTAAGGGCCTGGCCCGCACGCTCTGTGGCCCAGGCTGAAAAGCCAAGGGCTATCTCTTCAGGGCAGTCGATGAACCTGAATTTACTCCCGACGCGGCAGTGAAGGCTCAGCTTTCGGCTCTGGCCTGTCACACTGGACGCTCGGATGTAATTTGCTAGCCCAGGAAAATGAGCTTTGGGCTTTTTTTTCTGTAATCCGTGAGAAGAGCTTGGGACTGGGTGGGCGGAGATGTGGGTCCTGGTCCCAGCTCTGCCGCACGCTAGCGCCTTGGTTCTGGGCCTCCTTTCCCTTCCTCCTTGCAGGCCCTCGTGTCCCTTGCAGCACTAAGGGTCTCTGAGCCCCCCAAAATGTCTGCAATCATGAATGTCTTAGTAGTAGGGAGGCTCCGTCTGAATCTATAGCAGGACTCTCTCCAAAGTAGGGCCATGGAAGGAAATACTAGAACTTCTTTACTTATTTTAATATCATGCTTTATCAGTATCTAGTATCTATATTAGTACAGCAGTATCTACATATAATTTATAAGTGAATTTATGAATAATAAATAGTGTTTTGGGAGTATGGGCTTTAAAGCTTGTTGTTGAAGGGAGTTGAAATAAAAAAATGTATGGAGACTACCTGGTGACAGAGAAGTCACTGTGAGGGTCGGGGCTCTACGTGACCTCCCAGAGGTGGCTTACCAGAGCCTTGGATGGAGAAGCACAGTGATGCAGCAGAGGGAGAACAGGCCTGGCGCTCAGCACCCATCAGATGTATTCCTAATCTCCGCGAGCCTCTATCTCTCCCCATGTTACTTAGGGTAATAAAGCGCTCAGTTCCAGTTGCCCCGCCCCCGACACGGGATGCCAGGCTGCACAGGGTTCATTTTAGGTGCTTAAAAGATGTGAGACTTCTTTTCCTGGGAAACTCCTTTTATTGCTTTCCAGGACTTTATTGCTTCTCCTGTCTCACAGTTAAGCCTCCTTTAACAGATGTCAAAGCCTAGAACGACATGCAGTTAGGTGTACAATGCCAAGGAGGGGGGCATGCTGGGAAGAATCCTGCTTGGTCTGTCCTGCCCGTTGAATACCTCACACTTCCAGGGGTTTGAGGCTCATCCAGGATTCAGGACAACATTCAAGGACACTTAGGAAAGGGTGTCCTCCAACAGAGAAGCCAGCCATCTTCATCAGTGCCTCCAGGAAGGGATGGCTTGAGTTTTCCACTGCTTTATCCAAAACCCATTGCCAAACTCAGTGATAGTGGGAATTACTCTTCTGCTGAAAGAAAGTCCCAACTCTGCCACTGGCTTCTCGGGGGTGTTGGAAAAGTCCCTCCGTCTTTCTTGGCTTCGGTTTCCTCATTTATAAAAAGGAATGAGTAATATCTGCGCTGCCAACCTCCTAGGTGTGGTTCTTGGGCCAGATGAGATGCTCTGCATGAAAATACTTAGTGAGAATGAAAGGGGTTGCAATTAAAGCTTCCTGTTGGCCCAATTAGTACCAGTCCACGCTCAGCTTTGCATTTTCATGAAAAAAGAAAAAAGCCACCGCTTTTTATAGGCTAAACATGGGGAATGGTTGGCAAGGCACTGCGCAATCTCATCAGCTCTGAGAGGTGGGTGATTTAGCATCATCACCTGCCTTATCGTTATCCTTGCCCTGCCAGCATCCTCGGCTTTTGACGAGATCAATTTCCGGCTCACACAGCAAAGCCTGTGGCTGTGGTCAGGAACAATCGGCCACAGTGCTCCTCTCGGGTCGTTGATCCTTTCATTTCCTCCAGCAGACTCCTGCCGGTAGAGGACTAAGTTCTACGTTTTATGCTACTCTTTTGAACTGATCATTTACAACAGCCCTAAGCACCAGCCTCTCTCTCACTTTTGCTGTCCAGCTACTGCTCTGGATGGCAAGGTTGCTAATTGGGACATGATCCCAGCCAAATGGCAAGACAGACTCAAAAAGCTGGTTCACAGGACCTTAAATATCCTGCCCGCAACTTTACGGCCCAGGCAGCCGTGGAGGAAGCATGAGTCATACCCAAGACGTGAGGCTGCTGCGTAGGGAGGCCTCTGCAATGACATTTTTCACGCTTTTCATAAACCGCTGTATTATTAGAACTCACCAAAGCTGAATTTAATGAAAGTTTTAGGCCCTAAGGCCTGAATTTTTCTTTTGTGTTGCAAAACGAAACCAACTGGTCCAATTCAAATTAACCCCAGAAAATGCAGAGACTTTATGTTTCTTGCATTTTCCTTTCTCGCTTTCTTTTTCTCTCCCTTTCTTCACTTTCCCATTTTCAAATTTTGCTGGTGATTACAATCTATTGGAAGAAAAGGAAAGGCACAGGAGGAAGAAGAAATGAAACAGGAGAAACGGACTCAGGTAGCCTCAAGTTTCTCTACAGGCTTCTTTAGGAAAAGTTACTGGCAAGTGACACGAATTCATATGAAAACTGAAAAAAAAAAAGAATGAAAAGGCAAAAAAAAAAATTGCAAGGTCTTCTCAATTTGTACCAGAGGCATAACCTGATTTAGAATTCAGTTAGATCTGCTAAGTATCATTTCATAACAGGCAACTCTGCACAATACTGGTGCCCCCAAACAAACAGTCACTCCAGAAATAAGGAGATTGTAAGTCCTTTATTTTTCAAATTTCTGGGCTGAGCCCTTGGGGGAGGTGGGGTAATGAAATGTGCTGCTGTGCACCTGGACCTCGACTATGCAGAAGCTTGGGCGGCAGGAAATAGCTCTCCAGCAGCTTCCGTATTTGCAGGAGCTAGTGAAAAGACATCTTTTCCCCCCTCACAGTTACCTTCATAAACAAATGTTCACTCTCCACCCCTCATCCCAATTTGGATCATATTTACCCATAGAGTAGGCTCTGAAATGCCCCCTTGTCCTTCAGGGGAAGAAAGGCACAAGCCCCAGGCTCCTAGCCTCGCGGCCACCTTGGGGAATGCGCTCTCAGCCCTTCCCCAAGGCAAGTCAGGAGGTCCCCAGAGCACGGAGCCCCCACTTGAGCGGCTGGACCGTAAAGTCACCCAGGATGTTGGCGGAGGGGGGAAACGATTTCAAATGCCCTGCCTTCAGCACGAAGGGGCAAAAGACAGAGGGGGGTCGGGGGAAAAAACCCGGGCGCAGAGCTGTCTTTGTTTTAGCTGATTCCTTCATTTCGGGCTCAGGCTCCGCTCCGATTCCGATTCCCACAGGGAAGTCCCTGCTTGGCATCACGGCTGGCCTCAGGCATAAGATCCTAATTATTTGAATGGTATTTGTTTTCATAGCTCTTTTTTTTTTTTTTAATGTGTCCAGGTCGATGGCATTTTAATGCCTTATTAAACGGGGGGTTTTACAGCAGCCTGTCTGTTCAGTCTCTGGGCCCATGCCTGTACTTTGTGTGCAGGGATTTTATCTTTCCTGCTGGCTGAAAATATTTTCCGAATTCCCTATAAAAGTTTTTGAGATTTCCTAAGACAAATAGAGCTCCACCAGCTCTAAAATGACCTTGATGCAGTCGGAATTACAGTCAGACACAAGCACTCTCCCTTGTTTACACAAAGCACTGAACTTCACTGCGCTCATTAACTCCACCAGTGTGCTGGTGCATAAAAACACGACTCTACCTGGGAAGGACCCCATCGTTTGCTGGTTTCTCCCATCCTCTCCGATGGCCGCAGCACCAATAAAGCCTGTCCTGGATGAGGGGCTCACATAAGAGCGGGCAGCAACGCACCGCTGAGGGGGCGGCCAGACCTGTAACAGAAGGATGGCTGTCATGAAGCCCACAGAGCCACCTGGAAGAAAAGCAGCCGAGCCCTTTTGTTTACTTGTTAGTGTTTACAGCTTATGCAAATATGTTGTTCCGAAGGAAGGTGAAGGTAGAAAGTATTGCAATAAGCCCCAAGTCAGGCAACGTAGTGTGGTGGGAAAAACCTAGAAGGGACACAGATTCAAATCTCATTTTCAGCATAATTTAGCATGTAACCTTGGGCAAATAAAATGGGGAAAACTATCTACATCTCGGGGTTACAGTGGGGTTGAAAGGAAGTAATGTACATAAAACACGAGAGCAGTGACTGACGCAAGTGACTGTAAATAGCTGTCATTACTATTTCATGAGGGTCCTTAGCACTGAGATGGGTAAAATTAGGGTGGGTCCTCGGGCTTGGCTGAGGGCACTGGAGGAGGGGTGCCTTAGGAACTGGACACCCACTCTGGGCCAGACACAACACTAATTGGTGGAACCAGAATTTAAATCCAGTTCTGACTCTAAAACCAGTGTGTTCTACTATCCAGCGTGGGGAAATTAAATATGGAGAATTATGTCACCTGCCTGCAACACAACTTAAGCCCAAATCAGCAAAAATGAGGCTCATTTTGCTTAGTTGTCATTTAAAAACCCCTCCAGTGCTAACTGCTTAGCCACTGCAAAAGTTCCCTCTGATTTTGTTTCACCGGGTCATGTGGCATGTTTCACTAAAAATGCCACATTTAATATTTAAGACAGAAAAATACCCTGGAGATGAACTGCTAGGAATGCCCCGTTCATTCAGAACATTCTCTGCTTACTCCATGCCTGGGGGCATTAAGCTCATCACAACGAAGACGGAAGGTGGCTTGATGCCTGCCACGGGAAAGGATAATAATCAGGGGTCATGTTCATGCTTCTAAGGTTAAAACCTTTTACTTATTTATTTTTAACTAATATGTTCCACTTTTGTAGAGTCAGTGAAAATTCTCAATTTTAACAAATTATGTGTTTCATTCCTTAAAATTCTACTTGATTCTTTTTCCATTAAGTTTAGTCTTTTTTGAAATATTGCTTTTTCTTTTTGTGATCTCTTCCTTGTATGTGTTTAATTACCTTAAAACATATTTAAAAACAATCTCGAGATGATAATTATGTTATCTAAGGTTCTTGCAGGGGAATGTCTAATTCCACCATTTATTGAGTCTACTGACGTTTTTCAGAAAAGGTGTTTTTCTTCTATTGTTTTATAATTTTGTAAGAACTCCTCCTAAGCCGGGTTTTATCTCCAATCAGATCCCTTCAAAACAGTTTTGTTCTTGCTTTCAAAGATGACCTTCTCACTGGTTTTTCAGCTGGGTGTGCTCAGGCTGTGCAGGAAGAGTAAATTCAGACCTCCAACCCGGAAGGGGGTGAACTCCGTCTGGGGCTGGGTGGGAGCTTTTGAGGGCTTTACTTATTCATGAGTCTCAGTGTCACCTCCTCTACTTTTCTGTCCTCATGTCAGTTAGAGCTCAATCCCCTTGCTCTGAAGAAGAAAAAGCTGTAGGACTTATTCTGTAAGATAAGAGCTATCATACAACTCCAGTAATTAAAGCAGCGTGGTACTAATACAAAGACACACAAATAGGCCAATGGAACAGACCAGAGAGTCCAGAAATGGGCCCATGCATATATGACCCCGGAATTATCAAAAAGATGGTACTGCAGTGGACAAGGACGGTGCTTTGTCCGCTGGATCTCCACATGGATCAAAACGGAGTTTGACCCTGACTCACACCACACACACAAAATAAATTCCATATGGATTATTGTGATCCAAACAGGAAACATACAACAATAAAGTATGTAAAAGAAAACATAGAAGAATATCTCCATGACCTTGGGCTAAGCAAAGATTTTAGTTGAATTTTTTTTTTCAAAGAGGACACCAAAAGCAGTAATCATAATGGAAGAAACTGATAGGCTGGTGTATATTGAATTAAAAACTTGTATTTATCACAAGATATCACTAAGACAATGAAAAGCCAAGTATAGAAGTATTGAAGATACTGAAGATATTTTTTGTATATATTGACTCAAATGCAGAACATTTAAAGAATCCTCCAAATCAATAGAAATACGGTCAAAAGACTTGTACAGGCTCTTTGTAAAAGAGGATATCTAAATTGCCAAGAAACACATGGAAAGATGTTCAATTTCCATAGTGATCAGTAAAATGCAAATTATGATCATAATGCAATGTTACTAAACTCCTATCAGAATGGCTGAAATGAAAAAGACAAAAAATACCAAGGGTTGGTGGGACTTTCATATACAACTGGTGGCAATGTAAATTGGAAAATTTTTTGTTCATATCTACTAAACTCTTTTTCAGTATCCTACAGTTATGTTTAGCAGGAATACAGGAACATACCCTTTGGTCAAGCAATTCCCCTCTTAGGTATTTGTGGGAAAGAAATGCATGTATATGCTAACAAAATGTATGCACAGAAAATCCACAAAATGTATGCTCATGAAAACTCAAAAGTGGAAACAACCCAAATGTCTATCTGCAGTGGAAAGGATAAGCCAACTGTAGTATATTCAAACACTGGGCTACTACATAACAATGAGAAGGAATGAATTACAACTTAATGCAAAAGAATAGGTAAATCATGCCCTGGCCAGGTGGCCCAGTTGGCTGGAGCATCGTCCCATACACCAAAAATCTGTGGGTTCAATTCCCAATCAGGGCACATACCTAGGTTGCAGGTTCAATCCCTGCTCAGGGTTGCATACAGGAGGCAATCGATCGATGTTTCTCACATGGATGTTTCTCTCCCTCTCCCTTCCTCTCTCTCTAAAATCAATAAACATATCCTCAGGTGTGGATTAAAAAAAAAAAAGATAAATCATGTAATGTTAAGCAAAAAAACCCAGACTTAAATGAGTACATACTCTATGTTTTCATTATATGAAGCTCAAACAGGCAAAACTCATTTGGTGCTGTTAGAGGTTAGGGTAGCGGTTTCCCCTAGAGATGTGAGTAGCGCTTGGTGGGGGCATAAGGGGGCTTCTGGAGCACCGGCGAAAGTGCTTCTTGGTGTGGCTACTAGTTACATGAATGTGTTCACTTTATTAAATTCATCAAATTGTACAACTATGATTTGTGCAAATGTTTGTGTGCATGTTACACTTCAAAAATATTTACTAAAAAGGTATACTACAAAAGTTTATTAAAAAATATAATCTTTAACCAATTAAAAAGAGAAAAACAAAATTCAAGCCCCTGGGTTAATAAGATAGGTTCCTATTCCTAAATAGTCCCAGTAGCAGCTTAAACTTACAACTCTGTTTTTAATTCTTATGGTTTTTGTCTTTAAGGATTTTTCTCATTTTCTTAAAAGTTCAGCTATGTATTTAAGTAAAAGTTGCCACATTTTATCCATCTTTCAGGTGGGTTTTCAGTAGGAGCATTTTCAGGTTATCCAAGTCACAATATTGTCCAAACCAGAAGCCGTCTATGAAAAGGCACTCAGCTTTAATAGTCACCAGGGAAATGCAAATTATAATCACATTACAATACTTTTATACTCCTATTTGTTTGAATTTCCTTAAGCACTTTAAATTTCCAAGTAACTGTTCTAATTGAAGCAGGAGTCTAGGTTCAGTTAACCATAAGGCTAAAGACACTGGTAATTTAGAATAGTCTTAAATTAACTCCTGTTGCATAAGGTAATCTATCTGCCAGCAAGAAGACGAGGAAAGAGAACAAACAGGGGAAAACTCGGGTTTGAAAAGTCTGCTTTGTCTTTCCCTTGACCCTAGTCTGTTTGAGAGTGCTGGTTCTTAAAGTTATTCCCTCAGATTCATTTTTAAAAGGTCTTATAAAATGTGTTTAGTTGAAGCAAAGAAATTTAACAAGAATGTGGACACTAAATCTTGTCTTCTGGAAATGTTAGTTCTCAGGTTGGAGCGTGGGAGTTGGGTGAATAATTTTGATATAGAGATTTTTTTTCATTAGTTCACCAAGTGGTTACTTAAGTCTTTCTTTAAGGTTTAAGTCACCTTAAGAAAAATCCACAAACACAGGACGAATCAGGTAGTTTCAGTCCTCTTCCTCTGTGGTTAGCTCTCTAGCGGACTGCAGATGAGAAACAGAAGGGAGGACATGTTTCCACGGTCAGGAAGCTGGATATTTAGCTGGGGACACAGAGCTAGCTGATGTGCAGTAACAGCAAAAACGCGGGGCGTGATTACCACCCGCGAAGTGGGGAAAAGGAAAGAAGTTCCCTGAGCTTCCCCCGCATCTCCAAACTTAGCCTTTTCCTTATTTTTTTTATCGTGTATGGTATTTATATCAACACATTATATTTAGTAAGTGGTTGTTTCCGAGAAGAAAACAGTTTTATTTTGTAAATGCGGACGATGACTCTCTTGGTTCTAGCAGTTTTTATTTGGTTCTCCTGAGTTTTCTAATTTGATAATCTTATCATCTGCAACTGTTAATAATATTGCTACCTCTCTCCTCTCCTACCAACCTTCCTTCCTTTTATCTTTTTGTCGAACAGAATTTACTTTAACAACAACGATGAATAAGTGTAGTGAGAGTGAGCCTTCGCGTCTTGGTTCTGGTTTCTATAGAAACCTTCCAGTCTTTCATCCTTCTGTCTTCTTTTATTATACATTTGATTGTCACACCCGTTCCCCTTTGTTCTAGTCCTTTCAGGAGCATCACTTTACCCCCTGGCTTCTACATGTATCGTGTCCCCTCTCACGACAGTTTTTCTCTTTCCCGTGCACTTCGGCATGACTTCTGTTATAGCTTAACTTAGGCTCTTCACTCTACTGACTCAGACGTTGAGATGAATCGCCTCTCTTTTGAGTGCCAACATCTGTATTGCCATCACCTTCTGGGTGTTGTTGGTATGTGATGTCCTACAGATACCTCACGTTTTGCCTGTTCAAAACCGAACTCTTCCCCACACACAAAAAGCTCCTCCTCCTGTGTGTCTTAAACAGGAGGTGATGACTGATGATCACCCAGTCACCTAAGCTAGAAGCCTGGGAGTCAGTGTTGTCTCCTTCCTTTTCTTCCCCTCTCCTTCTTGTATGTATTGAAATGCAGGTTGTTTGTTTGTTTGTTTTTTTAAAGAAAGGTCAAAAGAGTGAAATAGCAAAATTAGAAGTTGTCGTGTGAAAGGTGCTATGAATGATGTGAAATAAGATACGGCCTTGTCACTCGCAGTGGTAAGAAAAAATGCTATTAAAAAACAAAACGAAACGACACAAAACCCGATTCTGCTATAGGCAAGTTGAAAACTGATTTTCAGGATAGATAACATTAGTCTTTAGGGAAATGCTTCGATGGAATTTTTGCCTGAGAAAAACACAGTGTGGAGGCGCTACTCAAAGAGAGTACTTCTCTGTGGAAGAAAGGGAGACGACTTGGGTTTCTGTAGGGAATCATTGTGAAAAAGATGGAGTAGGACCACAAGATAGAGATGTCTGGGGATATGAGGAAGGGATGGGGAGAGAGGGGGCCTAGGAAGGTGGTAGTAAACGGGAACTAGAGAAAAGAGTTTCTTGTTTTGGGGGGGGGGTGCGTTCTCTGTAACAGGCATGGCCTGAAGACTAGGACAGTGGTGCTCACTTTCAAGTCGTTTGCTGTCCTACGTTGTTAGCTCTTTTCTGACTCCCGTAAGAATATACTACCATAACAGCTTTGCATACACAGTGTTGGATGCAGCTAAGGGGAAGGCAATAAAAAGAACTGAAACCTTCCCCACATGCCCTCCTTGAGGCCAGCGTGGCTGGCGGCAGCTGAGTGGAGGAAAGACAATTCAAGACTGGACTCCTAAAACACAACTGCCTTTCCTCAATACCAGAAGAAAGTGATCTTTGAAAGGGGGCACGCAGACACTTACAGTCTAGAAGATGAGAGAACACCAGTAAAATCATAACTATGCCCCAAAGCAGTGTAAGAGACATGCCGTAGAGCTGTACATACAAAGAACGATTGGGTTCTGAATAGGGAAATGGAGACATTGAAAATTGCCACATCAAGGGAGGGCTCTGATATTCATGAAAGTAAAATGAGGATGAAGCATCTGAATGTACATATAATAGAAGCAACGTGCACACCAACAGCACACGGACAAAGGCGCTCTGGTTACTAAAGCTGCGACGACAATCCCCGCAAGGGTAAATGAAGAGCACATTTTTTAAAGTAAAACTTAACACAATGTTTTTGATTAAATGAATGAATGAAGAATTTGTTAAAGTAATTCAGAACGGTAATGTGGTAAATGAACCAGTGCAACTGATCAAGCGGGAAAGATCGCAAAATAAAGGAGTGTGTGGTTTGCAAAAATTATCTGAGATCCCAGGTGACCAGGTGATTGGTATGTTTACCGAAAAGTAAATTTAACTAAAGAAAGAGCAGCACAGATGCTAGGGTATCTCGTCGCTCTATCAAGGCCACACACCCTGGTGCCAGCCAGGGCGGGGACAATTGGTAAAAAGGTTGATCAGGGAGGAAGGCCTGAGAAAGCGTCTTACATTGTGATAAAGAGCAGAAAAGATGGGATCGGAGGCTTTTAACCGAAACACCACTGCGACTGTTCCCGATTCACTCTGATCATAGCTGGCTACCCTGAGCAGATTACGGTGACTAAGAAATACCCGCGCAGGAGTGTGTGTGTGCTCATGAGAGACAGGGGGAGAGAGAGTCTATGTAGCATTCGTGATTGACAAAATGAAAATCAGAATGTCCAATTGTACTTTGTCATAAGTGTTCTTCCATGAGGTTCTATGCCTGTAAAAATAATATTGGCTTTTCATTTGACAAATATACGGAGCACGATGAGCAAGTTGAGTTGGAATGGTTAAACACATGGTATTAATATTCCTGAGTATTTAAAGAAAAGGAAAACATCGGGAGCCCTGGCCAACAATTATTTCTCTACTATAGTGTTCGCATAGGCCAAATGTGCAGGGGAAAGTCTGGGGAGAGGGGTAGAGGAAAGGTTTTTTTGCCAAAGATCACAGAGGGCTGAATAGGTTGACTGCTACTAATGACTACCCTTCCTGTGGTAAAGGGAACAAACCCTTGTTGAGAGCTGTGTGTCATGTATGTACTTGGTCTGTATCATCTTATTGATTCTCACAAGGGAGTGAGGCGAGGTCCTTCATATAACAGACAAGAAGGCTGAGGATCCGGGGCTTACACAGTGGGTAAGGATTAAACCTTTGTTCAGGTACCAGGTTTGTTGGCTCCATCTTTTCATCATCACAAACCCTAAATAAGGGTAAGGATTCCTTTTTACAATTCTTACTGACTCTCAGGAACAAAAAAATCTTTTTGAGGCTTGAATAGTTGTTTGACACTAAGCAGAATTCTTGCAGAACAGGTGAAAGTTATCAACAAAAGCCTGTACTTTTTGAGGGCCTCTAGGGACAGCCTCCTGCTTTGGGAAAAAAAAAATGTGTAAAATAAGCTGAATCAACTCCAGATTCATCCCAACCAATGCTGTCCAAGAGGCACTGGGGGAACCATTCACTAAGAGTGAACTAGATTCCAGCTATCTTTCCTCCTGTGAGAAACAATTATATAAGAAAAGAACAAAGATAGTAATAAACTATATTAATGCTTGTGCTTAGCAAAAGTCAGTATACATAACGGAAAAGATAAGTCAGTAATATATTTGTAACAATTCAAGTGATAAAGATATAGCACATAGAGATGATTTCTACAAATTAATAAGAAAAAGACAATGTCATAGAAAACTGGGTATAAGACTTGAACATGTGCCTCACAAAAGAACAGATATGACTGACTGATAAACATGAAGAGATGCTTAACCTTATTGGAAACCAGGGAACTTAAAAAATCGGAAAGAGATAACAGTTCACATTCTCCTGCTTCCCAAGACTTAAAATGTCAAATAAAACTGAGAATTAGAAAGAATATGGGGCAGGCGGAACAAACACACACTGTTGGCGGTTGGAAAACAATTAGACATTATTTGGGATGTTGAAGATGTGTAAACCCTATGATCCAGGAGAAACAAGTCCCCAGGGAAACTGTTGCCATAGTCCCCGGGATTAGGTACAATAACGTTCAAGGCAGAACTGTGAGCAATTGCAAAGCACGGGGATCAGTCCCGAAATCGTTCAAGAGGATAACAATTAAACAACTTTTAGTACAGCCAAACAACGAAATATTGCACTGCAGTGAAAATGAACTTAGCCATGCATCTTGACAGGGGTGGGAACTGCAAGCATGTTGAATGAAAGAAATTGCAGAATAATACATCCAGTACAACACCACTTTTATAAAGCTCAAGTAAAAAACTGAACAGTATAGTTGAAGCATATGCACTCACGCACGTGAGCCACGTGCTAAAGAAAAGTCGAGGAGGACTAAACACAGCATTCAGTACAGAGCAAACTTCGGGAAAGAGGGAGAGGGATTTGAAAAGGGGAAGGAGCACACAGAGGCCTTTGGTGGCAGGGACGATGCTCTTTCTCGGCCTTGTGTTTACCTTATTCTTCTTTGCCTACTGTATTCTTTATATGCATTCACTGAATGCATAATTTAAAAATATGAAGAAAGAAGTAGTATAAGGGCTTAGAAATGTACTTCCTTTAATAGGAACCTTACTAACTTCCCCTCCCTAATCAGTTAATATTCATCAAACACTTCCTTTGCCTTAATGACTCCCTTTGGAATGGAATTCACAGTGCATAAAAGGATTAGACAGCAGAGGTAAAACTGTTAACTGTTGGTAGATCTGCAGTTTGCTTTTGACATTTAAAAACTAAAAGTCAAACTTCAGGTTTGACAGACCCCTAAAGGTTCCATGAACATTTCAGTAGTGCCTCCATTAATGAAGAAGATTTTCTCCGAAAATCCCTGTGTTGATAGAAAGAAATCTTGTCTCTAGAGATAGACATCATGTTGGCAGCTTGGGGTTGGGGCTCAGAGCCAAGGATTCCTCCGCTAGAGCCCAAACCAGGCACCACAGCCAGCCATGCCCTCTCCCCCGGGAGATAAGCTTCGACTCCCGAGTCTCCCAGACTGTTGGGGAAGCAGCGGCAACTTTCTCCTGCCCACAGATGGGGAGGTCTTATATGGTGGCCGCCCAGCTCCTCCTCTGTCCTTCCTTCAGCTGGGGCATGTGCCTGCGTTACTGTCATTGCTCCTCTCTGTTAGCTGCCCAAGTCCCAGCACTGGAAAAGACCAGTCCCGTCCAACTTCCCTCCAGTCAGGCCGACTGTCACAAGGAGACCAGCGGCCTGAGTGAGTCATCTAACTCTAGTTCTCACAGCTCTCGGTGACCTCTGCTGTACCTGCAGAATTATTAGTTTCTTGTCACTTGTGTAATTTCTCAAATTTGGGATTTATAATGTCACTCTTGAGAGTTTTCTCTTGGGGAGTAATTTTTCAATTTACCTAATACTTTGAATACCTGCTAGCTTTAGTTGCCAGGGAGAGGTATTAGGGGAAGAGTGGAGTAAGTGGAAACCTTACAATGAAGAGACTAGAAGAATTTTCACCATTAGTTACTATGGATATTTTTAGGTCTCTGAGTTGCCAATAAGTTGCTACCAATAAAGGCCAGTCTATTATATTTCAGGCTGTGTTGACTTATCTTTTCTGTTTGTATGAAACCTTCATGGCAAGTATAATTGAAGTTTAAATACCTGTTGGTCAAGGTCACATAACTTGTAAAACACTGAATCGATTGCTGACTTCAACCCTCTACAAAACTGCCCCCACTTGGAAATTCAACGGTCTTTAGGGGTGAGAACAGTTCTAGTTCCTGGTGGTGAGTGGCAGTGAAGGTCACAGGACATGTTACTCAGAATACGCAATAACACTGGGTTCCACTCATTTCCACTGCCCTACTTCAGTGTGTAGAAAATCCATATTTCTGGTGGAATAATAGCTGCCTCTCATATGTGTCCCGACTGGGGACTGAACCCTCAACCCAGGTATGTGCTCTGACTGGGAATCGCACCCGTGACCTTTTGCTTTGCAGGACAACACCCAACCAATTGAGCCACACCGGCCAGGGCCTTAAAACCCATTTTTACCATGTGAAGTTTTTGTAGTGCTTATACGAAGTCCCTAAAATGTCTCAAACTAGAAATGTCTCCATTTTTGAGCACACAACTTAAGAACAGCTAAGAGACTGGATGCCAAGCTTCAGCCCAGAGTGAATTTTTATGACTTGAGCTGTAAGCCTATGAAATTAGGAGTTTAAAATGGAAATGCTGACACAATCTTTGCACTTCATAGAACGTTGAGTGCCGGTGGGGGCAGTGCTCTCCTGTCGCTGCCGCTGGCCTCTGCTGTGCGAGGGAACTTCCTGTCCAGCTTTCTTCACTTTGGGGCCTCTGGCTCTCTCAGATCTCCCCAGGCCTCCCTCTGGCCCAGCTAGGAAAAGCAGCTCAGATACAGCCCCATCTGGACATGTTCAGTGTGCGGCCTGGACTGGCTGCGGAGCCCGGCCTGTGGAAGCCTTGCTGGTTTCAAACCTCTCTAGCGCTGCCCTGGACCGCTGTCTACCGGCCCCCGAGTCTCAGGCCTCTCCCGCGAGAGGTGCCGCATCAAGCTCTCGTCTTTCTAGGGCCAGCCACCACCTTCCTGTGAATCGTCCCCATGGTGCTGAAGGGCACCATCCCTGAGACACCCAGGGCTGCCCCTGGGACTGCCCAACGACTTTTGGCTGGTGCTGAGTTTTTATCCTCCTGAAAGAAAACCTCTTTCAGAATCTTTTTCCTTCGTGGCACCAAGAGCGACAGGGATCTTTGGCTGCGCGAAAGCTAGCTCAGGTCAACATGGCTTTAAGAAAGTTGGCTTTGTCAGACTGCCTGGATTCAAATCCTCGCAGTACCTACTACGGGGTTGTTTTGAAGATTAAATGAGGTAATATACGCAAAGTGCTTGACACTCAGTGGCGGAGTCCTGAGTGAGGGCGGCCCTCTTTCATCCTGAATCGAGAGGCAGGGTCAGGGCTAAGGGACTGGCCCTGGGAGGGCTGCATGGGCGTGAACCCAAGTGAGAGGAGGATGGAAATCGATGACTTCAAAATAAAATTTTATTTGCATGGCGCTTTACAGTTTATGGTTTTACAGTTGAATCAGATTATCCCTGTCAGGTCAGTTATCTCCACTTTACAGACTGAGGTTCAGAGAGGTTAAGTGGCTTGGCCAAGGCCATATAGCTAGAAAGTGAAAAGCCAGGGCTTGAACCACGTCCTAATACTAAGTGTGGTGCTGTTTTCACTGTTCCATGCTTCACATAAAGCTCGAAGGGATGGCTGGTGGTGATGGAGTCCTTGTCACCTTATGGGTTCTTAATTTAAAAGACTGATTCTATGCCTTTAAAAAGGCTCACTTTCTAAAGAAAGCTTATCCCACTTTTTTATCACTGAGAACCCCAGGAAAGTACCTTGGAATTTGTATAAACCAGGTTCAAATAAACATATAAGTTTTTAAATGGAATTAAATGGAGTTGCCTGACTTAATTCCGCTTTCTTTTATATTTTCCCAGTTTGGCTTTAGTAATTTTCTTTTCTCCTCAGACATTGTGTTACAAAACCTTTTGGTCTATGATTAGAATTTAATTAGAAAACAATTGAGTAAAACGACATAAAAATTAAAAAAATACCTAGGAACTTTTTCATAATTCAGTAAAATGTGCTTAGGTATCTGATGTCCACATCGATATGGGCCTGAAATAATTAAACAACAAAACTGGTTTGCTACAGTCAGAAAAAAGATATGGTGTGTGACACAGGAACTATTATTTCTTCTGCCCAGCAGAGAAGACTTTTCAGGTTGTTCCAACCCGAAAACTATTTTTTTCCTTAAAGAAAGAAACAGGGAGAGACAGAGAGGAGAGAATACAAACAAGGGGTGGGGCAGGGGATCCAAGCCGCGCCAGGCGGAGAGCGGGCGGTTGTGGCGTGCATTTCGCAGGGCGCGCAGAGAAAGAAACAGAACCTTTGTATATTATAGCTTTAAATGCTTCCGTCAGGAGCAGATGGGGAACAGTTTTGTTAGTGCTATGGAAATACAGTTCTGAAGACTGTAATTAAAGACAATTTTGAGCAACTGCAGACAGAGACGCTGAAAATTCCCTGCAATTAGTTAAAAGCATTTGAACAAGGTAGAACGGTGAGGACTGTAAGACAGCGTGGGATCCAGAAGACGGGCAGGCAGTGAACTGCAGGCACTGAACGGGCCCAGGGAAGAGCCACCCCACCAGCGCTTAATGTCAGAACCGTATGATTTATTACTACAGATGTGTTTATAGATTTATGCTCAAATTAACTATTTGAGAAAGCATAGTTCATTCTATAACATATATTTAGTCACTATCAAAAGATCCCCTTAAAAGTCTTTATGAAGTTCAAACTGACAAAATCCTTAACTGTTGATGTTACTTGAAACAACTGGATTTCATCTCATAAATATAGTCAAGATTTCATGTCAAAAATTGGTCAACAAGACAAACAGCTCAGAATCGTGCCTGATGCAGGATGACCACACTTGCAATGGTCTATATTGTATTGATGTTTGTAATTGATTTTTTTAACGCTATAGTCTGTCTTCACATAATTGCCTTATCATCTTGGAATTTCTCTTCCTTTTTTAATTTTATGGGTGGAAAATTATAGTCATACTTCATCGCTCAGCTTCTCATGGTCTCAGTCTTCTATGGTATCATCATTGCCCCTATCCGAACAAACTCCAAAATTTATACCATTAGAGGATATATCTCACCTGCGATAGTAGCTCAATCAGCAGGAAACATAGTGAAAAGTTAGGAAGAAAATGAAAATGAAGGAGAAAGTAAAGAAAGAAAATAAATCTTTAGATATGACCTACTATGTGTCTAGGACTCCATTACATACTTTATATATATTTCTTTATTTAATCATGTCATTCTATGATATAGGTTTCATTTTCTCTGTTTTAGAGATGAGAAATCTGAGGTTCATAGAGGCCAGGTGACTTGCCCAAAGTCACACAGCTAACAAGCAGAGAAGCTAAGATTCAGACTGAGATTTGTCTAACCCCCAAACTCATATTCTTTCCACTCTACCACACTATTTTGTGAAAAGATCACTGAATAACCAAGACTTGTGTTGCAAAGTGTAAGCCCAAAGTATGTGACTATGTATTTTATTCACATACACAGTCTAAAACCCTCATGCAGAACTTGGTTGCTCTTACACATAATTTAAATCATGACTGTCCAGTTTCTAAGTCCAGAGCAGAAGGAGTAGCATATTAAAGGATGGGAGAAGGGTTTTAGTGAGCGAATACAATGATTACAGTGAGAGGAGACAAATGAGAGCTTGATGGAAGACTGCAAAGCACATTAAGCAGACGTAAGAATAAAAGCATAAATATGAATAAAAGCTTCACATTAAGTGACGCCAATACTAAACCACTGTCATTTAAATGGTATCTACTAAGTGTCAGACTTTGTACTAGATGTAATGATTTAAAAAACTCAGAATATTTCCACTTTCATTTGTTCACAATGATGCTCTGCATGAAATTTCATTTGCCAAAAGAATTTTGGGGTGAAAACTCTTAAAAACCACTGCAATATATCACTTAATTCTCAAATCATCACTGTTAAATGTGATCCCACCATTCCCATTTTATGGATGAGAAAACTTTAAGACATCTGCCCAAGGTCACAGAGCTATTAAGAGCAGGAGTCAGTATTCAAATGCAGGTCTGCTGACTCCAGAGCCTGTGTTTTTTCCACTGTCATCCTGCTTCCACATGGGCATGGCTCTGAGTCATTAAAAGAAGCTTAACTTAAAAAGTTTAAAAAGCCAGGGGCATTGCACTGGTTAAACTAATGGAAAAGTGTACTTAAATGGTAAGCACCCAGTTACCGGGAAAGCTTAGCTTTCTAGAATGAACAGATATATAACAGAGGCACTACTACATAATAAGGACCCTTACACCTTTCCCAACTTTCCCTCTACATTAGTGCAGTTTTGTAATTTTCACGTCTCTCTTTCTTGTAGATGATCTTACATGGTCATTTCCCTGGGCATTTTGAAGAAAATCCAATTCCGAAAAGATTCTGTCATAGTAATCATGAGACCCGCATGTACACTTTCCCATGGGGTGTGTGTTTTCCTGCCTTCTCGGCAATTACTTAATTGAGCCACCATTTATTAGTAGAATATGTATAAACACATAAATATAATTTAGGAATTATTATTAATACGAAGGTCTTTGTGAGTAACAATCTGTGTGCCGCATATCTTCCATGACATCTTTCTAATGATGCTGTTGGAGGGAGAAGGAGTGCTTGTAAATCATTCCCCAAATCCCCTAAAGGTTGAAAGGCAAGCAGTAACTAGTCATCTTCAGAACTCATTGGATTTACAAGTTTATCCTTGAATAGGTTCGTGGCTGAAAGTAAGCCTCATTAATCTTAATCATATCAGAGTGCCCAGTAAAGTTCGGTCAGAAATGGCTGCTATCAGAGGCAGTCAGGACATACTTCAGACAAGAATGCACTCACTTCGTAGACACACATGCCCAGGCCAGATAACGGCCAGGGATTTAGGCGAGATTCACTGGAGACACAAATAGTCTCAATAATGACAATAGCTAGAGAGAGGATCTCAGAGCCAAACACACAGCTAATAAAACCACGGAGCTGCAGGGTCAGACCAGAGTTAACCGCAGAGTCCTCCAGAACATTACTGACTCTATTAAAACAAAAAAAGGCAACAGAAACCTTGTGTGCAACAAGTGGCCAATCTGGAGCTCCAATGGGTAAACTATGATTGTCCTGGGAGACGGTGCTGGCTACCATTAAGGTCAGGAAAAGCTCCCCTCTGAGCCTCCATTTAGATGTGGGAGATCGACACAAGATGATTAAAAAAATTAAAAAAGGGAGAAAAAAGAACCACATAATATAAGTACATTTTTGCATGTGTTGGAAGCGCTAAACTCCACAAGTTTAGATGGACCTGGCCAGAGAAGGGAGAAAGAGTCATCTGTCACAGTGTTGTGAATGTAACCAGTTGGGTTAGTTTTTTAAAATTTTTTTAACCTTGTGAAATATACAAATTTACCAAGAAACTCCAGGATAGGTGTTCTCTTTTCCCTCCATCTCTTCAGCCCAAATAGGTTGGTCACTTATTCTATCAAATTCCTCCTAGGTGTAAATTCTTTATGAACAAGAAAGTTATATTTTATTCATCCTTGTTTCCCTTGTGAAGTCTGGCACAAAACAAACAGTAGGCTCTCAATAATTGCCTGTGGATTTTAACCACCCTCTCCGTTCACCTCCTCCGTCATTGTTACATGAACTAAACCCTTTACCTCTTGGATCCTAATTTTCAGAAGTGTAAAGAAACACAGGACTTGAAGGTGACAATCGAAGCTCTTGTGATATAGAGAAAGATCCCAACACATGAGATCTTAGATGATTTGATTGTAGCCAGTCTTGACTTTGAGAGCTTTCAGATTTGTATTTTGCTTAATGTGACTATTGTTTTTCTTTTTTTTTAATTTTGTTTTTCAATTACAGCTTACATTCAGTATTATTGTGTATTAGTTTCAGGTATACAGCATAGTGGTTAGACAATCATGTGCTTTACAGAGTGCTCATCCTGATAGTTCCAGTCCTACCTGGTGCCATGCGCAGTTATTATAATATTACCGACTATATTCCCTGTGCTGTGCTTTATGTCCCTGTGACTATTTTGTAAATACCAATTTGTGCTTCTTCATCCCGTCACCTTTTTCACTGAGTCCTTCACCCTGCCTCCCCTCTGGCAACCTTCAGCCTGTTCTCCGTATCGGTGAGCCTGTTTCTATTTTGTTTGTTTATATCGAACCTTCCTATTTTTCTTTATTGTTTTTAAACATTTGGAGAATTTTTATCTGATGCTTCTTTGTTTGGCTTTGTAATGGCAGGAATAAGTGCTCTAATGATAATACTCTCTGCCATTGATGCATTTTTTAACAGCTTTGTCAGGATATGTTACATATGCCATATAATTCACCTATTTAAAGAGATTTAAAGAGTACCACTCAGTGACTTTCAGTGTATTCACGGAGCTGTACAACCATTCCCATGTTCAGTTTTAGAATATTTTTATCATCTCAAAAACAAACCCTGTACCCTTGAGCTATCACCCTCTCAATCCTCACACACCCCAGCCCTAGGCAACCACTAACTGCTTTCTGTCTCTATATATTTGCCTCTTCTGGACACTTCATATAAATGCAATCACACAATGTATGCTTTTTTGTGACTGGCTTATTTCACTTAGCGTAATGTTTTCAAGTTTTCATCCATGTTGTAGATTGTCATCTCTTTTATGGCCAAATAATATTGCTTTGTATGCATATGTTATTTTTGTTTAACCATTCATCAGTTAATAGACATCTGGGTTGTTTCCACTTTTTGGTTATTATAAATAATATTGTTATAAACATAAGAGTACAAATTTTTGTGGGGACATATGTTTTCATTTCTCTTGGGTATATACCTAGTAATAGAATTGCTGGGTTATATACTAACGTAACGGTCTGAGAAACTTCGAGTATGCCAAAACTGCCACACCATTTTACAATCCCATCGGCAGTGTGAAGGGTTCTAATCTATCCACATACTTCGCCAACCCAACACTTGTTATTATCTGACCTTTTTGATTCTAGCTATATCCTAGCTGATGTAAAGTGCCATCCCGTTATGGTTTTGAACTGCATTTCCCTGATGTCAATGATATTGACCATCTTTTCATGTGTTTATTGGCCATTGGTACATCTTCTTTGTAGAAATGTCTATTTAGACCCTTCCCTCATTTTTTAAATTGGCATATTTATCTTTTTATTGTTGAGTTGTATGAAGTTTTGGAATTGGGAAGTGTGAGTCTTTTAATTTTGTTCTATTTTTTTCAAGACTGTTTTAGCTATTTCAGGCTCCATCGAATTTCAATATGTATTTTAGGATTAGTTCATTGATTTCTACCAAGAATCCAGGTCAGGTTCTGACAGAGATTGCATTGAATCTGTACATTAGCTTGTTACTGCCGTCTTAACTATATGTCTTCTGGCCTATGAACATGAGATATTTTTCCATTTATTTAGGTCTTCTTTAATTTCTTTCAACAATTTTTTATAGTTTCCACAGTATAAGTTTTGTACTCCTTTTTAAAAATTCACTCCTAATTATTTTATTCTTTTTCTGCTATTGTAAATGTAATTTTTAAATTTTTATTTTTGAATTGCTCATTGAAAGTGTATAAAATACAATTGATTTTTGTATGTTATTATATGCAAATTATATACAGTTGATTTTTGCATATTGGTCATGTCTCCTGAAACCATGCTAAACTCATTTATTAGTTCTAATAGTTTTTTAGAGGATTCTTCAGAATTTTCTACATAGATCCCGTCACTAGCAAATAGATTTATTTCTTCCTTTCTAAACTAGATGTCTTTTATATCTTTTTCTTGCAATTTCCCTGCCTAGAATCACCAGTACAATATTGAATAGAAATGGCAAGAGTGGTCATTCTTGTCTTGATCATAGTCGAAGGAAAGAAAGCTTTCGATTACTCACCATTAAGTAAGGGTGTTAACTGTGGCTATTTTGTAGATGCTCTTTGTCAGGTTGAGGTACTTTCCTTCTATTACTAGTCTGTTGAGTGTTTTATCATGAAAGCATGTTGGATTTTGTCAAGTGCTTTTTATGCATCTATTGATATGGTCATGTAGTATTATTTTTTACTCTATCAGTATGGTGTATTATATTAAATGATTTTCAAATGTTAAACCAACCTTGAATTCCTATAATAAATCCCCACTTGGTTGTGATCCATAATGCTTTTTATAAGTTGCTGGATTCAGTATGCTTGAATTTTGTTGAGAATTTCTGCATTTATATTCATAAAAGATACTGGTCTGTAGTTTTCTTTTCTTGCGATGTCTTTGTCTGGTTGTGGTATAAGGTTAATACTGGCCTTATACAATGAATTGGGAAGTGCTCCTTCCTCTTCTATTATTTGGAAGAGTTGCTGAAGAATTGGTATTAATTTTTTTTTATGTCCTTGATAGAATTTACCAGAGAAGAAAAGGTCCTGAGCTTTTCTTTGTAGTTAGTTTTTCTTATTACTAATTCAATCTTTGTCAGTTCAGTGATTTATATGTCTCTTGGACTCTATCCATTTCATTCAGATTATCTAATTAAGTGGCAAATGATTCATAGTTCATAGTATTCCTTTATAATCCTTTTTATTTCTGTAAAGTTGGTATAATATCCCCCTTTCCTTTCAGATTCTAGTAATTTGAGTTCTTCTCTTTTTCCCTATCTTTTTCCCCTCTTTTTCCTTTTCAATCAAGCTAAAGTTTTGTTAATTTTGTTGAACTTTAAAAAAACAGTGTTTGGTTTCATTGATTATTTTCTATTGCTTTTCTATTCTTTTAATTTCTCTAACCTTTATTATTTCCTCCCTTCTTCTTGCTTTAAGTTTAGTTGCTCTTCTTTTTCTTGTCATAATATGGAAGGTTAGGTTATTGATTTGAAATCCTTCTTTCTTTAAAAAGATATAGCTATTTAGGGCTATAAATTTTCCTCTAAGTATTGCTTAGCTGCATCTCATGTGTTGCTATAGTATGTCTTCATTTTAAGTCATCACAAAGTATTTTCTAATTTCCCTTTAGATTTCTTCTGTGACCCATTGGTAACTAAAGAATGTGTTAATTTCCACATAGTTGTAAGTTGCCCAAGTTTCTTTGTGTTACTGATCTCTGATTTCATTTCATTGCAGTAGGAGAACATACTTTGTATTCTTTCTTTTCTTTTAAGTGTATTGAAGTTTATTTTATGGCATACCATATGGTCTCCCTTGGTCCTCTTTTCTTAAGCTGTAGCTGAAGAATCCTTCGATCATGGAGAACCTGACTATGAGGAAAAAAGTACTATCTGACTGGATTCTAAGTCCATCTTTTCAAGTTGTCAACAACATGGACTTGGAGAGTCCATTTTCGTTCTCTGGATTTCAGTTTCCCTGTTTATATAAAGGGGACTAGTTTAGACCAGAGGGCTTATAAGGCCATATGATTGCTTTTAAATTCCAGTTTTCTCGCTAGCTTGAATACATCCCTTAATTTCTCTGAAGCCAGTTTCCTTATTTCTGAAGTGGGGAAAATAATACCTTAATTTGCTGAGTTGTCTTAAGAATAGAATAACATATGCATAATTACTGGCACATGGTAGGCTCTCAATAAATGAGGGGGGGGGTGTATTTAATGATGATAGTTGTTGACTTTTTTCTATGGTCCAGGTGAGAGGTCTGACAGATTCATCTCTGGCAGCAGAGAAGCAAGTTCTCTGAAGCTGTTTTAGGAGTTGGTTTGGAATCGCTTGTCTTTCTCAGTGACCTGGGCCTACCACAACCCAACAGGCTGAGCTCATCTTACACAAAACTTCTCTGGCTTTTGCCCTCTCAAGCCACTAACTAGAAATGAGACATCTCCTGGCAGAATCAACCTGTGCCTCAGTGAGACTTTTTTACATAGTGATGTTTACTATTTTATACTCGATGTCTACTTTCCTCCTTGGAGATCGTGATATTTCATAGTTGTTTTCTTTATACTTACTTAGGCAGAATGTCTCTCTTAGAGGGTGTGCAATCAACTTTTCTAAGAGCTGGAGAAGCAGCCAAAGAAACCTGGAACTCAGAGAAGTATTAGGACATACTAGGCCCTAATCCAGAAAAAAAAGCCCTCTCATTTTAATAGCTTTAACAGCCAAGTTTGTATGAGCTCCTTGTCTTTAGTCAATCCAGCTGAGCACAAGGAAAACAAGGTGGAAACCCAGCAGAAACAAAGTAGAAATACCTGGTAAGAACCCTACACCGGATGTACATGTAAAATCTACCATACAACACCACGCAACATATGTGCATACGAGGGGCTAAACCTGACAACAGAAGTTAGAGCACCAGATTGAGAGATGTCATAAATATAAGGTAAAAACAGAAAGGTCATTACTACCTGATGCTTACTGAGATTACCCAGATACTGATAAAAGAAAAATCAACTCAAGTTTGAATGGTGATTGTGGTTTATACCTCTTGGGCGAAATACCTGGAAACCCCTGGTGTGGGATGCTATGGTGGACAGTGACTAGGGGAGCGGGAGGCATTGCTCTCGGCATTGACAATATGCTTTTCTGAAGAAACCTGGCTCTCAGATGTGTCGCAAAATACGAATTTGCTACCAACCTAATTTGGGTGGTTAAAGAGGGAGTAGGAAGAAACTGGAAAAAAAAAAGTTATCTCCACACTCTCTTTCTTTCCAAAAATTAAGTCTGTTAACAACTCCAGTATTTCAATTATTCTAAGCTTTGTTAATACAGGAACGCAGTCAAGTATAATTTATTCCCGGACAAAAATTTGCCAGGAGTCCACCAGGTGCCCCATCCCACATCCCAGAGAACAGCAAATTCACTAGAGGAATTGGCAGCTCTTCCAAGCCTCTCCACTGGACCAGGCCTCCAAACATGTAGCAGCCACAATGCTTTCCTTGGACCAGCCTCCAAGCTTTTATTAGCTTTTTGCTGTTTTTCTGGGTTAAACACATTGGAAATTGGATTCCCTTTAAAAAGAAGTCTATTTAGATTGAGAATACAGAGTATATGGTATAATCAAGTCAGGTAATCTCTTGGGGGTTTGGATTAAGAATTCTCTGTCCATAATATATCATATTTAGCTTTTATTTTTGGTGAGAGGCTAGTCTAAGAAACTGTATAGAAAAATAAGCAATGATAGATTTGGAAGAATAGAAAGGACGTCTGACTTAAGTGTCAGTAAATCTTGCGGATTCTGGCTTTGTCCTTTTTGCTCGTTTTAAGTTGACAGGTGTTTCCAGAAAAATGAGTCATACCGTTTAAGGCCAGTATTGGAAGCCAATAAAAAAGGCTGGACTTTTTGGCTCTTAGATACAGTGTGATTTTGGGTTTTTCTTTCTACTACATTAACTATGCATTCCTTGAAGAGTACTTAGAGTCCTGGGATGAATGTAAAATGTCAACACTGAACTAAGATCACAAAATTCCTGGAATCATAGCAAACATGTTATTAAGGATCAAACTGAAGATGTGCAAATCAAAAATAATAATTTAAATATACTCTCAGCTTTTCGGTTCATCCTAAAAACTCAAGTATTGCTCCCAATGCAGGGTCGTGGCCTCTCCCTCCCCTTCTATGTACTTCTCTGAAGAGCTCAGAGCACTTCCAGACATGACTTCACTCATTCTCCCAGTACCAGTGCAGGAGAGGAGAGCAAGAGTGATTCTCTTTATATTACTTATTGAGGAAAATGTAGCTTTGAAAAGAAATTATGTTAGTGTTTCATGGGATGTCAGGTGGAAAAGTCTGTGAGCCTCTCGTATCTCCTGACTTGGAAAGGCCAGGTCTACAGGAAGTAGAAGCTGGGAGAAAACTTAGGTGCCTTCTAGCGCAGTGGTTCCCAATGTTTTGAGTTCTAGATACAAGTACAATTTCAAAATAATTTTAAGGATTAACTATAACTTTTTCCAAAAGAAGGACATTTGAAGAACAATACTTGTCGTCTCACGAGAAAGGGGATATCGTAACACCCTGAGACCAAAAAAAATGATAACGCCTGGTACAGAGGGCGAAGAAACTTTGGGCTCTGAAAAAGAAAGTAATGGAATTCAGAATAATAAAATTAGAACTGGGAGTGAGGTTGAAGATGGTAGGTGCCCCAACTATGAATTAGTATGGTAGAAGAACAACCTCAAAATAAAGAGCAGTCTTTCTCAAAAAAGGACCTTTGCAACTTTATGTCAAAACGTGCATACAAACACACTATGTATTCCTAATTTTTATCATTTACTATCAAAGACCAGCATCAGTATAAGGGAAGATATAGGAATTTAGTCTACATCTTTATTTTACTTATGAGAAAATCAAGACCTGAGAAAGGAAGTGAGGCTGCTAGATAAAGTACAGTATGCCCAGTTAAATTCGAGTCACATGCAATATTTGGGACATACTTATGTTAATTATTTTTTGTTTATCTGAAACTCAAAATTAACAGGGCATCCTGTATTATTTTTATTTGCTAAATCTGGCAACCCTAAAAGGAAGTGGCTTCTTGTTACCTGACTTGAAGTAACTGTTGCTTAATGATAGAATTAGGAGAAATTAGTTTGACTCCAGTGATTAAAAAAAAACAACACTGTGTTATCTTTTAATACATCACAGTCCTACCCTAATTCAAGACAATCCATCAACCGTACTAATTCACAGTTTTAATGCCTACCATCTTCAACCCCCACCTCCAATTCTAATTCTATTATTCCAAACTCTGTTACTTCACTCTACAAACCCCAAAGCTCCTTCTCCCTCTCTACCTGCAGCTCTCAAAATTTTTGGTGTCAGGATCCTTTAGTTTTAAAAATAACTGAGGACTCCAAAGAGTTCTTATGTATGTGAGTTATGTCTATTGGTATTTATTATACTAATACTAAAATTGAGAAAATTATGCACATTTATTATTTAGAAATAATAAGCCTATTACATGTTAATATAAATAACACTCTACTTAAAAACTATATTTTCCAAAACAAAAAAATAACAGGGAGAGTAGTAATGCTTTATATTTTTGCAAATCTCTTTAATGCCTGGTTTAATAGAAGACAGAGGATTCTGATATCTGCTTCTGTATATGAATTGCTGTGAAATAATTGGGTTGAGGCATAGGAAGAAAAAGCAGCCTCATACAGACAGGTAGGTAAAAAAGAGAAAAGTGTTTTAAGTAACCTTTGAGATAATTGTGGCTATTTTTCTTTGATGATATATCAAAAATGAACAAGCAGTAGTTTCTTAAATATTAGTTGCAAGACAGAATCTGAAATCTTATCAGGAAACTGCTTGTACTCTGTTGCATTAAACTCACTGGTTGCTCGCGCACTGGGCGTGGATCGTTTACCCAGGAAAAACCGTGCACCATCATTCCCTGGTACTTTGGAAAATATTTGTTCACTTAGTTATGCAGAGCTTCTAAATGTTGGCACATTTCACTGAACACTACCAAAAAATCACACATCACTATCACTATTGATATGATAAAAAATACTCTTAAAGTTTTCCAAAATTCTATTTTTGCTTGGAAGCTGGGCTTTAATCATTGGCAGCAAATACGGTCTTAGTCACTGGCTCCCTTTTTCTGTCATTGAAAAAAATGTCTTCTAAATCTGAAAAACCAAAACTTGTTTGTCAGTAGTTTTTTCAGGTAAAAACGAGGTGTTGGGAAAAAAGCAGCTAGTTTAACTTGCAGCTCAAACAACTATCCGATAATTTTCCTTAAGAGCCATCGTACTTTGGTACGGAGCAAAAGTGCTCTATGTATTTTTTTTTACACAAAATGGTGCTGTCCTCAAGAGTTGAGATTTAATAAAAGTAATAATTTTTACCGCTTCATCAGGGATATTCTCAAGTGAAACTGCCTGTTCACATTTGCCATCATTATGATTTTGTTTTTCTTTTCACTGTGTGTGTTGGTGAAGAATGCAACAACTACGATTACACGTCGGTAATAACAGTTTTATCTACCATTGCTTCTGATCGTCAGTGCAAGCGTTAACACAGTGAAAAAGCAAATAATGTCTTAGTATTGTTTTAAAAAAATTGTTTTGCTTTATGGACGCCCTGGAAGGATCTTGGGAACTGCCAGGAGTCCCTCCAAGCTCTATATCCCCTTTGTTCTAACACATCCACAGCCAACTGAAATGTTTAACAAGAAACTCATTAAGTCCAAAACTCATTAAGAGGGCCAACCCCTTTGTTCCTACTAATTAACAAAGTACATAACCTGCAGAGAAGCCTCAGAAGCCACTTTCTTTCTTAATTATCAAAAGATAGCTGTGGCCTACATGGAGGAAACTAGACTGTGAACTGCTCCCCAAACACGTGTTGTTTCGTGGTCTAGAATGTTCCTTGACCCTTCCCTACCCCTAACTACCATATGATCTTCAAGTTTCAGCTGAGGCACCACATTTTCTGGGAAGCTTTCTCAAATCCCCTAAAGACTGTAATCCCATGGCATTGTGTTTACCATCAAGGGGAAGGGTTAGGGTGGAGGTAGGAAGAATGTTATCATTGTTAAGTGCCTACCATATTTCAGTCATCGTGCAGAATATTTAACGTTGAATACTTACAAAAACTTTGTGAAATAACTTTATAGATGAGGAAACCAAAGTTTACAGAGGTTGAGTAATGTAGCTAATAAGAGGAAGAACTGTCTGAATCCAAAGCATATGTTCTTTGCATTTGATCGTGGCTTAGTTTTTTATTGCTTAGAGAAATTTGATTTACTTAACAAAATTTCCCATCTAATCATTTATGAAAGGATTTAAATCAATAACCTCTGATTCCTTTTAGCATTGCAATTTTAAAATTTAAAAATTGCATTAAAAGTTTACAATCTTGGCTTCTTAAAGAGCAATTGATCTTTTATTCGGCAATCTATATAGAGATAATCATAATTTTTTACATTTTGCTGAAAACCAGAGAGGGCAGAAGAAAGGCTGAAATGGAGATGGAATAGGGGAGGAGCAGAGGTAGGAAAGATATATTCGGTCCATTTGTTGAAATCACCAGATGGCTGGAAATTGATGTTTAAAGTAAAGTCATACTATTAGAAAAACCAGGAATAACTACACTTCCAAAATCCAAGGGCATAATTTTGAAAAACAAGGTGGAGAAATTCATCCCACCAAAAATCAAGACCTATTATAAAGCTATAGTAATTAAGACACAAAAAGCATAAACTACAAAGAAAAGATTAATAAATTTGACTATTTTAAATATTAATACCTCAGTTTACCAAATGACACTCCATAGAAAAGGTGAACAGGCAAGGTATCAACTAGGAAAAGAGACTTGTAATACACAGAAGCAACACAAGAAAAGAGTTCAAGATATATAAAGAATTTCTATAAATCTGTAAAAAAAAGACAAATAAGTCCCGTGTCCTCCAAAAGAACAAAAGATAAAAAGTGTGTATTTCAGAGAAGATGAAACCTGAATGGGTGATAAACAAATAGCTATTAAACCTCCTTAAGAAATCAGGGAAATGAGATTTCACATCCACCAGATTAACAAAAATTAAAAAGTGTTAGAATAATAAGTGTTGATGAGATAGTTACACAGTCCTTGGTGGCGGGAGCATAATTTGGTTAAACCACTTTGGAGAATAAATTGTCAACAGAGAGAAAAAGTGAATACACATTTACTTTTAAGATTCACTCCAGAAAACCCTTGCCTGTGCGCACAGACAGATACACACAGGAATGCTCCTAGTAGCTACGTTAACAACAGCAGACAGTGATAAACAAGCTAACTGTCCATCAGCAGGAAATTCATAAATGTGGTAAAACTGCGCACCGTCATACCAGACAGCAGGGAAATGAACAAGTCGGAGCTAAATGTATCAACGTGGATGAATCTCAGACACAAAATTTTGAGAGAAAAAGCAAGTTCCATAAGAATATTCATAGTATAACATTTATATAAAGTTTTAAAAAATGGATATTACTCCTATATATTGTTTAGGGATCATACATGTGTATGAAAAATACACAGAAATGCCTGCAAATGATAAGCACCAGGAGGAAGCAGCGGGGGAGGCGGGCACACAGAGGGCTTCGGTTTTATTACTGTCTCATTTCTTAGTTGAGGCAGTGAGGAGAGGTGTTTGTTGCATAATTTTTACAGGGGTTTTTGTATGTCATAACACATTTTTAAAAACTGAAGGGGAAATGTCTAAAAAGTCATCCTCTAGGTATACTGATGATATAAATATATTCTCTAGGCAGCCCAGGACTCTTTTTTTCTATATTCAGAATATTGGATTTTAACTACTGAATTGTATTCAAGAATAGTTTTAGGCAAAATAACACAAAACCTCATTCTCACTAGTTAAAGTTCCACATTACGTGCCTTCTGGATTGAAATAATGCAATGCGGAAGCCAGCTATGTCACGTGAGGTCAGGGGAAGAAAAAATAATGATACCTGGAAAATAGCATGGGGAAACAGAACCTGTGTGCACACAGTTTATTTGTTCAGGCTTGTAGCAAGGAGTAAGGGAAACATGAAAATACCCGGGTCATAAATTGTCATGTAAAAGACAAAGAGAAACTCTGGAATATTATGAAACTATAAATTACTTCTGCTGAAAGGGTAGAATTTGCAGTATCCCCTTAACCGAGGTTTCACCTCCCCACTTTTGACAGAACAACTCCTGTTCTTTGGAGAAAAACACATGAAATAAATGTAAAACCCGAGAGGGAAATCATCTAATGTGTACACCACCTGCCTAATAAAATGAGAATAAATTTGGCTTTTTGGCTAAGTAGATTTACTTATGTTTTAACTGAGTTAGGGGCACACGCCGTCTAAATTACACATATTTTTTTATTTCAAAAAGCCAACATGTAGGGACAAAAAAATAACTTCAGAACGTTTAAACAGGTCACTTTCAAAGCAGACATCACACAATAGAGTTCAAGCTTCTAAAACAAGCCACGTCCAGCTCTTAGCTTAACATGGAACCATGTCTACTTATTAATAACACCGATGAGATTCTGAAGCATCACAGCTCTGGGACACCAGCTCAGTCATGGGGTCTCAAACCGGTAAAGGCTGAAAAACAGGCGTACCCCGCCACGCACTTTCACGCCAGACACTGCCAGCAGTTCAGTTCCTGAGCTAATGGCTGCAGGTACCAAACAATGACTCTCAAAAGTAAACATCTCTACTCTTTTAAAACTCTCTTTCTCCCAAATCCTAGAAAGTGGCAGGCCTCGTGAAGAGCTACCTGCAAAATCCTTCCTTTGAAGAAATACACAAATGAGTCAATCCCTGTTAAAGGATTTGCTAAAAACAAAGTTCCAGGAAGCCACGTAAAAATGATTTGTGAGGGTGCTTGATGCCTGACATTTAAAAAAAATACTCTTTCTATGCCCCATTTCAAAAAATGCATCTGCAGGCAACTTGACTGCTATTTAAGGCTAAACGCTGGTCTCAGATGTGTGTTTGAGGCGTCTATTCAATCCGGAGTTTCCTATAGCCCAGATCTAAACCATAAAAACAGAGTTGGTAATGAAAACAGGGAAAACTTTAGAGGCAGAGCCAGATCCCTATCCTGACTCCTCCAGCACCTTTCACTTATGAATAGTTGCTGCCAAATGGGGCAGTGAGCGCCTCTTCCCCGGCCAGTGTGATTCACGCTACTGGCATCCTGCAGCACCTTGGCGCTGTTGGTTTTTGCAGTTGTGTTTGGTAAGACATGAAGCTGGAACTTCGACAACCCATCCTGAGGGCATCGCTTTGGCTCGATTCCATTCGTTATATTAGATGATGCAAGTAAATATATATTTTCCAATATTCTGTATTCTGTACAAGAGAAAGAATGGCCAGTATTTGAGTGTAAAAAAGAACCTCTGTTTGGTACCAATTGGTTTTTATTTTGATTATTGGGAAGAAAAATTACAAGAAAATTAATTCAACAAGCATTTACTGTGCAAAATAACGGCCATCATTTTGTATGCGGGCTTACAAATTAGCTACTCCTCTTAGCGCTTCTCAGACACTCAATTGTGAAATCCTCTTAATATTTCTAATAATGTGACTATTATCTCTGTTTTATAAATGAGAAGACTAAGGCCCTGACAGTAAGTAATCTGACCCAGATCACGAATTTACTCGGTGGCAAAAACCCTTTTCACTGCACTATAATGCTTCTTCAGAGTTGTTTCATATGTGAACTACTAAACATGCTGGGAGATCAAAACACTTGGATACGTTAAAACACATTTTGTTTCCCTAAATAATGCACTGTAGTGGTAGGTACCAAAACCTCCATTCTTCAGTGGGAATAAAGTTTGAAGCAGTTAGTTATTTAGTTTAACATTACACTGTAAGGAAGAGCTGTGGTCTTGACTTGACCCTTTGACTTCACTGCTCTAAGAAAGTTATAAAATACTCCTTATATGACTCCTTATTCTACCCCTGTGTTTGATCTGACAGCAATAGTTTACAAAGCCTCCTTTGTTTCAAAACAATGTTAAGTAATAGAAGGGAGAGAATTAGTCTCCCCCTTCCCCCCAAATCATGTACAAATAAATTGGCTAAAAATACCAAAAAGAAAAAAAAAGAAAAGAAAAGCATGAGCTCTTTTTGGAATTCATTGAAAGAACTATTACAGTATCTATATCCCTTTCCATCAACCTTCCCATCTGGAATTTATTTTTTAGGCACTCATTGCTTCTCACAGGTTCAATGTTACCCATTTCACACCATTTAACTATTGAAAGCACTTGAAATTCCGGACCCTAGAAGCAGAGCCCGTGTCTTTCCCCGTGATGCAGCTAATGTGTCAGACTTGTAAAATAGCTCTTAGTGGCGGGCCTCCATTTAGAGAAAGACGGAAACTAGCTTTAAATACTTAGAGCTTTAATATCTAGTCCATTACACTGAAGCAGGGTCTTGTAAAGAGTCAATTATGGGAGACTTCTGATTTGATCCACATGCAAGGGAAATCCGCTTCTTTGCCTTTAAATCCCTGTTATAAGTGTCTTGTTTAAATAATTAGTGACACTTTTTCTTTGATCAAATTGATTCATATTGTTATTCTTCTATGCTAACTTAAAACTTAATCCATGTAAAAGTCTAAGGCAGATTTTAATCTCTCAGGGAGGAAGCTTTCCCCCAAAATGGAGTTTCTCAGAAAATATTAATTGATTGAAGATACATTTATTTTTCTATTAGGGATTTGTGAGTCAATCACAAGCCAAGATGATAATGTTGTTTTTTTGTATGTGATGTACTTCATACACACACACATATACACAATACATAATACATGCCTAATAGCATGTTTAAGCAGCTAACATTACAGAGAACTCTTAAGGCAATCACAGTAATGCTCATATTATGGCTTGGGGCTAAAAAGTTCACGTGTACTTGCAACAAACTGTTAAAGGGTTAATATCCTTAATATTAATTTATTCACAAGCAAAGAATTGACAGGTATAAATAAAAACAAAATGCTAGGCTTTACTTGTCAAGTTCATATTTTTAAAAATTACAATTGGTCAGGGCAGTGGGAAACTGGTCCTCTCGTGAGCTACTAGTGGTTATTAAATAATAGTTTACTGAAAGGTTTTTGGAAATAACTTATCAAAGGCCTAGAAAATGCACATTATGTTGGATCCAGCAACAATACTTCTAGCAATTTAGGAATCTAGTCTCAGGAAATAATCACAGTAAGAATTTTATTATAGAGTTATTTCAACACAGAAATATTGGGAAAAATTTTAAAGTACAACAGAAGGTTGATAAAATACATTATACTTTTACTCACCATTGTATCCCTAGTATTTACCTAGTATTTATTGAACAAACGAAGAAATAGACATCCTTTTAAAAGGGATAGTGTACACAAATATTTTTATGTTAGGGTAGATGGCCGCAATATAAAATGCCATTTTTATTTTTAAAATGAACAAATGTGAATTTAAAAAATTGGCAGGTTATATATCAAAACGTTAATAATTTTTTGGGGGGGGTTACAGGCTAATTTTTATTTTCTTATTTTCCTTCTCTGAATTTTCTGGATTTTCTATAATAAACATAATTGCTTTTATAAGGGTGTCATTACAAAATTTATGTACATTTTAAATGATTTATATAAGAAATATATTCACAAAAATTTAAAAAATCTGTAAGTGGATAACATAAATATTGAACTGTTCTTTCTTCTTTTTACCATCCCCAATTTTACCCCCTTTCCAAGATGTAACTGCTATTAATAGTTTGGTGTATGCTTCTTGACCATTTGTCTACATATTTAATCTTATATATGTGTGTATATTTTTTGATTTTTTAATTTTTATTTTTTTATTATTTTTTAAATTGTTGCTCAAGTACAGTTTTGCCCACTTTCCCCCCGCCCACCCCCACCTCCCACCCTCCATCCTACCCCCTTTCGGCTTTGTCTATGAGTCCTTTATATATGTTCCTTGATTACTCTTCCCGTGTTTCCCCCGTTATCCCCTTCCTTTTCTCTTCTGTTTACTGTCAGTTTGATTTTTTAAATTATGTTTATAAATGAGATTGCATTTCATGAATCCACAGAGCCAAAGTCTACTTCGCTTCATGCATATTTATATTTCTCTTTTGTATTCTGCTATTATAAACAATGCTTCAATAAACATCCTTATACATATTTCAACATATGCTGGCTCAAGTATTAATCTAGGACAAAAACCAAGAAACTGAAGTGATAGGTTGATGAGAATGGTTAATGAGAACTTAAAATCAGTCTCAGTGATTCATGTGAGCGCCTGCCTATGGCTTACGCTCATTGACAGTGGATATAGCCTTGTTTTTTTTTTCCGGTCAATCAAATGAACAAAAAAGTTGCATCTCATTTTGCTTTTCCTGATTGCTAGTGCATGTGAATATCTTTTCAAATCTTAATCGGGCATCTTTATTTTTTCTGTCAATTGCCCTTTTTATTCTTGGTTTGTGATTTCTCTAATTGCTTTATAGTATTCTTTATATTTTGAACATTCCCACTATTTATTACATATGTTGCAAATGTTTTCTCCCTGCCATTTTTTCTTTCCCTTTCATTAAAAATTGAAGTATAATTTACATATGGTAAGTATACAGTTCAATTTTATAAAAGCTCACTTTTGGGTCTTTTTTTCCCTTTTTATTTATTTATTTATTTTAAAAATACATTTTGTTGATTATGCTATTATGCTTGTCCCGTTTTTTCCTCCTCTTTTATTGTATATGGTAAGTCCCTTCTTAATCTCAATAGGTTCTGTGATTTTAAGTGAAATGATATATAATGAAACCAATTTTACCATAAGCTAATCGATATAAACAAGAGTTAAGTTCCTACAGTACCTCATCAATGTTATAATGAAACGGTATTTAATAAAATGATGTTTTTCAAGGATCTGCTGTGCTTAATACCTACATATAATGTTTTTTCTTTTTTAAAATATATTTTATTGATTATGCTATTACAGTTGTCCCATTTTTTTTCTCCCCTTTATTCCCCTCCACCCTGCACCGCCCCTCCACCAGCATTTCCCCACTTAGTTCATGTCCATGGATCGTACATATAAGTTCTTTGGTTCCTCCCTTTCCTATACTATTCTTAACCTCCCCCTGTCTATTTTGTACCTACCATTTATGCTTCTTATTCCCTGTACTTTTCCCCCATTCTCCACTCTCCCTCTCCCTGCTGATCGCCCTCCATGTGAGCTCCATGTCTGTGTTTTTATTCCTGTTCTAGCAGTTTGCTTAGTTTGTTTTTGTTTTTGTTTTTTTAGGTTCAGTTGTTGATAGTTGTGAGTTTCTTGTCATTTTAGTGTTCATAGTTTTGATCTTCTTTTTCTTAGATAAGTCCCTTTAACATTTCATTTAATGAGGGCTTGGTGATGATGAACTCCTTTAACTTGACCTTATCTGGGAAGCATTTTATCTGATCTTCCATTCCAAATGACAGCTTTGCCAGATAGAGGGTTCTTGGATGTAGGTCTTTGCCTTTCATGACTTTCAATACTTCTTTCTAGCCCCTTCTTGCCTGCAAGGTTTCTTTTGAGAAATAAGCTGATAGTCTTAGGGCTACTCCTTTGCAGGGAACTGTCTCTTTTTCTCTTGCTGCTTTTAAGATTCTCTCCTTATCTTTAATCTTGGGTAATGAAATTAAGATGTGCCTTGGTGTGTGCTTCCTTGGGTCCAACTTCTTTGGGACTCCGAGCTTCTTGGACTTCCTAGAAGTCTTTTTCCTTTGCCAGATTGGGGAAGTTCTCCTTCATGATTTTTTCAAATAAGTTTTCAATTTCTTACTCATCCTCTTCTCCTTCTGGTGCCCCGATGATTTGGGTGTTGGAGCATTTAAAGTTGTCCCGGAGGTTCCTAAGCCTCCCCTCATTTTTTTGAATTCTTGTTTCTTCATTCTGTTCTGGTTGAATGTTTATTTCTTTCTTCTGCTCCAAATCACTGATGTGAGTCCCGGTTTCCTTCCCTTCACTGTTGGTTCCCTATATAATTTTCTTTATTTCACGTTGCATAGCCTTCACTTTTTCCTCCATTCTGCGGCCATACTCAACCATTTGGGTGAGCACCCAGATTACCAGTGTTTTGAACTCTGCATCTCTTAGGTTGGCTATCTCTTCATCACTTAATTCTATTTTTGGAGCTTTGATCTGCTCTTTTGTTTGGGCCATATATATATATATATTTTTTGTCTCGGGATGCCTATTACATAGTGAGGGTCAGGGTCTTAGGTATTCGCCAGGGCAGGGCGACCAATGTGCTGCTTTGTGGCACTGTATGTGGGGGACGGGTCAACAAGAGGGAACAATGCCCCTTGCTTGGTTCTTGGCTGCCTCTCGGTTGCTTCCTCTGCTACCCACAAGCAAATTGGGCCCTCCTGGTGCTGATTCCCAGGTGGGTGGGCTTGTGTACATTCTAGGACCCTGTGGGTCTCTCAAAAGAACTCTCCTGTGAGACTAGCAGTTTCTCCTGCTGCCGCAAACCCCAAAGGTTTTTACTGGTAGAGGTTTTGAGGCTTTCTTTTCCTGCACCAGAGCCCTGGATTGCACGGTCTCTCTCACTCCCCAGTTGTTCCTTCTGGTTTATCTGCATGCAAGCGTGGGACTGCCTGGTCTGCCAGCTGCAGCCTTGCCGTGCATCCTCTCTGCCCCAGTGGCCTGTCTATGCCCCTCCTACCAGTCTGGATGAATGTTTCTTCTTTAACTCTTTGGTTGTTGGACTTCCATATAGTTTGATTTTCTGGCAGTTCTGATTATTTTTTCTTTTTAAATTTGTTGTTATCCTTCTTTTGGTTGTGTGAAGAGACAAAGTTATCTACCTATGCCTCCATCTTGGCCAGAAGCCTCTTTCGGGTCATTTTTAAACACTATGTGTTTTCAGTTGTACAGAAGTTTTTATTTACTGTCAATCTATTTTACAGCTTCTAAATTTTCATCATGCTTAGGAGGGGCTTCAACAGACCAAATTTAAAATATTCTTTTATATTTTTTCTGATAGTTTTATTTTCTATATTTAACTTTCTAATCTATTTAAATGTAGTTTTGTATTTGATGTAAGATTGTGATATACTTTTGTTTTATTTTTCTAAATTGATAGTTAATTACCTCAGCAGTATTTGCTTATATATTTGAAATACCATTTGTATCATAAACTAAGTTTCTTTGTATGAATGTGTCAGTTTCTCAGCTCTATATTTGTTCCCTTAACCTAATTGTCTATTCTTGCACAAGTGTCACAATGCTTTAATTATCATAGGTTTATGCCATATTTTAATATCTGGCAAGGCTATCCCCCCTCATGTAATCAAGTAGTTCTCTTATGGTTTTATTCAGTTTCTCTTCAATAGATAATTGATAATCAGCTTGTCAGTTTCCACAAAAAATACTTAACTGGGATCGCATTAACCATATGGGCAATTGAGGATAACTGACATCTTTATAATGTTGGGTCTGTGAGTCCAAGAATATGGTATTTACCTTCATTGATTCTTTTTTTTTTTAAATGACTTTCATTGAAGTTCAGTAGTTTATATAGGTTATACACATTTCCTGTTAGGTTTATTCCTAGGAATTTATTTCATGTAATTGCTGGGATATAAGAAATCTATTGATTTTCTATATTGATCTTTAAGTAGCTATTTTGCTAAATTAAATTCTCTTATTAGTTTTAGAGCTGCCAATTTTTCTAAGTTGGCTATCATGTGGTCTGCAAAAAATGCAACCTTTGTCTCTGTTTCCAATATTTATCATTCCCATTTCTTTTTCTTTTCATATTGCATTGGCTTTCATTATAACATTACAGTGTTGTTGTGGGCATCCTATCTTGTTCCTGATTTTGAAGGGAATGCTTACATGTTTGCTGTGGATTTCTGATTGATAAACTTTATCAAGTTAAGGGTATTTACTTCTATTCCTAATTTACTAAAAATTATTATTTTTGTTTGTTTATTGAGGAATGGTGCTGAGTTACATTAAGTGTTATTTTTTGAGGTGGGGACTGTTGAGATTACCTTCTTTTCTTCTGTTAATCTGATAGTTTGTAGAATATTAAGTTATATTTATATTCTTGAGTTATATCCTAATGGGACACAATCACTTACTTTTTAATACATTACTGGGTTTGATTTTTGAATATGTTACTTAAATTTTTGAATCTTACAGAAATGACATTGGTCTATATTTAAGTGTATGCTGCCCTTGTTTAGTTTTGGTTTTAGCTTAGGAGGCTGAGTTAGAAAAGTTTAATCCATTCCCTATGTTCCAGAGCATTTTATCTATCAAAAGAAATAGTGATGCCTTAAGGTTTAGTAGAATTCATCTGTCAAAAAACTAGTTTTGATGCTTCCTTACAGGATGACTTCTTCCCATTTTAAAATTTATTTTATTGCTGATATACTAAATTGTTTATCTTGTGGAATAGATCTTGCTAAATTATACTTTTCTAAAAAGACTTCCATTTCATTTAGATTTTAAATTTTTGGTATTTAAGCACAACTTTAAATCTCTTCTAATGTGTTTATCTGTATTTTTTTTTCTGGATCTGGTTAGCCAAAGCTGTGTATATTTTGTTGGTCTTTAAAAGCCCTCCAATTTTTTGTTTTATTGGTTGGATCTATTAACTTGATCATCACATTAATTTCTCCTTTCATTATGATTATTTCCTCCTTTTAGGGATTATTCCCCACCCCCCTACTTCTTTCAGTTGAATACCTAATTAATTCATTTTTAACCTTTCTTATTTTCTTTTTTTTTAATATTTTTATTTTATTTTAGAGAGAGGGGAAGGAAAGGAGAAAGAGAGGGAGAGAAACATTGATGTGAGGGAGAAACATCGACTGGTTGCCTTCTGCAAGTGCCCAGACCAGGCATGGAGCATGAAGCCCGAAAATTAAGCATTTGCCCTGACCAGGAATCAAACCAGACACCTCTGTGCTTGAGGGATGATGCCCAACCAACTGAACCACTCCGGCCAGGGCAATCTTTCTTATTTTCCAATAAATTAAGTTAAAGCTCTAAAATTTCCTTCACATTTCACTTTGTGTCTACTAGATATATTTTGCCTTTATTGGTTTCCATTTCTAGATAGTCTATGATTTGATACAATAGCATTAATTTTTTTTTTGCACAGAGATTTTGGGGGGCTATCACTTAACAATTAATTTCTAACCAATGTTTTTATTGCACTTTAATCAGAGATTTGTGGAATGAGAGATCTTTGTTATTGTGGTATTTCTTAAAATTTTCATTGTTGTTTACTAATGGTTAAATTCTAAGAATTTTCTATGACTGTATGAAAATAGCCATATTTTGTCTTTGTTGGGTATAATATTCTATGTGTATCATTTAGAACAGGCTTGCTTGACTGTGTAATTTAAATCCTCTATATCTTTACTTTTTGTGTATGTGTCGATTAGCTGATTTTTGAGACAGGTTGTTAGAATCTCCCACTCAATTGATTTGTCAATTTCTTCTTGTATTTTGATCAATTTTTAAATTAATATTGTGTATTTCAAAACTATGTTTTTAGTTGATAAAAGTTCAAAATTCCTATTTCTTGTTGGTGCATTGTATTTTTCATCAATATGAAGAATCCTTTGTCCTTTTGGTTGCTTCTTACTTTTTAGAATGAAACTAATATTTCGTCTGAAATTATTATTGGTATATCTACTTTCTGTTAGCATTTATATGGATATATTTTTGTGTTTATTTATTTTAAACTTTCTTCACCATTTTTATATTATACATGTTTCTTATAAATAGTATATGGCAAAATTTTTGAAGAACCCAACTGGGTTTTCTATCCTTTAATTGGAGAATTTAACTTATTTACATTAATTGTGATTACTGGCATATTTAGACTTAATCCTGCTACCTTGTTTTATGTTTTCTGTTTACTATGATTTTTTACTGTTTCTTTCTTCTTCTTTATTGTCTTTGTTGGATAGATTCAGTTTTCCTTTTTCCCTTTATTGTCTCGGAAACTATATATTATGTTTTTCTAATGGTTATTCTTATATTCTTAATGTTGATTAAAAATCATCTGATAGGCACTTCCACAAGGGACATACAGATGGCCCACAGACCTATGAAAAGATGCTCAATATCACTGGCCATCAGAGAGTTGTAAGTTAAAACCACATTGAGATATCACCTCGCACCAGTCAGGATGGCCATTGTTAATAAATCAACAAACAACAAGTGCTGGTGAGGATGAGGAGAAAAGGGATTCCTAGTGTACTGTTGGTAGGAATACAGACAGGTGCGGCCACTGTGGAAAATAGTATGGAATTTCCTCAAAAAGCTAAAAATGGGACTGCCTTTTGACCCAGCGATTCCGCTGCTGGGAATATCCAAGAACCCCAAGTCACCAATCACTATTTACAATAGCCAAGTGCTGGAAGCGACCTAAGTGACCGTCAGTAAATGAGTTGATCAAAAAACGGTGGTATATTTATACAATGGAATACTACACAGCAGAAAGAAGGAACTTCTACCTTTTGTGACAGCATGGATGGAACTGGAGAACATTATGCTAAGTGAAACACGCCCGTCAGTGAAAGACAAATACCATATGATCACACCTATAAGAGGAACCTAATGAACAATAAACTAACAAAATAGAACCACAGGCATGGAGACATGGAACAGACTGAAAGTGACCAGAAGGGAGGGAGGGGGTTAATGGTGGAAAGAAGGTGAAGGAACTAGACAAAGAATATGTATGAATAACCCATGGACACAGACAACAGTGTGGGAATTGACTGTGGGAGCCTGGGGTGGCGTGGGCAGAGGAAGCAAAGGGGGAAAAATTGGGAAAGCTGTAATAAAGTAACCACTTAAAAATGATTAAAAATTTAAAAAATTTTAAAAAATAAAACCACTCTGAAAAAATAAAATAAACACCCACAGCTCAAAATCTAAATAAAGAATAAATAAATTAAATTTTTTCTATCAGTTCCTCTGTATATCCACATATTTCTTGCCCCCAACAACACAAGAATCTTAACAAGCATTCATTCACTTCCCTCTACTTTCATCTTTTCCCTTCTATTGCCATCCTGAAATTATCTGGTATTTTAGTTCCATGTTGTAGTTAATTATTTTTCATCATCCACGAATATCATTAGACTTACTTTAGGTTTGTTTCTTTATCACTTTTTTTATACCTTTTACATCCCTTTGAATTCCTTTGGTGAGTGAAGAAGCTGAATTACATCATTTAGTAATTCTCTAAAGAGAAGGTTTGTGGGTGATAAGCTGGCTTCCAAGTCTTACCATGTCTGAGAATGTCTCAATTTTGCCCCCTCCCTCCACCTAAATGTGAACTTAGCTAGAAATAAGATTTTAGCTTTAAAATAATTTCCCCTCTTTATATTAAGATATTGTTTCATTGTCTTTTGGCGTCTAGCCTTAGTAACGAAACATATAATGCCAAGTTGATATCTGATCTTTTGTAGATTATTTGTTTTTCCTCATCTTATCCTTGGTATTCGAGCTTTTTCTTTACCCTTGGTATTCTGATGTAGACCCTTTCAATCTGAAAGCTTCCATTTTCTTTTAGATCTAGGACAGTTTCTTGTATTATTTGTTGGATTATTTCTTCGTATCCTTTGTGTTCTCTTTTAGGGATTCTTCAAAATGTGTAATCTGGTTAACTCTTCCTTCTTTTGAATATGTTTTCTTACATTTTACAATTTTGGGGGGAGGGGAAGTAGTCACATAATCAGATCATGATTTTAATATAATCTCGCTATGTATTATGAAGGGAATTTTAAAATAAATTTCAAATTACACCTTTAAATATGATTGAATTGGGTCCTGGCTACTTCCTCAAAGAATCTTATTCGTTTATCTTTGGATGGATTCCCTTCAGAGAATCTTACAGAATTTTTCACTCATGGAACCAGTATTTATTTAGTGCCTAATTGTTGTCTCACATTGTTCTAGGTCCTGAGGATCCAAAGTTGAAAAAAAGGCACAGGTCCATAGTCTGGCATAGTTTCTCAACCTTGGTACTATTATTTATTTATTTATGTTTACATTTCTAACCACGTACCAGTTATTCCATAACAAGGCAGCACCGCATGGTGGTCGAATGTTGGCTCTGAAAGTCAGACCACATGGGTTGGAATCTTGGCTCCGCTGTTTATTGGATCATGTTGGGCAAGTTACTTCATTTCCCTGTGCCTTAGTTTTCTATCTAAAAAATGAGGATAATAACCGTACCTTTCTCATACAGTTGCTGTATTAAATAATATTTGCACAGCACTTAGCGCTCAATAAATTTTAAACATTCTCAATAAATGTTACTTCTTATCATTCCACACATTACCATCAGCCTGAGGTTTCTCAGCACATGCTCTGTAGATTTTTTTCTCTTCATTAATTCTTGTTCAGAATGACCTTGGAGACAGTGACTGCTGAAGATTGTGAGAAGCTGGAGATACCCCTCCAAGCCACCTTCATGGTAGTTTGACCAACTTTAAATAGGTCTGACCAAGAAAAGGTATCAGTAGCAAATATTAAAGTATCACTAGCAGATTTAAAAAATACTTAAGGTAATCGCTATTCTTCTAAGTCTTAGAAATTTAAAAAAATTAAAAATAGAAGATAAGTGACAGTGTTGAACATAAGGAAAAAGCTGAGAAAAAAGCACTGAATCGACAAAGACTGTAATTGTTTTAAAGAAAGTACGTAACTTCTCATCAAATTCATAATGACATATGGGAAAGCAATTTAGGTTTACTTTGGATATAAATACAATTTCACAGTATTATTTTTGCCATCAATTGCTCTCTCAATGCCCCCTTTTCTGTTACAATCCCAAGAACCAAGAAGGCGCATCTGAAGAGTTAGAAGAGGGCAAAATATCAATCCTCACACAACGAGCTCATATGGAAGCATTTCCCCATAGCTCTGTGTTCCCTACTTTGTCTCAGAAAAGGAGAACAGGCTAGAAACATGGATTTTCCAAGCCTTGGCAACCTGAGGGTTTCTATCCTGTAGATGGATCAGGAGAGAATCCTGAGTCTGATTAATTTGATTGGTGAAAATGGAAGGCAGTCAATTGCCCAAACAAGACAAAGGTCAAGTATCTCAGGTTGTCATTGTCGTCATCTAATACAGTCCTGATGGGAAAAGTGATGTCTATGAGCCCTAACCTTTCCTTTAGGTCTTGCCCAGGACGACGGTCAGTCTTCATACTCTTGTGGATGACTGCAGAGCTCATGGGATCATACAAGCCATGAGCCAAAAGGCCTAGGACAATTTTCCTATACTTTCTCACCTTGTCGGGGTTCTCACAGGCCATGGCTCCCAGGCCTCTCATTGCCATGTGACACTTTTTAGCACTGGGGTCCCAGGCTCTTGCTGCCAAGATGGAAAAACACACTCTTCAGAGGCTCCCACTTCTGGAGCCTCAGGTTCTAAGAGACCTTAGAAAAAAGAGACATCTTGATGTCCTTTACTTCTTGGGTCAGGAGGTGGGGATGGAAAGGGGTTGGCCCAGGACTCTTTTTTGCGTTTGATCCATGGAGTCAGACTTACTCACTCTGAGCTCCAGCACTGAGGCAGCAGTTCGAAAGGTGCCAGGGATATACAGAGAGGAAATGAATTATCTGTCTTCAGGGTGAGAGCTGGAATGGCAGCTTTCTCCCAGACAGAAGTGCTGGCAGAGGTCATTGTTCCTTTACTGAGTCCTTCCCCCAGAGCCTGCAGTAAGGAGCCATATCTGAGTCTCCATCAACCTCAACCTTGGTACTATTGACATTTTTGACTGAATAATTCTTCGTTATGGGAGGCTGTCCTGGGCAATGCAGGACGTTTAGCAGCATCTCTAGCTTCTACCCACTAGATGCCAGTAGCATTCCCCTGTGTGACAATCAAAAACATTTCCAAACATTGTCAAATGTTCCCTAATGGGCAAAATTACCCCCTCTCTCCCCAAAGCACTGGCCTAGCAGGAGAAACACCTACTCTAATGTGGGGAGTATGTTAGTGGAAAACATATATAGTATAGTATTCGCACAAAGTGGTTAAGAGCTAACCCTGCCTGGAAGAGTTAGGTGTTTGACAGGCAAACAAGAAGAGACAGAAGAATTAACAGTAATATTAGAGAGAGAAACAGCATGTAAAAACAGAACAGTTGAAATAGTTTGATGTGTTGAGAGAACTCTAGTTCAGTGTAGGTTGGAACATAGATTTGAAAGCTGTGGTGAAGGGAGAAGGAAGCGATGAAGATGAAGAGGTAGTTAGAGACAGGTTATAAAAGAACCTGCGGGCTCTGCTAGGAAAATTTGGGCTTTATTGAGTCATGATGGTAAACCACTAAAAGTATTAAGCAGGAAAATGGCATTTTAGAAAGGTAATTTTTAACATAGGCTGTGAATAGTTTAGAAGGAGATAAGATTGGAAATAGAGAGATTAGTTAGAAAACAGTTATAATGGCTAAGTGAAGGGTCTAAACTAGTGCCATGGGGCCTTAAGAGATGGGAAATGGCACAATCAATATATAGGAAGCAGAGTTGATAAGATTTAGTGATTGCTTAGCTATGGAGAATAAGGAGTTGAGAGGAGTAAAGGACAATGTCAGATTCTGGTGGAAAGAGACAGTAAGTGAAAATATTCTTAGTGAATTGTGTTCACAGGAAGATAATTAAACAAACAAACAACAAAGCCCACCCTAAGTATTTTGCAGATCCATAGTTCTAACCACAATAGACAGCATGTAAATGGGCTGTTATTAGAAAACTGGAACTGACCTCCAAGACTCCCAAAATATCTTTGCTGTTCTTCGTCTTGAAAAACTTTAAAGTGTTTTCAAACATTTCCTCATGGCCTTTTTATTTCATTATTTCAAGAGAATGGTGTATATATAGTTTTTCAATGTTCCACTGTTGAATTAACTAATTTTTGACACATTATTTTGGCTTTACACAAGATTGTAAAATTTTAAGCCGATATCAGACAAGGACTATTTTTTAAACTTATTAATGATTTATTAATAGGCAATTGTAACCATAAAATGACTAAGTTCTTCAAGTACCATGAATGCCAAATAATTCAAGGTTCGGATACTTTTTCAGCATCTTAGTTGAAGAACTAAGGTACTGAGGACCTCTGCTGTTGAGAATATGAATAGCTTCAACATTAAGATTAAACATTCAGTGAGACATCAGCCAGGCATGGCCAATGTACAGCCTGCCAGACGTTCAGACATTATTTTCAGAGGCACATGGATAGTGGTGTCACTGGAGCCTATACAGAAATACTAATAGGGCAGAATGTAGGTCTCCTTCCACCTCTGGGAATACTTTTTCACCTCCATGCGCCCAGCATTCTAGTGCTTCTTCTGGCCTATGAATCTGTGCTGGGCCTGATTCCTACTATTTTTTGTTTGTTTGGTTTGAGGCCTACAGTTTTTCTGGGACTTTTCTGAGGAAAAAATTACAAAACAAATTTAATGTTTATGCTATTTAAATCCACTGATGCTATGAGTTGGAAGTAATCTATTATCTAATTTCTCCCAGTCTATGCTTAGATACCTTTAGAAAGGGAACAGAGTGTTTCTTCTGCCCAACCCCTACCTCTAGGAAAAAAAAGCTCCATCTAAACTGGTTACTGATTAGAAATGCAAAATGGTTAACCGAAATATTCTCTTTTCTAGATAATTTCTCCTTTATGTAGTCTACTCATATGCTGATATGTTGGCTAAAAGCACCAGGTTCTCCTAAAACTTACTTCCCCACAAAGTCCGAATCCAAAAGATGTTTGAATCTGCCAAGCGATTAAGCCCAGGACATGCATTTTCCTTCAGACTTCCTTCCAGTTGTTATAAAATATTTTTAAACAGTACGATTATTTTTAAAGTGTTGTTTTTTTCTTTTTGGTGAGAAATTTTCCTGTAATGTCACAAGCAATAGGGTTGGGAAAGACTTCTATTTAAATTATATTTAATATGTGCAAGGGTATGGCTCTTCATATAGTGAGCTTTCCCTTTAAGGGAGCCTTAGTTCCCTTATTTACATAATATTCATTGATAGTAATTAACTGACCCCAGGGCCTCCCCAGGTATAGTTTGGCTAATAAATATCAGACACACTAGGGCCTGAATTTGGGCTCTGCTGTTTATTAATTTAGTGTTCGAGTTACTTAACCTCTCTGACTCCCAAGTTTCTCCTGTGTTAGAATGGGGGAAAATAATATTTATCTTGCAGGTTTTATAAGGTTTGAATAAGTTAACATTTATGAAAAATATATGACAGAGGCTGGCACAATATTAATGCTCAGTGTATCTCAGTTTCCCTTCTCTTCCTTTTCTTTTCCTTTATAAAGAACACAATAAATAACCACTTCAAAGTGAGAGTTATCTGTGTTATAAAAACATGCCTAGGTGGGGTCCTCAATCAACATCATGTTTTCAAGCCAAATGTGAGTCAAACCAAATTCTTCTCTTTATCAGATTGTGTTTTCACCACAAGAAAAGCAGTCAAATTAGGGTTGATGCTGACAAAAGGAACTGGGTATTAGAGGGCTTGGTTGTACACATAAAGTACCAAAGGCATAATCCACTTTGTATAAGGAGTTCAATGGAACGACAAAAGCGTTTAGTCAGCACCAACGGCCACATATGAACGTGTCATTTGGTAGAGGGGTTGCCAAGGGAAAATATCCCGTGAAAGTTAGAGCTGAGAAACCGAGTGCCCAAATGCAGAGGAGGTTCCTGCCGTCACTAGCACTGCTTAACCGCACTCACGACATGCGGCACGTGCATTCAGACAGTCTGTACAAAGGAAGTTCAACAGCACCCATGTCATCTGTCACGAGTTTTTTGTTAAAAAGATATCTCAAACCATGTGCAGAGAGCCACAGGCTATATTAGAAATTCAAGCTAGTACATAAGTGTATTTTTGCCCTGGCAGGAGATTTTGTTGTGTTCAGTGCTTGGGGTGAAATGTGAAAGCTAATGGTTCCTATTCGTTTTGAAAAGGAAGCGGGGGCAGCAATTGGGTCGAAGGAATAGTGGGTCAGCAATCCGGAGATCAGGGGTCTAAACCTGGCTTCTGTCACTGCCCATCAGTGGGACCCAGGACAAGCCTTCTAAATACAGTGCTTCGGTTTCCCCACCAGAGTGCTCTAAATAACAATTCTGGCATGCACCTCAAAAGGGAAAAGATAATACGCACGGAATGCTTTGCGATCGTCCTTAAGGCATTGTTACATAAATCCCAGTCATTACTATCACTAATACCCTAGGATGATAGTACCTGCAGGGAGGTAATCATCGCCCTGGAGAGAGAGTCAGCTATTAATCACCTCAAATCCCTCAAGTTGTGCGTCAAGCCAAGGACACGTGAGAGATATGCAAGCTATAATACTAGTGTCAGAATGATTTCCTATAAGCCTCAAGCCTTCACTGTGAACATATTGCCTCTGAGAAAATGATTCTGATTTGAAGTAACCTCATTGCTATAAGAAGATATAATCTTGCCTAGTTTACCTCTCCTGAGGCTTTAAATCTTGGCAACAGTGCTGTGCTTCCCACTTAAGCTGAAGTACACGGGCAGGATGGGCTATCGACATGACCAGGAGGAAAGATGCTGACAGCGACTAAGAGAACCATATCCAATTTAGGATTAGAAAATATCCTTCGAAATCCAAATTGCAACTTTCAACTTAGATTTCGCCTCTGACTAATGTGGTCACGTGCAGATAAAATGTTTAGATTGATAAACGCAACTGACTTGTGTGAGGGGCTCACTCATCGACAGAGCCCAGGATCCAAAGGTGATTCATCGACTAAAGAGGGAAGATGAGCACCAGACAACCTCGTTTGTCATTTTGCCGCTTAATCACATTAACTCCTTAACAGGAAGTTCATCTGCATGGCAGAAAATTAAACACTGACAAAAATAAAACCAAAGCTCCCAAATCTCTTTAGACACCTGTTTCACAGGAGCAAGTGTGATAAGATGCTCCGTGGGCAGCAATTTTTTTCTGTAAACATTCTTAAGATTTTTGACACAAATAATTTAGGAGTCACTTTCATAAAGGTGCTGCTTTTTTTTATAATGTAGATAAATGTTATATTCCAGGTAAAAAGCTGACCAGATTCTAACTGAAAGCAAACTGTATTCTCAAACTGTGGTTACTAAGTCATAAGCAATATACTTCCTATTTCAGGGGGAAGCCAATTTAGAGATTTCTTCTAACTGCACAAAAACACTAAAAGCGGCCTATGTTTCTACACATACATTTAACCTATTTGATTCTGATCAATTTTCCCTCATGATCCTTAGCTCGTTTAAATGAACTCTTTATAAGGCAGACTCTAACCTTTTAAAGTCCTAGTGTATGAGAGTATTAAAGATTTTTTTCATCCAAATGAAATATATCAATTTAAAGACTTTAATTTTTATCTTAAAAAAACATACAGCCAGTCTTGTACCATCATCATTTGATAACTGTTTTTCTCCTAAGTTCCATTTTTAATTAAAATTAGGTATAAAAGCATGTGCAAATCAATTACACATTTGAGAAAATGTTAGTGAAAAAGTGAAATAGAAAATACTCTCTTCTGAGAAAAAACCTACCATTTACGGGCAGTGCTAAGTCAAGTGTTTTTTAAATTTAAAAATAATTAAAAGTGGAAAATCTTTCATCGGAGCTAACTTTAAGCAGGATTTAGTTTGTCTTTAACAATGCAAATGTGCAGAAAAACCCCAGAGATATTCAAATGCATTAGGAACCCATAGAGCAACGACATCCAAGTGGATAAAGCTTGGAAAGCATCCATGGAAGGTTTTCGTGACTACTGGAAAGAGGCAGCCCAGAGTACCACAACTCTTCAAAACATACCAAAGTGGGGAATAAAGCATTCAAACACGAAATGAGCACTCAGCAAGGGCTGCGAGAGTCTTTTACCCAATTAAAAGCTTAAATTTACAGAACTTCAGAGCATTGCCGGTTCAGCTTAACTTTGCCAAAATAATCAAGCAGAATAAAGCAAAACAAACAGGGGAACAACAAGCCTACCACTCTGGTTTTGATTTGCTGCCCATTACAGTTGAGCAGTTTGGCCTGCGTGGGCCAGAGTGCTTTCAGAAGTCTTCCAAATGCCCTATAATGACACCTAATTTTACATTTAACTCTTGGAGGAAGAAGTTGTTTTTCTGGTGATAGCATTTGTTCTATTTGACCATTATCAAACTGTTTGTTCTAATCTGTTGGAAAAAAACCATAATATATTAGACTCCTCTAAAGGCTTTTCCTAGTTAGGAAGGTGACGGAAAAGATTTAGCTCTTTAGCCTGTCTTTAAATCTTCTAAATGAAAGATGATTTACAATTAAGCTATGAAAATGTGAACACTCTCAAGTCTGGAAAGTTTCAGTCTGAATTCAATGCAAAAGACTCTGTGTCACCAAACCAAATCTTACAAAAATCAGCCTCTATGCTCAAATCTTGTTAATAAATTGTAAAGGGTTTACATACTATGTTTAATTCCGCTAGTTCAGCTGTGACATTATCATATTTCCCTATAATGTGCCATGAAAAAAATAATAGGGCTTATAGTTAAAGACAAAAAGGCATAAAGTACTAGGAAATTGTCACACAAAAATCATTTTTCTACTCTTGAAACCCATATGACCCTATTAACCAATGTCACCCCAATAAATCTAACACATCATTTTCCTTATGAAAAAAAATGATTACACTTCTCACATTTTGATAAAGTAGAACAGAAAGATAAGGTTTCATAGGCTCTTCAAAAGACTTCTCCAGGTTTACTTGCAAATGAAGGTAAATTTCTACAAACAGAATCCTCGAACTGTTTAAATTTTTAACCGGTTTAAGATAATCAGGTTGGGGGAGCTCATTAGCATAAATTCCTTGCTTTCTCTTCCCTGTACTCAGTCAGTGTCCTTGCCCTTGCTCTGAGATCTTATTTCTTTTCAACAGGCAATACAGGTAGTATTGTAGAAAGACCATGGTTAGAATCCTGGATTTGGAGCCAGGCTACATGCTTTTTTTCACCAGGGCTCATCTTCCTCATCTGTAAAACAGTGGAATTAGACCAAGTGTCTCTAAGAATTCATTCCGATTTAAAACCCTAAGTTCTCAGCAAAGGAAGAGTACCAAACAATGGCACCCACATATCACATCATCCAGGTCTCTCTGCACACCTCTGAGTAAATGCTATAAAACGACCCAGCCAACTGAATACTGAAAACAAGAACTAAAGGTCAAGAAACTAGGAGATTTGACCAAAAAAAAAAAAGTTAGAGTTAATAAGCTAGACAGATAAAACCTAGAGAGAGAAAATGGCATAGAAAAAGTCGTTGTACCCGGCACAGGTACGCATAAGTTCCACTTCAGATAGTAGGAAGAGAAAAAAGAGAATATAAATTCAGAAAGAGGACTATGACAAGAATGAGATTTACAAAACTGTTTCAGAAATGACACTTCCCAAAAATGAACACATAGAATTTTTCGATTACATTTACTGGGGTGACATTGGTTAATACAAATTGTATGGGTTTCAAGTGTACAGTTCTATGATGTATCATACAGAGGCGGATTTAATGGCGGGCGCACCGGGTGCGTGCCCTGGGCTCCAACTTCTGAAGGGCCCTGCAAAACCCCAACTTTACACTGTTTTCTAATGACATCAAGTTTGGTTTCATATGTGCAATTTTAATTACGTACAAGTTTACAATCGGCGATAAAACCTAATAGTCTGTTTGTATTCGCGTATTTTCATTATTTCATTGCTACGCTGCGTGCTATACACACACTCCACTGCACAGGCCTCTCGCGGCTGCACTAGGGCTCACTGGAGCAACAGAATCGTGTTTGCTACTTTGTACTCATAAAGGTTCTCCTGCAAGGCAGGCTGTCAATATTCGCAAATACACGGGGATGTAAATTAGTTTGTGGATATGTACTTGTTTCATTTACGGTTTTAAAAATATTTATTTTTAAACATGTATTTTTATTTTCCCTGTCTCTTTTTATTTAAGGGGCCCAATATTTTCTTCTGCACCTGGGGCCTCAACCGACCTTAATCCACCTCTGCCTGTATATTGCATTGTGTACACACCACCCAAAGTCAAATCTTCTTCTGTCACCGTATATTTGACCCCCCTTCTCAAAACTGAGGGTGATGTACTTGCAATTTTTTGTTCCAGAGACAATGTATGTAGTGGCTAGAACACTGACCTAGGACTCAGGAGAAATATTCTATTGCAGTTTAGACTCTACTATTTATTAACAATTAAGTCACTTCACCTGTCCAGATATCATTTTACTTATCTGTAAGAGGAAGAGGTGGGACTCTACCTTTAAAGTCCCTTTCTGATCCTAAATTGTATAAACTGACATAATTAAATAAAAGCATTCTTAATTAAAGTTAGCCAAGAATCTAAGGCCTTAAGAGTTGAGATAATAATAATATGCACTTCATATATTTTGGAAAATTTCATGAAATGGTGACTGTGAAAGTGCTTTGTAGGCTGCAAAATGTTATATAAACTATGGCAGTGAATATTATTATTCATCAGTGTTTTTTAAAAATGAGGAGTCATCGTTGATAAAATTGTGGCGGCGTGCCAGCAGGCAGCCACCATGTGCTTTCTGAGTACACAGTGGGCCACGCCACGTCCGCTCCCAAAATGAGAACAACTGGTAAACAGAGTTGCAGCTACAAAAGGGGGAGCTCATGTAAACATTGTGGAGGATGCGGGCAAACAGGGAGTCTAGTTCAACAACAAAGCAGGAGAATGTTTGGAAGAATTTTAGGGGGTGGGTGGGGTTTTTTCCCCCGCATTAGACTTTACCTTGAAGATCCTTTGGTTTCAAAAAGCACTGTGTCGACTGTGTGAAAGATCTTACGTTAACTTCTCGCACATGGACAGTAAGTGTTGGGATAAAAAAGACAGTTCCTGCCCCGAAGCAGCTTACAATTAATTTGGAAGAATGACAGACACGTACTATATATACTATAATGTGACAAGCACTATAATAGATTATTACATATGTAAGACCTTTCACTTCAACTTTTAAACAGTCACATACAGTATAATGACCTTTTGGTCAACAGTTGGCCTAGGTTTGTCCCATAAGATTACAATGGAGCTGAGAAATTCCTATCACTTGGGGACATTGTAACTGTTGTAACACAGCAGTGCAGCACATAACACCTATGTTTGTGGTGATGCTGATATAAACAAAACGACTGAGCTGTCGGTCACAGAAAAGCAGAGCCCAATTCGGTACAGTACATAATACTTGATAATGAGAAAAATAACTATGTCGCTGGTTTATGTATTTACTATACTATCCTTTTTATCATTATTTCAGAGTATACTCTTCATATACACATACACACACGCACACACACACATATACAAGTTTGCTGTAAAACGGCAGGCTGTACGTCAACTTTGTCCATCTTGTGTTTACTACGTCTCCTGATTGCACCATTTTCTCTTGTGCTTGTTTTAATCTCATGTTGTTTTGTACAGTGACACGTTACACAAGCTTGTAGCCTAGGAGCAATGGGTTCTGTCATATCCCATAGCTGCGTAGAAGGCTGTAACATTCAGGTTTATGTAAGTAACTATGATATTCATACAACGATGAAATTGCCTAACAACACATTTCTCAAAATGTATCCCTGTGTTAAGTGGCACATGACTGTACTAGAACCTATGGAACCATAAGTTAGGGAAAATAATTCTGTTTGGGGAAAATGAAGGGTAGGGAATGGAGAATAGTTTTTGTAGGTGATAATATTTAATATTCCTTGGGAGATTGAACAGGGTTTCATTAAGCTAAAAGGTAAGATGACTGAAAGAGTGTACCAGAGTGGAAATGTAAGTGAGAGCCAAAATCCAAGAGACAAGAATTGAGTACGAGGGTGACTAAGCTATGGGAAAAGCTTTAATTATTTGAGACATAAAAGCAGTCATCCTCTTCACAATCCCACTGCATTTTTTAAGGGTGGTATTCTGGGGCAGATTTTTTTATATAGCAGCATTGTTAACTCCAAAAAGTGTCAACATGAATACATCTGTTTTGCTGGGTATTTTACAAAGGAAATTAAAAAGATAAGAAAATAATCTCTTCAGAGCTTAAATTGAGACTAATGCGGTTTTGGGGACATCATAGAGCTTTTTTTTCAAGATTTCATGTCTTAATTCAAACTCTAAAATGAGCTTAAAGCAACATTACCTGTAATATATTGCATGAAAAGTTATGTAACTAAATACATATATTTAAGGCTTGGATTCTTAGTCTAACTCAAATCACTTTTAAGCGCTCTCAATTCTAGTTTGAAACAGCAGGAGGCATGCAACAGAGCTAACTTTTCTCCCTATGGCTCAACTTATTTCCACTATCTTACTTATTTCCATTTCTTCCCCCAATGCATTCTTTAGCTCCCTTCCAGAGAGGTGGCATATACTTTACTCACTTTTCCGTCAAATCTGACTGCTTGCTAATTAGCCAGGTTGAAATACCTTTTCAAACTTATCCTCGCCATGAGTTAATCGTCACTTCTGAGTGCTGCAGTGTAAGGCATGCTATCCCTGACATGCTCTTAGATCCTGCCAGCTCAGGTCCCGAGCTTGGGGCTGGGAATTCAATCAGAACCACGCTTTCCTAGGGAATTTGACCTTTACATTATTTTTTAACACGTACAGTCCAACAGAAACAAACAGCATGAAAAAGAACTTCACATATTAAGCACATAGAAAGCTGAGAGGTAAATACCCCATATTATGCCAAGTATACAGCTGTCACGGACAACATTATCCGGCAGGTCTCTCACATAGGAGGTTCGTTTACATTTTTGCTGTTAGAAGATACAAGGCTATCCATCTGAATATGACCAAGTTACACTAAAGCAGGTGGTGTGGTAGGGTTCTGAGGGATTCAGAAAAAACCCTGGGGATTTTTTTCAGTCCTTTTACATTTCCCATGTTCCACAAAGGTCAAACGTCCTTTACAAATGGAAATGAAAAGTTAAAAATCAACACAAAAATTAAATGGCTCTGTTTTCTCACCTAACTCCACCAAAGTCAGGGTAGTTGGAGCTCCTATCTCCCCATTTCAACTAAACAGCGATTCCCAATTTAGGATTTTATTTAAAAAACACTCTATTTCATATGCAGTAATTCTTCAGAAGAGGATACAATACTGGCATTTTTTAAAAAGAAGTGATGAATTAGATAATAATGAGCAGGATGCTTTGATTTCTAAATCATGATAGAATTTTTCATTGATTTCCTTTACCGATTGCAACATAGGTGCGAGTACATTTAGCATCTGTGTGATTCTATCTTTAAATACATGCCTATTAAAGAGGCAAATACATTATTTCTAGGTGCCAATCCTGAAAGTCCTCATTTGCATGACAGGTATATCTTGTTCTATAACACTCCCCTGTGCTGCCAAATGGAATTAACCCACTTCGTTTAAAGCATATATAGTTTCAGATGCATATAATGTAAATGGGAAGATTTATGTGGCAAAATTCACCTGCAGGGAGCACACAGTAACTATGTTTATAATTAGTATTTGGGAGGCAGCATAGCATTGTGGGTAAGCATGCCGGCTACAGGTTCCGACCGCTGTGCTGGAATTCAGACTCCACCGCCTGCTGCTGTACAACCCTTCTTTGCCTTGATTGTCTTACCTTCAGTGGAGATTATAACAGTACCAAGGATCAAATTAACTGGTATGTGTAAATTACTTTGCACTATGTACAACACATACTAGGGGTCCAAAAAGATAGTTATCATCATTTGCAAAATACCGTGTGCTGTAAAAGTGTCTTCACTAGCATCTCACTTGGTCCTCCGGACGACCCTGCCCCCGGGATGCCGCAGCGTGCAGTCGTGAACAGCACGGACTTTGGAATATGACTGCTTAGACTAGCAGTTGGCCTTCCCCACTTACTAACCAGGCAAGACGGTCAGATTCCTTTTCTAAAGCTTCAGTCTTCTTATCTGTAAAATAGGGATGATAATAGTAGCTACTTCCAGCATTATCATGCACACGTGCAAAGTGCTTAGAAAAACACCTGTTAACAGCAGATATTTAATAAATATTAGCAATTATTATCTTCATTTTAAAATGAAAAAAAACTATTTCAAAGAAGCAACTGATTTGCCAATAAGGGCAATTAGCTAAAAAAGTAATAAAGCTATAAATGAGAAAAAAAACTCCTACCAAACTCTTATAAATGTTTATGTTGACTCCAGAAAACATACAAATGTACGCATTAAGGTTAGTGTTAGGCACTCGTGACGTAAAAAGAAGACATATCTCTGTATATACATAAATGGGTTCAATATAGTGTGCTGAATGGAGATTTGCAGAGATCATTATGGGATCACAGAGAAAGGGACTTTAAAGTACAACCGAGGGCCCCAGGAGAGTAAAAGATGAGTAACGATCAGCCAGGCAAAGATCCATGGGAAGGGCAATCCAGGCAGGGGAAACGCAGTGAGAAAAGAAATCCAGTATTACTAGGGCATAGGACACTTTTACAGCACGCGGTATTTTGCAAATGATGATAACTTTCTTTTTGGACCCCTAGTATGTGTTGTACATAGTGCAAAGTAATTTACACATACCAGTTAATTTGATCCTTGGTACTGTTACAGCCTCCACTGGAGGTAAGACAATCAAGGCAAAGAAAGATTGTACAGCAGCAGGCGGTGGAGTCTGAATTCCAGCCCAGCATACTAGATGGAGGGGTTCAATCAGAAAATAAGATTGCAGTGAAGGGCCAGAGGTCTCACATGCATATTAAAGAGCTTGGGCTTTGTGTAGATGGCAATGAGAAACTACTGAAGTTTTGAGTGGCGAGTCGTAGGCAGATCATTCAGGATACATTATGTATGACGGATTCAGAGGGTAAGGTTAGAGAGAAGCAGGGAAGCTGGCTAGGAGGCACGATATGCAGCAGGTTCGAACTAGAGCCTGAGCAGTAGAGACGGAGAGGCTGCATCTACAGAGCATTCACAAGACTTGGAAAAAAGTGAGACTGGTAATAACATTTTGTAGCAGTGACAATATCAAAACACATTAATATGTCACTGATATTACATTTTTTTAAAAATGGCTTTTCTAATTGGTGATAGTTTACCTGGTTATTATTTTGGCATCAGGTTTATCTTTAATCCTATAAATACTATGCTAATATATGTTTATGTCATTTCCTCAGCTAGACTGTAAGCTCCCAGAAGGTACTAACGTTTTCTTATATTTATCTAACACAGTATCGAGTCCACTCCTAAATATGTAGTAGGCATACTACAAATACTTCATTAGTGAACCTTAATTATTATATTAATATAGTGTGATCTTATAAGAAAAGTATAATTCTTACTATAATAAAGCCTAGTATCAATGAGTAACATGGCTAATAACAGTAGTTATTAATTTACGTAAATATGAGAAATTCTAAAAGCAAAACATATTCTCAAAATGGCCAATAATTAATTTTTCAAATTACTTTTATGGAAGCTATTTTTAAAAAACAAATAATAATAATAATATCAAGAATTTCCAGCAAGGGAAGTTATACCTTTAAGAAAAGTTTCTGCAACATATCTGGGGAAGAAAACCTTTTCAGAGACATGATCAAAGGATTACCATGCACAGTTTAAAAAGCAACTTGCACACCTGCTGAAATATTAGTTTTCTCTTAATGTTTACATGGTACTAGACTTTTTAGTGGTTTTCTTACAGCTCTTCCAGGGGATGGAAAGCTGACAAAAGGTTATTTCTTTGTACCTTTTGAAAATTCTACTTTTATCTAGAGGCTGAAACTTCTTTTGTTCCTCTCTTTTGTTCTATTGTACACATTGGTGAATTTTAATTGAAGTGACTCACCATTGATGCAACTTGTGAAAAGTTCAGCATAACCGATAATTAAATGAAGGCATTTTGGAAAACATTACAACTTTTGTGTTAATGGGTGTAACCCAGAAGATGGGCCTAGTGAATATTTCCTTTTATGTATTATGACTCCACCACATTAAAACCAGATGATAAATAAACACCAAATACACTTTACAGTGCAAGGTATTATCAAGCAGAAATCATTGATCTTGTACCTAACATGTTAACAATGACCGAACAATATCACCTATGAGTAAGAGAGTACTGTATTCTACATAAATTGTGAATTGTTTGAGCTCATTCAAAAATATTTTCAATTTGCCTTGAACTTCTTTTCACTGCAAACAGTTATAACTAGGAACTATTGTCTCTGTGAAAACCAATGATGAAAATGAAGCAAAAACAAGCTGAAAATTCCTTAACAAACACCTATTTTCCTATAGAGCTGGAAGGTTGAATATTTTAAAGCTAAAAGAAGTTTCAAATACCTAGATTAACATTGAAATTGGCTTCTTCATCTGATTTTTAAAATGTTGGTCTCCAAGACAGGAAACTGTAAGCAAATTAACACAAGTTTCATTTCAAGTGAAAGTTCAAGGAAGAAGCACGCTTTGGAAGGTATTACAAAATTATGGTGACTAATTCTACCTAAGAACTATTAGGAATCTTTGTTTTAAGTGTTTTATGTGTATGTTTGTTACTCAAAGCCAATTTTTACTTCAGATGTCTTGAGAGCTCCTGGTGAGAAGCATTCCCTGCCTACCTCTACCTACCTCCATTTTCTTTTCTTTTCTTTCCTTTCCTTTTCTTTATTTTTTTACTTCCGGAGTCAATCAGTATCCACCATGAAAAGAAGCCAGGAAAAAATATTACAAATGTGCAAGTTGTTACTCTAAGCACTGAAAACAGAATGCTCCTGCAGGTTCAGATAGGCTCTTTTATCTCCTCTGTGTTTACCTAACCAACCGCACCTATGTTAACATAGTGATTCACGGAGAAAAATAAGAACCCAGATTTAAGCATAAAGATAAACAACAAAAAATACCACCCAGGAAAATATTGTTATTGAGTGAACTCACGAGTTAATCAGTAGGATATATGAATGATTTGCCAACCTGATGGCTCTGGTACCAGAGGATACAAATTGGAGCCAAACCTCTGGTCCATCTTCGAGTTCTCGTAGCTGACAGTGTGAGCACAAAAAAGAGGCTGAGTGAGTGAGGAGAGGGGAGGATCAAGTACTTGCATCGGATTCCAGGCCAGAACAAGTGCCTTTCCTGAGTCAAAGGAGAGGTTGTCTTTGCCACATACACAAGGTATGAAGAGTAGCCAGACTGGGGTGGAGCTTAGCAGTACCTGAGGGATGTATAAAACCATCAAACGCCAAAGTTCACCCCCTGATACAATTAGCTTCTCAAAGCAAATATGGTTGAAGATTAAGTACACAACTGTTGCAAATTCTCATCTAAAAATATGTCACCTGAATAAATTTAATTGAAAATTTTAGAAAAGATAAAAACATACAGAGCCATGGGCAGCTATTAAAGACGATTATGATCTAGCCCACAGTTTTGGTCTTATATGGTTATCTAGATAGTTTTGTTCCCAAATTATCTGAATATCTTGAATGTACTTGCATTTCTCAATAGTGTTAATTTTTACAAAATGCTCAGATTACGTATATGGCTAATGTTCCCCAGAAAATGAAATATAATTAAGCAAAAATTCTTGGGTATATATTGTACATTTTAACTGTGATTTTCTTTGAATGCCTTGTCTTACAGCTTAAATTCTGCAATCTCAGTTGTAACAGAAAAATACATAGACCATATTGAGACCCAAATATCCACCAACTGATGAGTGGCTTTCACATTTTTTGCTGTTATGAATAGTATTGCTGTGAACATTTGTATACAAGGTTTTGTAAGAATACAAGGACTGAACATTTTCGGTTCTTGAGTGCATAGCTGCGAGTGGAATTGTTGGGTCATATCATAATTCTACAACTTTCTGAAGAACCACTAAACTGCTTACCACAGTAACTGTACCATTATATATTGACACTAGCCATGCATAAGGGTTTCAAGTTTTCTACATCCTCAGCAACACTTATTATTTTCCTTTAAAAAAATTATAGCCATCCTAGTGGATGTGAGTGATATTTCACTGTGGTTTTGCTTTGCATTTCCCTAATGATAAATGATGTTGAGTGTCTTTTCACGTGCTAACTGGCCATTGTCTATTTAAGTCCTTTGCCTATTTTTAAATTGGATTGTTTGTATTTTTGTTGTCAAGTTGTAAGAGTTTATACATTCTGGACATGAGACCTTTATCAGATATATGATTTGCAAATATTATCTCCCATGTGTTTGGTTACTTTTTTGTTTTCTTGACAGTGCCCTTTAAGGTACACATTTTTTAGATTTGATGAGGTCGCGTATATCTATTCTTTCTTCTATTGGCTGTGCTTTTGGTGTCATATAAGAATCCCTTGTCAAATCCAAGGCATAAAGGTTGACACCTAAGCTTTCTTCTAAGAGTTTTATAGTTTACATTTAGGTCTTTGATCCATTTTGAACTAGTTTCTGTATGTGGTTTGAGGTAGGATCCCAACATCATTTTTTTTTTTGCATCTGGTTGTCCAGCTGTCCTAGCACCATTTGTTAAAGAGATTATTTTTTCCTAGTCTTGGCATTCTTATAAAAAATATGACCATGGACACATGGGCATATTTTAAGACACTCAGTTCTGTTCCAGTGATCTCTGTGTCTATCTTCATGCCACCATGCTTTCTTAAACACACTATAGAGAACAAATTGTAAACGCTTTCATAATGATACAGGATCATTACTTTTAGTATCAATTTGCTTTCAGGGTACACTGAAATAAATGCAATTTTTGACTCCACAGCAAATAATACCAGACTGTATTTTTAGTTATTTATGTTTTATATGGTTTTCTATCTTCCCCTTGCTGAGCAGTGTGATTTTTTCTTTTTGCTATAACAGGGTGCCGGTCATAACTTATAATCTCATTTCTTCTTTCCTAACTCATTATTTTTAATGCCTCTGTGAATTCAGATAACTGAGCTTCATTCACTCAATACACATCCTGAGTGCCCAGTATTTTAGTTTTCGAGGAACTGCTAATGACCTTCATACTCTGAGGCAAATATGAACATGTTCACAACTTGACAGACATTTATGTACAGAGCTCACTGTAATATAAAATGCTAAGTGCACTAACAAAGGTAATAACAGTGTTGTAGCAGTATAAAGAAGAAAGTATTAACTCGGGAAGACAGGGGAAGGTTTCACAGGGTTGGTGACATTTAAACTCTGACTTGAAAGATTAATTGCATTTTGTCAGATCTTATAAGATAGAAAAAGATGGGAAGTACATTTTAGGGAAGAGGAGAACATACTGTGTTCAGGGAATAATAAACATTCCAGGGTGACTTCCATCATGGTAAAAGGGAGGAGAATGAAAGGGACAGACAGGGACTGAAGCAGGGAGGAGAGAGAGAACGGGAGAGAGAAGGAGAGGGAGGGAGAAGAAGGAAGAGGAGAAGGAGAGAAGGAGGAGGAGGAGGAGCAGGAGTGGGAGGAAGAGGGGGAAGGGGAGGAGGAAATATTCACTATGGCCCCTTAGCATAGTGAATATTTTAAGTTGAAAAAAATCTGAGAAACAGCATGTGCAGGAAGAACTTTCTGACCTTCCCTTGAAGCAGGTCATGAGACACTGACGTGAGAGGTGCCCTCCATATACCTGGAAGGAAGGAGCATCCTCATCTCCAAAGACAGGGGGGCGCAGAGAGGAGTCTGAATAACAGCCTTACTAAGTCTCCCCCAGTTTACTACACTTAGCTTATTCCATTCTTGTCCTATCGCATTTCCCACAGCTTCCCACTCTTCATCACACTAAGTATAAAATCACTCAGATTTAATCGCTTCTATGGATCTTCATTTCCTTAGGAAGACTCCCATGTCATTTAAATTTATACTAAAGAAACTTGCATGACTTTCTCTTGTTTAATCTGTCTTTTGCTATAGGAGCCCCAGGTGAGATGGTGGGGGGAAAAAAGCCTTTTCCTTCTCTACAAAGGCATAAAAAGAGCACAGGTTTTACAGTCACTACAGCCCCAACTCCGGCTCTACCATCCTCTAATTTGCTGTGGGCAAGGTCCTTAATGTTTCTAGAGCCTGTCATAAAACAGATACATTAATGTTAATATCACTGAGTTAATGTGAAGTACTGAGGAAACATGAATGCTATTTTAAAAAGGTCACTTTTCTTATCCTTCCCCTCCCTGGCTCTTCACTATATTTTTGATGGTTGAGATTGTCATATAATTAATTGTCCTTGGGTTTTAGCAGGATTCAGCTGTTTTCTAGTTTATAGTTAAGGGTTGGTGAGAAAATAGTGATCTTTCCTCTTTGCTTTGAACTCAAAATTTTTTTTCTAAATTTTTCACTGTAGTATTCGAGCTAAATTATATCATTTAATGTGCATAACATGCTGTGGTTTATGCTGTCACTCTGTTTGGTATATCCTTCCTCTATCCCTTCCAATTGGCTAGTTTATCCTATAAGATACAATTGAAATATCATTTCCTTCAGGAAGGTTCTTCTGCTCCACCTCAGATAAGTTTTGCTTCTGGGTTCCAATATTACCATATTACACAATGTAGTAAATGCAGTGATAGAGCACACTGTGTTATAATTACCTATTTGTATGTCGGTTTCCCCTAAACCCTACCAAAGGGCAAGAACTGTGTATTATAGGCTATGTCAATGTTTCCTCAGTTCCTATACTGGGTCTGCTACATAGCAGACATTTAATAAATATTTACTGAATAATGAAAACAAATTTAAAAAATCACCTACCATCCACTCTAAGAGCTTGCAAATTATATTCTTTTTTTTTTTTTTTGGTCTTATATCTCTCACGTCCTACCTACCAGTCTCTCTTTCCCTTTAGAGAAGCAGCTGTAATTGCTCTGAAGAAACTGATCTTAGAACAAGAAAACCCCTGCATTACAGCCTCGCCCCACCACCATTGTGAAATTCTGGGCAAATCATTGAATCTCTTTGCCCTTGCTTCTTCATATTCAAAGTCAGAATAACTATGGGTTTGTAACATGGGTTAAGTAACAGAATATAAAAGAGCCTTACATAGTATCTGTCACATAATGAGTTTTCATCACTTATTGATTACTCATTCTTTTTCCTTTGATAAAAATTTAAGTTAGAATATAGCTGGATGTAAAAAAATGACTTTTCGTGAAAAATTGGGATCTTTCATGCAATTAACTGGATTATTCCAATTGTCCGGAGAACCCTGTAAAGCTGCTTTTATTTTTGGTTCTAACTGTTATCACTAGCACCAGGATGAACCTGTTAACAAAAATAAAACAAAGTAAAACACCCAACCTCAAAGTCATTGCCAGTCATAAATAACTTGAAAGTTATTTAAATGAAGATATATTGCCTCTATAATGGGGTGCTGTCTATAAATCAGGAAGAAAAGCAAACAAATAAAAGACCCATTAATGTGAAACGCTGACAAATCTGTGTTTTCAAAGGCCCTGCAATTGGTATTTTTAGAAGCTCTAATAAAATACACATTCATGGTGTCTTCCAAACGCCACAACAAAAGGAACATGCTCAAAGCTTTCTGAGTGTAGTGAATTTGGAGGTGGATGCTTGCAGAGTAAAGAAAGTTTTCACCCTCAACAAAGAAAAACAGTGGCTGGTTTTTAGTGAATGAACTATAGTCTTCCAGGAACCGGAGAGCTCTTAACATCTTTCTCAACTTGGGCGGCTTTCAAAAGGACACGCTAGTGTGATGCTGCCACCTACAGCCAGGATTTTCCATCTGCTTCCATAAAACAAGAAAAATAGCAATTCTAGGCCTGTCCAGTGAGCCTACACTTTAAATAATCTTTTAGGTTGCTTAATTGAGTAAGAAAGTACTCATTAGTTCCAGAAGAATTTTTGGCTGAGGTTTCTTCTGATGAACAAGGAGCTTATTTTAGTTTCACTTCAAAAGAAATCTCATCCAGAAGATACTTCCACTGCATGCGAGTTTTCCTGAATTTCCACGGCACACATTTCTTTCAGGTGGCATAGTTACAGAAATACTCTTTAAAGAATTATGTGTGTATATGCTAACGATTACATAAACTCACTTGAGAGTGAAATCGTAAGACGGTCAAACATAGGCAGGCCCACGCGGCGCCGACTCCCGAATGCCCCGCACCGCTCCCTGACCGCCATGCTTGGGTTTTCCTTTCCCCTCGTGCTTTGACAGCGAGCAGAAGGAAATAAGATGACAGCAGAGGGCATCAGTCTTTTCCCTACAGAACAATGCTGCCTCAGTAAGTAGCATCCAACTAATATATAAATCACATTTATAAAACACAGAACATTCCCAGAAACAGCCAACCAATTTTACAAAAACGAAAATCACGCCCACTATTTCTACCTTGTTAACAACTTTGGTTGTTTCCAGCTAAGTAATTCAATTCTGCTAATTGCCCCACATTTTTTTTTCCTGTTTTTTTGTTCTTATGGCTCATTATGAGTCCTCTTATTTTCCTCAAGCGAAGTTTGCTTCTCATATATCTCAATGCTCACTTAAAAACAAAATAACGAAAATCAATAATCTCTCTCATATACACTAACATAAGTTAGCTTATTTATACCCTTACAGTGTTTCAGAGTATTTTAGATTAAGAGTTCAACTAGTTTCCCAAATGTGGACCAAGGTATCATAAAAAATTTATAGGTCATATCAAAAATATTACTTTTTTAATGTCTTTCCAAGGGACAGATTAATACAGTTACTTGACATTATACGACTACTTTTGGTCATCACGAGCAGCCGTATAACTAGACCATTCTTTTCTCTCATTTGGCAGATAAGAAAAATAAGACATGTAAAGGTTAAATGATTTATTCAAGATCATTTCAAGTAATTTGTATAAACACTTAGAGAAGAGGGTCTTATCATTAAGGTCTGTACCGAAGTCCTAGCAAGAATATTAGGACTCTGTTTTTTTACTTCAAATTTCCCATCTGGAAAATAAGTATCAATTTATCAAATTGAACAGTGAGAGAAAAGCTTATGACGACCCATACGATTCCTAAGAGATGGACAGGAAGAAAAGTGATGCCATATTGGAGAGTTTAAATCGGAGTGTTAAAGAGAAAAGGTTTTATCTAAATTTACAATGACAGTGTTTCGTTTTTATACCTTCAGTAGTACAAATTACTAAAAAGTCATTCAGTGCAGGAGTAAGTTATTCAGCTCGTTTATAAAATAGCTAAAAAGAGAGTACTAGCAAGCTTATTGTAGAGGCTTAAGTAGAAAAATCCAGTTACCTCTTCCACAATCTTATGAAACACTTAGGATAAAACATAAATGCTTCAGTTATAACTATTTATCACTTTGAATTATACCTATGCTTTCTCAAAATACAAGCATTTCCCCCCCACCCCCATAGCTTGAAGAGAAATGACAACTATTATCCCTCTATCACCTTCAGATGTTTTTTGTCTGGGCATTATATATAATCATCTGTCTGAATTCTAAGTCAACAAAGGGAGGCAAATTTTTAAGTGACTCTCTAAATATTAAAAATAAGTTCAGAAATATATGAATTTTTGTCGGCCTCTTACTCATCTTTCATTGTATTGCAAAACCATCAAAAACACGCACTTTTAATTTTTTTATATTACGTAAACAAGTAGGATTTGGTAGATGGTACGTTTCAAATTAAAATGAAAATGTACCCATAATGCAGCCAATTATTTTATTAACTCTGAATAGTTTAAATTCTTAAAACAGAACAAGGTCTTGAAAGAAAAAAAATAATCTCTACATAATACCAAATCCACTGAACAGAAGCAAGCAACTGATATATTGCCAACATACTTTCATTTTGTTTTTAAAATACAATCTATGGTAATGTCCCTGCAAGTCTGACTATATACTGAAACCCACTAAATTACACTTCAAAGGGATTAATTTTATGATACATGAATTATGTCTCAATAAAACTTATTTTTAAAAAGTATAACCAAATGCTTCATAAGAAAATCCTGCTAGGATATAATATATGATTTTTTCCTTGTTAGCATCATATTTAAGCATATATAAAAAACTGAAATACGCAAGATAAATGTTTACTGCAGCTCAGATAAGGCGAGACTATCGTTTAGAGTAGGATATCTTCTGTGCTATAGTTACAAACTCCAAAGTCTAATCTCAGAGATTTGTGTGAAATTCCCACTGAAACCAGTGACCATTACACTACAAAGCTTAAGGTATAATTTGGCACTTTCTGCCATATACTTATATTTTTAAAGGATTCTTTGTTATAGCTTTCATCTGTTTTTGTTTAACTGACAAAAGGATCAAGCAAAAGTTATGCTTTCGTCATGATATTTCTTTAATGTAAATCTGGGTAGAAACATGAAAGTTAACCCAGGATAGCCATATAGATTTGGACTCACTGGAAGTTCTTGGAAGTAAATACCGCAGGCACTTTCCATTTGGATTTTGGAAGGAGAAGTAGCTGGAAGGGTCATTCTTTTCTGGAAAAAATGGTTTTGATAGTATCAAAGAACCTTAGAGTCAGAAGCACTTCAGAGATAATCTGGTTAAATCCACTGTCCTCCTTGATGAAGAAATAGAGCCCCGAAGAGGTTAAGTAATTTGTGCAAGGTCACGCAGTTTGCTAGTGAAAGAGTAAAATAAAGAGTGGGTCTCTTGGTTCCCTCACCAAAGCCTTTCATCCTCTCATTCCCTAGACTACTATCATCTGGGGAAAATAAAAATTTGTTAGGTGTTCCCAGTTTAAAAAAAAATGTATGTGGGCTAAGTCTATGTACGGCAGGAGTTTATTTTCAAATTATGAGTCATTTTTCATTCAGTTTTACTGTTTTTTTCACACAGTTTTATAAGATAATTTGTAATTCATCTCAAAATAAGTAAAATTATACATGGAGAGTTAAAGGGGTGTTTAAGGAAAGGGTCAAACAGCCATCTCAGCTCTTTCCAAATTCCACTGTGATTCATGAAATCCCAAAACAGTGTTAAAAATCAGCCATTTGAATGAGCCTTGAAATGAATACTGTCACACTCTGCTAGAGAGAATATAAATGGAAACAACCATTCTAGAAAACAACTTCACAATTTCTATCAAAATCCTTTAAAAAGTTTTTATAGTCTAACCTAATAATTCTATACATGGGAACTAATTTTATAAATATAAACCAAAATCCAGAGATACAACTTTTCAGAGAAATGTTCATTGCAGTATTACTTATCATAAGAAGTGATGACATCCATGAGACAATGGTTAAGAATATACTCATCTGATGATTATCATTATAGCTAATGAAAGGAAATTTAGAATAATTAAACATGAAAATGAAAAATTAAAATGTGATATGGTAAGTTTAAGTAGCAAAATATAAAATTTACAGATGGTACATTTTTAAAAAATATAAAAACCTGTGCATAAAAAATGTATTGTTTGACTCTGGGAGTAAAAATATAGTTGGGTTTTCTTATATTATCCAATTTTAAAATAAAAATATGTATTGCTTTTATAGTTAAAAAAATCTTTAATAGATGTTATCATTAAATATAAAATGAGCCAAGCAGTCAAAAACCAATTCAGAAAATATAATTAGAATCTACTACTAGAACGAGGTATTTACAGGCTTTGGGTTCAGATGCCTTTTGACTGCATCACATTACCAAATGCCATCATTTCTCATGTCGTTGCCAAATGCTTTTCTTTACAGAACCACGTACAATTACCATCTAACATAATATATAGTTTGTTAGGACTCTAAAGAATACCGTTCACTCCAGAGCTTATAAATACTTCATCCCATTGATTAGCTTGGTCAGGCTGCACCGGTTAAAACCAAACTGCATGTGTCTCCCAAACTTAGTTCAGGTGGAGAGGCTCCTGCGGCTGCGTCCTGAGCGGTTTCTTAATTCAAGTCAGTCTCTCTTTCACGGCACATGGCGAAGTCATGTTTTCTCTTTGTGCTATGACAGCACCCAAACTCACACAAAAGCACGAGGGGCCATAATTCCTCATTTCGCAAAATCCCAGGTTAACCAAAGTTGTCACACATTGATCTGGAAGGATACCAGACACTTTAAAGGTAATAGCGACCACCTAAAAGGATATGAGACATTGTTTTAAACAAGAAAAGAGCTTCTAATGAACTATTAAGTAACAATGTTATTCATTTAAAGAAGACAACTTGTTCGAGGGGATTTCAAAATTCGTGAGTCTCACATATAAAAAAATTCCTCCTGTTGTTTCTACTTCAGAATTATAAAGCCAGATAGAAGAACCTTTTATTTCTGTCAGTGTGACTCATGTCCCAACATTTGAAATGAAGAAGACCCTTTCCTGACTAGATCTCAATAAGACAACCATGAAGGCAAGCTGACAACCTGGGCTTCTGCTGTCAGAGATTTGCACATCAATCAATGAGACTCCATATGGCATCTGTTTTCAGTGATCATGTCACTTACCATCAACATCACATTAAATCCTTGCAGTGAAAATGGGTTCTTTTCCCCATATTCACAGGCAGATGATCTGTGATTTCATCCTCAGGCCTCTTCGGTTGGGAAGAAAACAGTGCAACAGTGTCTCCTGCTGCCTATTAGCGTGGTTACTTGGCCCGTGTGCTTGGGAAGGACTCTTTCTAATGAAAAATAATGAAGACTTAATCCTTGGCAGTGCTTGACTTCATTCCAGTGTATACTTTCCCTATATTCAATTAAATTGTGCTTTGAATTGTGCGTTGCTCGGTGCAAAGTGTGAGAATACCATGATCTCTGGTATCAGAACTCCTCTATTATTGAGCAATTTCTCAGATTCATTTAATTTTGTGCATGTTTACTTCTGTACTTGCCTACTCAGCACTCCTCTCGTGTCGCAGAAATAATACAAAATAGCCAGTTAAATATGGAGAACAGTTATATCAACAGAAGGATCCCAATTTTAGATGCCTGAGAGAAAACACTGGTGTCAGGACATATCCTTACAGTTTCACAGGTTTGGCATAACATTAGTGGGAAATCAGCCTGGATGGGTGCCAAGAAAACCCACACAAATACCAGTTGGCTCTTTAGTATTATTTTAGATCCTTGATGGAGGAAAAATACATGTCTGGGAGCAATCACACTCAAGCATATATCTTCCTCTGATGCAATTTTGTGAATCCAAAGTGATAAAAAGAAGTTGTGACTTCTGACATTACTAAATAAATTCCGAGGTGCTGTTTGAATCAATCGGGTTACTTCTTCCCCTAAAATAAATCCAGTATGTTTACACTCCTTACCATATGTTAAAAGAATGCATTTGGAAATCTCATGAGTTAATTTATTTTTTAAAAAGGCAGTGGCAAGGGCGAGAGCTCATGTAGAAAGCTGCACAGTGTTGCCCTCTTTTTTTTCCCCCTTCAAATTTCCAGTCCTTTTCTAATTTTGAAGATCTGCTCCTAGGGAATGGCTAGTTTTTTCATTATTTTGTGCTTTGGGAAAATCTGACAAGCAGAGTTGTACCCATTTTAGACGCTAATATAACTGCCTTAGACTGTAAGGGCAGCATGTTCCATCTGTGTTCAGAGTTAGCTAAGGGAGGGCAATCACCTTCTCTGGTCTCAGAGTAACTACTCCAGTAGTTAAGGTGTAACAAAACCACAGCGTTTTAATGTCTCCTGTTTCTAAGGAGCAAAACAGCCCTTTGCTTTAAGATCAACTATAGATCTGGTTTTCTACCTTTCTACTATGATCTAGAGCACTTATTGTCTGTTTTGGCACATAATCACATCCAACCTATTTTCCTTCCAAAACAGGGCTTACTTAAGGGTATCTTGAATGTGCTGTGGTCCCTCCAACCTTAAGTACACTCATTGAAACAATCTCTTCTTTCTTTGCCTTAGAAATCTCAATGACAACGCTAGCCGACTTTAAAGAGTGTCATTGAATCGATCCACTAATATTAGTATAGCACTTAAGAATTAAAGTACTAAATATTGCAGTGGGTAGCAACTTAATAAGATAATTAACCAACCATGTCTAACTTGAAACTAAGTATGGACATGTTTTACTTCTGAATATTTTATTCTTTCTTCCTTTTATTGGCTTAAGCAAATACTGAACATTCTGATGACTCAATTTGAGTGAAAAAAAGAGACATTTTTAGTTTGAATAAGAATTACCTTACTATATAGCAGTATCATTTTCTCTCAGTATACAGAAAGTTATTTTTCATTTTAACATGCCATTTTTTCATGCCCTGAGTACAAAGACCGTTAAAGGTAAACACCTGAGCTAATCTCTAGTTAGAAAAGCATTTGATCACTGGCTTTGCTTTACGTTTGAACAAGGACACTCTTTAAGAAAACAATCGATGCCCCCCAGGAAGAAAGTGACTACTCATTCCTATTGTATACATAGTTAAACATTCTATTATGTGTCCTACTAATAATTATATTTGCTTTTGCAGTGCGAACGATGTCCTGATCTCTGAGCTCATACCTATTATAATCCTCCCTAAATAAGTAACATTTGAGTTCCAATCTACTGGCAGAGATCATTACCCTCCATTTCTTTCCAAGCACTCTAGGGTCCAAGCATATAATGAGAATCTAAAATTATTTTAGAGCAAAAATAGAGTGAAGTGACAATTAGGAGCCATTAAAAATTCTTCAAATGTTTAAGTGCATTCATCAATGTTTATTTTTTTTTTGGCAAGATGTGATGTTTAAACCATACGTCACTCTTAGCTTAAAGTATGTTGAAGACAGGTAAGCAAAAAATGAATGAAACAATAATTTCAAATCAATAATAGAAAAAATAAAGAAAATCATTAGAAATAAAGATTTTTAAAATAAAAATTATAGTCTCATCTGTCTTGTTGAACATCAGGTTGAATGCTATCCTTACGGTAATATTACTCTTAAGAAAGAGTTCGTCTTATTTTGTATCTTCAATGTTTAACACAATGCCTAGAACAATGAAGGCACTTAATAAATATTTGACAAATGAGTGAGAAAATGAATAAAAAAATGGATAAATGGCCAATGTACTCTAAATATACACTGCAGTTTATACATACGCCTGCACCTTACCACTGACGTTGTTTACAGATGTTTCTGAAACAAAGATAAAAGGCAAACAAAAAGAATCGGAAAAGGTACAACCCTAGGTATTTGCAAGGCTTTAAGTCGATTCTTAGGTTAAAGTTGTTGAACTTTATTGCTAACAATTCTTCAACTTTTGTTTTAAATAACTTCTAATATTATGTCACAATGTCATTCAATCCTATACTATATGCAAATAATGTTTATATAGATAAAGGATCATATTATTTCTCTGAAGTATACTTAATTTTCAAAGCCATAACCACAGGCGGAACAGCACAGGGAAGCTGATCTTCTTGTTGAGAGGGAACAACATTTGGAGTTCTCATTGAGACCAGGGTCAAGAACACCCCCAGAAGTGTGTTTATTGAGGGCTATACAGAAAACCTTGGCATGTGTTATCAATTTGGGAACAAGTACATGTATCTACTTTGGCATCAGGCAATTTGTTAGACCCAGAGGCAGGATTCTAAGTGATGTACTAACAAGGCAAAAATAAGAAAGCCATTTAAAAAGTACATCATTAGATTCAGAATAAAAACACTACCCCAAATAGTTTATCCATAAAACATACCACCTTGTGGAATAAAAGATAAATGCTTTACTATGTTCTGCCACTTGTGAATGATGTCATCACTGTGATTACATGAAGAAGAAACTTCTTAGCTCCAGATGGTCACCATTTGTTCTCTTTGGTAGCCCTAGTATTCATAAGTTAGTACAAGTTTTGTTCAATTCAATTGTATAAAAACACATCGCCTTTCTCACTGATATGGGTGGATGAGCATATTGTCTTATCTTATTACTCTCTTCCATCTTTGCTAATGTGTTTTTCTATATGATTTACTCTGTTAGTATAGTGATTACAAGCTTTGCCTAGATAACCAGAATGGACTTTATAAAACCTATTTTCTGTTAGTAGTTTCTGAGGGGAGCAGAGATTTAAAAAAAAAAAAGGTTTATTAAACTCTCTTGCATTCAAGCAAAGATACTGCTTTACTACCTTGATGATGAGAGGTACCCACTAATTAATATGGAAAGAAAAGAGTGTATAATTCCTGTTTGTTAACATTTATATGCTGTCTCAAACCTCACTATTTCCAAGATACCACAGAACTGAGAAACCATGTGGTTTAATATTATCATTTTGAAATTAGGAAATTGAGGTTAAGCAAATCACCCAAAGTTACACTGTCAGTTAATGACTGAGACCAAATCCAAGGCATTTTATATTCTTTCATGCACTTTCTACTATATGACACACTATTGATTGAAAGTAGAGTGAATTTTAAATGGGCTTTCCAGGCAGCAAAATTCATTTGGTTTAGTAACTATGCAACTTATTCAAAAGCTGTTAATCTCTTGTGATTTTTATATTTTGTGTCTTAAATGTAATGCTAAAGTTTTGCTGTGATTATTAGCTATTTTATTTCTTAACTGCAGTTTTTAAAAAAACATGGCTTTATTTTGAGACTTGCTTTGTTGTATGTTCACTTAAAAAAACAAGAAAATGGAAACACTTCTGATTTTTCCATTAGCTGTAAAAGCAATATGTTTGCTTCAAGACAAGGAAACATTGTAGGTATTTACTCTATTGCACATACGGATACTGCCAGATGCTTGGCTGATCCACATTACATAAGCTTGATGACAGCTATCTTGCAATTTCTAATTGAAGGAGCTTTAGGTAATTGTGCTAAAGCCATGTTCAGTGTGTGTAGCAATGAAGAAGCCCAGATACTGGCGAGGAATCTTTCACTGGAGCTGTTAATAGAATCCAAATTCCAGTTTGTAAAGCGGCCAGCTGCAGCCCACTTGTGATAAACCATATGAAGAGGAACAGATGAATTTGATAAAAATGATTTATTTATGAAAGCAAAAATCTGCTATTTAAAATTCACACAAGTTGATTAAAAAAATACATCTTTGCTTTTGGACTATTACTTTGAAATAAGAACGAGCAACCTAAGGAAAAATTCTTCGGCATCCTAAAATATGCAACACTGAGCACATATAACTTCCTTCTTTTGAAAATTTTTTTAAAAAATATGGAATTAGAAAATCATTTGTATCATTTCCTTTGTTTTAAAAAGTGGGTATAAAATTCAGAAAAGATGTTTCTTGTATGATTTATATCTGGTAAACAAAATGTTCTATATTCCCAGTTGAGTCTTACAATGAAATATCAGTTCAACTACTCTCGGTTTCTTTCGAAGAAACCGCACATATTTGCCAGCTAGGGGAAAGAAGGGACACGCTAAATAATATTTCTTATTAAACTTGATTTGGATAGCCTGTGTCATCACTTTCTCCTCCTCCTCCTTCGCCTTGTTTTTCTTCTTCTGGTAGCTGTTGACAATTTAAAGCAGTAATTTTCTATCTATGACTTTGACCAGTTTATCAGGTCCTGACCTGAACTTTAAGAAATAAAAATAGCATCAAAAGTGCATCAGGCACACTGGGGACAACCACACTGGGCCTTCAGATAAAAAGTACTCCCTGCTGCCAGCCAAGGTTTAAAAAGTTTCAAAGGCACTGATTTAGAGTAAAACATTGCTACTTTTCTTCAACATTTTGTGCATGTTTTGTTGGTTTTTTCTTTTTTTAGCTTTCTTCTTGGTAACAGTTGACTATTTTGTCAGTAATTATCATATCCCAGAGTTTACTTTCCACACTTAAAACTTTGCAGATGGAAGAAATATGCATACTCACAGATAACACATACAGCAGCTCCTCAAATAACATCATTTCATTCAATGTCCTTTCATTCAATGTCCTTTCATTATAACATTGATGGAATGTGCTGAACTCATAAGCAGTAAACTCTTGTTTATATCAATTAGCCTATGGTAAAACTGGTTTTGTTGTATGTCAATTTGCTTAAAGTCGCAGCACCTATCAATGATGCTAAGTGAGGGCTTACTGTACTAACATACATACTAGTATTCTAATGTATACTAAGATAACAAAGGAACATGTAGCTAAACCTCCCTAGAAATCGGCTTATTTTTAGTAAATAACTAACTAGGAGTCAGGATATCTAAATATTATTGCTGTGATTGCCATGAGGCTTCATACAAGTCCTTTTGTGACTTAGGTCCCTTCTCCATTTGGTGAGAATGATTCCTGCTGGTTAATTACTTTCCAGAACCCTTGGAAAATTAGTATTAGCAGACTAATGATGCTGCAGGCTGATCTGAGCAAGATGTAGGATAAATACATGGATGGAGAGACCTGCTAGAACAGCAATTTGAAGACCCCTATTAATTCTTTCCATTGAATATTTTCTTTCTGATTGTTCCTTATATCCTTAAAATATTTCTCTTAAGAGGTTTTTTTTCCTATGTGTTTAATCTTCCCATTATAATCTGTGAAGCTTTTTTTCTGAGAATGTAGAACATGACTTAGAGGGCTCCACATAAGTTTAAGGTTCAGAAAAGAGCACTATAAACAGATGTGACTAAGAGATGCTTCTAATGAATAATTAAATCATGATTGAAGAATGAAGGACAGGTGAAAAGTTAAAATTTATGAGGAGCTAGAAACAGACTCTACCCTCTTTAAAATAAATACCATGAAATCAATCAGGAATACAGACAAGAGGAAAACCACAAAGAGTTGTGAAGAAAGTGTACTAGTTTGTAAATAGGTTGAAAAATTGATTAACAGTTTGGTATATATTTTAATGTATTACTGATTTTATGACACAAAGCTTTGGTAATTTCTTTCTAATTTCCTTTCGTTGGATGTTTCCCTGTCATTGGGTACTAAAGGCTCTTACATCATAGTATAACATGTCAACCTACCTACCTAAGTCAAGTCACGCTTCCCTCCAGGAGCCTCGTCAAGGTCATCAAGTTTAAAGTGGTAACTGACTTTGGTTCCATCTACATAATGGCACATTCAAGGTAGAGATACGACAAAAATGTTATGATGGGCAATGCATCCCCTGGGAGGCTGACAGAGCCTGGTAGCATGGGTCTCACTCAAATTGGAGTCTGTGCTTTGAGACAAGGTACAGGTATCAGATTCACTAACTAGAAATGTTTCAGCAACACTTCCTTCTCCCACCCTTTGGCCCATATAAGATTCACTATCAAATGGCAAGAGAAACTCCCCACAGAGAAGGATCGGTGCACAGTCATTCTGTCGGAGGCAAAGATCATGGAAAGTTTGTTTCCATAGGGCCAGTCATCAGAGGGAGGACCTAAACCTCAGTAACAACATTTCAGGCAATGAGGTGAGAAGTTAGGCATAATTTTTCAAGGACAGTTGAGAGCACAGCAAGAAGACACTCCATGTTACAGTAAAAAGTTGGAAAAAAGACACTTAACAGAAAATTCCTGATGTCCATTTTGAAGAAAGTAAAGCTGCCAGAACATTGTGACACTGGTGAGAAGACGGGCACAAGAATGAGAGTGATAGAAACAGGATTTGAAATGCGCCATCTTTGCATGCGATGGAGGCCTGGTTTTAGTTCATTATGTGCTCTGAGTAACGTGGAAAGAGCTTGGCGTTTGGAGTTATGTAGACCAGGAACTCTAAGTCTAGCTCTTCCAATTGCTAGATGTATGACAATGGGAAAATTAACTACTCTCTCTTAGCTTTGGTTTCTGAAGTGAAAAAAATAATACTTGCATGTTAAATACTTAGCTTAGCATAATTTCTGGCATATAGTGCAGGATCTAAATGAGGTCTATTGCTGTTAATAGGAAAGATATTTATTTCTGTAGTTCTGTTTTTGCCCATGATTTCCCTCATGACCAATAATACATGTTTTTGAGATGTCTGACCAGAGTCTGAAGGTGCCATCTGTGGCAGTTGGACTCATTCATTAATTTTATTAAACTGAGCCAACCCAATCTCACAGTATTTGGTACCCTTGAGAGCTATCTTAGTTGGCAAAGGATTATTCTATGTTCCATAACATTTTGCTGGGGGGTGGGTATTTACAGTAGGTGTACTAAAGGCACTTCACTTTGTGGTGATGTGTGGCCAAATTATGGTGATAATTAATATGTAAGTGCTTTGCACATTATTAAATGTCCTCAGTAACGATGATGATAACATTTACTAAACATTTCTGGGCTCTTTGTACTATATCATGCTCTCCCTGAAGCTTTGAGCAAGGCTCATATGTAGGTAGAAACTGTGTCTAAAGTAAACAAGAATTATTAAACAAAACAAACAAAACATTTGTGACTGCGTACTCCTAACTGAGCAGTGCCCCTGAAACGGCGTTCCCTTGGGAAGCTACACAAACATTCTAACAGTCCTGCCGTTGCACAAAAGCACCTTTTGAACTTCTCTTCTGAAACTGCCAGTTTATGAGACATACAAAAAAGTCAGAGTCATTAGTTTATAATCACACATATTTTTTCACCTCTGATAGTATTACACAGCTTGATTTTCCATCTTGGCTCTGAGTGCTTTTGCTGCTTCCAAAATAAAATCTAACCTCAAGGGGTGGATATTTGTCGCTATCTAGGGCATTTAGGAGAATACGGCAAATGTTTTGAAGGCAATCTCAAAAAGAATTCCAGATGTTTGAATAACATCTCTCATGGCAATGCTTGCTGAGGACAATTCTCTTCTGAATAGAAAGTTATAGTGTGTTTTTGAAAAAAAGACTGTTTCATTCAACAAACCATTATTGAATGCTATTGCCAATTTGTTTATTCATTCATTCATTCAACAAGTATTTATTGAATACCTACTATGCGATGATAGGCATCAGGCTGTGGATCCAACAGTGAATAGGACAGACATAACCACTTACTCTTATAGAAGCTTCCTCTAGTCAGGAAGGTAAATACTAAATAATTTCCGTAATGGGAGGTGTAACAGGAGCATATTTCAGAGAGATCAAAGCTAGTCTGGGGATCAGGGTTAACTCTCCTGAGGAAATAACTTTAAAGTTGAAATTTAAAAGGTGAGTAGGAGTGTTCCAGGTAGAGCAACTAACATGTAAAAGCTTGAGGGCAAGGAAGAATGATATTGCAGGAACCGAAAGAAATTCGGTACGGCTAGACATTCGGGGGCAACAGCTAGAGAAGGCTGGCAGAGTCCAGACCGTGGAGGTCCTAATAAGCCACGTTAAGGAGTTCAGACTAAGTCAGCTGTAGAATGGATATGCAACTGTGGCTGCCGAATAGATCAGCGAGAGGAGAGGCTTGAAGTAGAAAGATCATTTAGTAGATTATAAACATTAGGAGAAATAATGGTAGTATGGATGGAGAGAAATGCATGGATTTGAGAAATCCTCAGGGGAAAGCAACGGAACCTGAAGATTTATAGAGTGTCACAGATAAGGACAGGGAAGAGTGAAAGATGATTACCAGGTTGTTGCTTTTGAAATTAGGGATATGATGGTGTCACTCACTGGGGACAATGGAGAAGTGCTAATCATTCAGTGGGGGAAGGGTGCTCACTTCACTTTTGGACATGCTGTGTTTAAGGTGCCAGACATGAATCCAAGTAAAGGTGTTAAGCAGCTGGATATACGAGTGTGTGTCTCAGAACAAAGATTGAACTTGGAATTATAGGACTTGTGGGTCATCAGCAAAAGGAATAGGTCAGATCATCTAAGATCAGAGTATCGAGTAAAAACCCTGCACAATAGAAACCCTCTTATTTAATGTGCTGTGACTGGGGACACCTAAAACTCAAGAACAAAAACCCAAACGAGCCAATTCAGAAATTGGCAAAGAACCTGAACAGATATTTCCCCAAAGGAGATATACAAATGGCATTTAAGCACATGAAAAAATGCTCAATATCACTAATCATCAGGGAAATGCCAATCAAAACTACAGTGAGATACCACCTCACATCTGTGTAAGATGGCTACCTTCAAATAAATAGAAAAGTGTTGATGAGGATGTAGAGCACTTGGAACCCTTGCACACTATTGGTGAAAATGTAAAATGGTACAGCCACTGTGGAAAACAGTTTGATGGTTCCTCAAAAAAATTAAAAATAGAATTACCACAGGATCCAGCAATTCCCCTTCTGGGTACATACCCAAAAGAATTGAATGCAGGGCCTCAAAGAGATATTTGTACATGCATATTCATAGCAGCATATTCATAACAGCTAAAACATGGAAGCAATCCAAGTGTCTACTGGTAGATAAGTGAGTAAGTAAATATGGTATGTGTATACAATGGAATATTATTCCAACTTAAAAAGAAACAAAATTCCAACATATGCTACAACATAGACCTTGAGGATATTATGCTAAGTGAAACAGGCTAGCCACAAACAGATACTGTATGATTCCACTTAGATTATACAAAATTATAGAGACAGAAAGTAGAATGGTGGTTGCCAGGGGCTGAGGTGAAGGAGAAAATGGGGAATTATTGTTTAATGCGTATAGAGTTTAAGCTTTACAAGGTGGAAAGAGTTCTGCAAATGGGTGGTAGTGATGGTGGCACAACATTATGAATGCATTTAATACCACAAAAGTGTGGCCTTAAAAATGGTTATGATGGCAAATTTTATTTATGTGTATTTTACTACAATAAAAAAGAAAGAAAGAAAAAGCGCTCATGAAGTGATCTGAGTACAGAATCCTTCCATTCTTATGATCTTCTACAACCTTTTCTTGCTCACCCCAATCCGATGAAAAAAATTAAAGCTGGTTTCCTGTTTTGAATTTTCCCAAAGTGTTCAGCTTAATTTCACAAACATAACCATTTTCTTTTTTCCTATTTATATTTCATATAACAATTATGTAATGGTTTACATAATAGTCAGTTAAATTATATAATTACTTTAACGAGTATACCCAGCATAAAAGGTTGAAAACACAATTGATTCTTGGTAAGTCTACCAATATCTAGTGAGAACAAAAATCTGTGTGCATACTAGGCAGTAGCACGTCGCTATACGCGTTCTGTGTGTCGTGGGCCTCAGCCAGCATATTTTATAGAGGTGACGCAGAGTACCCATTAATTTGTATTAAGTTGGTTAAATAGAGGCTAGTCATAAGAGCGTCTACTTTAGTTCCAGAGGATGACCAGGAGGAAATCTGAGTGCAGTACAGAGAGTTAGTAGAATTTGGGGGAATAAAAATATTGAATTAGACCATTCTTTCAAGAAGTTTGATTGTGAGGGAGAAGAGGGTGTAGTATCTGAAGACATAACAATAGTTGGTGGAGAGATAAATACACATTTTTCTTAAGACAGATGAGACTTGAGCAAGTTTAAATACTAGAAGGAGTAGCTAAGCTTCAAGGAAAGAGAGACAAAGACAGTCAATACATGCTCTGAGAATTAGGCAGGAGTGGGATCCATTGCACACACAGAATAATTAATCCTGAGTGATAGGAAAGGTATTCGTTTTCATTGTAATAAGAGAGGAGGAGGAAAAGTTGAACGTGGGGGGTGCAGGTGCAGGTAGGTTTTAGATTTAGTGGTAAAAGGGCTTCACATCTGATAACACCTTTGTTTTTTTTTTCCTGAGAAGTCAGAGGAGCCATCTGAGGGGAAGACAACAGAATTTCATGTTTATGGACAATGGAGATATTTGAAATTGTTGTTGCATAGAAAATGATTACTAAAAAACACAGTAGGATTTTAACTCTGTTGAAGTCCTAGTTGATAGGTAAGCACTGCGTCACACGCTGGGCTGAAGAGAGTTGGAATGGGACAAGTATGCAAAAATAAATAAGACATAGTTCCCGTTAATCAAATGGGGAAGGCAGACATATAAACAAACAGTTTAAAGGAATATATAAGTTATGGCTTATTGTTAAATTTAGTGAACTATGACTATATATAACAACATAAATGAATCATAAAAACTTAATGGTGAGTGAAAGATACATGGCACAAAAGATACATATGGTGAAATTCCATTTCTATAAAGTTCAAAAGCACATAAAGCTAAACTATATATTGTAGGAATGCGTGTACATATATGATAAAATATGAGGAAAAGTAAGGGAATAGTTACTATGAAAGTCAGGTCATGGTTACCTGTAGGAGAAGGAAGAGGGCGATAAGGTAGGGACAGATGGGAGGCTGCTGGGGTGCTGGTGATACTCTATTTCCTAGCCTGGATAATAGTGTATTTATTCATAGTTTAATCAGGGAAGCAGATCACTTTGGGTTGTGAAGAGAGATGTATTACAGGCATTCAAACTTAGATAATTATGGGAGGAGCTGGGGAAGTGAAGCTCTTCAGAAGGGACTTGGTGGACCAGTGGAGTCACCAGCCAGTCTATTTGAGAAGCCAAGCAAATCCAGCTGCTGCAATATGACTGCAAAGGAATAACTAGTGAAGAAGCCTATGGGAAGCCATCGCCTCCGCAGGTCTGCAGCCAGACATCTGCTAATAGGCGTGGGATTACCGTAGGGAAGAGCTGCATGAGGAACAGAGAAGAGCACGGGCAAGTGGGAACCAACAAGAAGTGGATGCTGCTTCACCTTTGCCTCTCAGGTCTCACGCAAGCTTCTCTTTTGGCCAGCTCTAAAGCAAAGCCAAATAGGGAAGGGGATTCTGGGAAACACCGTTCCCAGATTAATCAATTTAAAAATAAAATGATCCAACACAGGTGGTCACAGGAGTTTCACTTTATAATTATCCATTACATACGTTTATGGTAATCACTTTTCTGGAATTATTATAAATCACAATGAAAAGACTATCAATCAATCAATAAGAGAACAAGGATGTCATTTCAAAGGCCACTTATGACATTCCCATGGTGATATTAGATTATGTATAAAAGTTCTGTGAAGCTAAAGGAATGACTCTGCCTGGTGGTGTCAGGAAAGGTTTCACAGAAAAAGGAACATTTAAAAATAGGAATAAAATAATTATCTACCATTCATTGACCACTTACAATGTGTCACACATAATATGCTCTTTACTTATATCATTTCATACAATTTTCACAGTAATCCTATGAGATAGATATTATACTTCCCATTTTCTTTATAAACTGAGGTAAAGGAAAATAAATTAACTTGCCCAATGCCACACTAACTAATAAAAAAGAGAGTAGTAATTTGAACCCACCTTAGGTTTACTGCAACTACTTTTAACTATTATTCCCTACAACCTCCCATCTGAGACTTGACAGGTAAATACCCGGCAAGCAAAGAGAATGCCCTGAGCAAAGGATTGGTGATGTGAAGGAGTGTGGTTTGCTTGTAGGACATTGAGAAAGTCAGTGTGGCTGATGGATGTCTCTGTGGGGGATAGTGAAGGAAGTGAAAGAACGGGGGGCATGGGAGAGGCAGCCACACGTTGATGTTTCTCTCCCTCTCTTTCTCCCTCTCTCCCTCCTCTCTAAAAATAAATGAATAAATAAAAATCCTTTAAAAACTTTTTAAAAATTTAAGGTTTTTTCCCAATGCCACGAGAAAGCGTTCTGAGCTTATTTTATGGTAAACAGAGTTTCGCTGGAGCTTAATCAGTGAGGAAGTCGCATGACCAGACTCATGTTTTAAAATTCAAGCAGTAATTACTTAATAGTTATGTATACCTTTCATTTGGACACTGCTTTATTCTTCACACAGAACTTTCATTTCACATTATTTCTTTTGAGCCTCCCAATTAGCCAATGAGGCTCAGTAACGTTAAATAATTTGCCCAACGTCACTTGGCTAATAAGTGGCAAACTCTGGAAAAGAAACCACGTTTCTCTGACTCTTCGCTCCTTCCTCTTTTCTACACCATATTGCCTAACTTGACCTAGGCAAACGTGAAAATAAGGAAACATGAAATGAATCTAAATCCCCAAGCACATTCCAGTTGAGTTGTAGCCAGATCTGGCGAATTTTCTATTTCTTAAATTCTAGAAGCCGAGAACTAATTGGTACTATCACCTTTTGAGAAATTACGTTTTAGTCATGAAATTTCTATTTGAACTAAAAGTATATGACTCATAAATATATTTTGATTTAAACCTAATGACAGTACATTGGTTCATGGTGGCAATATAGTAATTCTGAATAAACATAAATTTTTATGGTTCAAAATGGAACAAACCTTTCTAACTGTAATGAACAAGATAATGTAATTATTTCCAACTGACTAATGAGACACTGTCAGGAATTTCAAGAAAGAAAAAAAACTGTATCCTACAGGAGCGCCAGGGAAGGAGTGCTTCCAGGAGGCGCTTGCAGGGGGCGCCGAGGCTCCCCGGCAAATAAGCCCCTTCGTTTCCTTTCACCTCCTAATCTACGCCTTTCACCAGCCCCAGGAATTTCCTCAGTTTTCACATTTCTGGTTTAATATTCTGTTTTCCTTTATCAAAATTTCTGTCAATGCTCTGACGTCTCCTCCTCAGTTTATAAAGCCTAAATTGATGAAGGTCTTGAGGATTTTGTTTTCCAGTGGCATCAAGTTTTTCCTTTCGATGTAACCAGTGAGGAAGAATATAAACAAAGGACTGGACAGCACCCACTGGCAACCAAAGAAATTGCACCCTTTTCTTTATCTCTTGTTTATTGTCTAAGAAAATGCCACAGTGTAGGTCCCGATAACTTGCTGGGCCTGTGGAGTGACTGCTGATGTGAAGCTTCCCCTAATCCTGAGAATGATTACGCTGAAACTTGAAATCTCACCCCACGGCAATTTTTCTCAATTCATCACCCTTCCAAGAACATTATGACTGTATCACTTTCCAGAGAGAGCAACAGCAAAGCGACGCAGAAAGTGACACCTCAGGCTTCTGTCTATTCCAGTGTATATTCCTGGCTTTCTGAACTGGCTTTTTGGCTATTGTAAGTATACATTAATACTGTCTCTTTGCCAAGCTGCTCAAGTCTAAAGATTTAAAAACAAAAACAAAGAATGTGTGTGTGTGTGTGTGTGTGTGTTATCCAAGATAAAGACATTTTCTTCTCATGCACTCAGAAACTGGGGACAGATGTCAAAACACCATGTGATTCTACTATCTTATTAAAATTGGCAGGGTTTTTTTTTTTTACCTACAAAAGCTTTCTCTCTGTCATTTTTCTCACTTGTCTTGAAAGATGCTGCTTTATACCCAGACAAAAATGTGAAAGATTCAAGTACCAGGCATTTAAGTATTGAGCATATCGCACTATGTGGTGGTGGCTTCAGCAACCTACTGGCTCCCATCCATCAGAACTCAAAATGGAAAATGTACCTAATGAAGGTTTACACAGAACTTCTGGGAAACCTCTCTAGATTTAATTTTTAAAAAAATTTAACCCTATTATTCATTTCACATAAGTGGTCCCAGAGAGATCTCTGTTAAGTGGCCTGCTTTAATTTATATACCTCAGGGATTCACAGCACTATAAATGGAAGGGCTGGCCCTGGTCTTAAAATAACAGCTTGCTTGGTTAGAGGCACGATACAGTAGTTTGAAATTAACCAAAATTAACAGGGCTGTATATTTTACCTTTGCTTATTTAGCTACCTGAAGGGTTATTCTAACTGCGTCTGGTCAGATCTATTAGCTGAATTGGGTTTAATCCATTGTTCGACACAAGCTCCTTTAGTGTATTAGACAAATTGTCTGAATGTCCCGTCTTCTCTGAGTGCATAAATGGAGATCATGCTCTTGCAGTCTGTGATGAAATACTAAACTCTTGCTTTTGTTGCCACCACCCAAGGGCTGGAAGTTTCTTCCCATGTTCATGGCTTAGGAAAGTAGCCCTTCCTTTCTCTCGTACTTTTCCTTGTCTTAAATTGTCCATAGCAATACACCCTCAAAATACTTTTCAAGAACAGAAAAATTGAGATTTGTAAATAAGAAAAGTAAGACTAGGTTGACATTATAGTAGATAAAGTCCCTCTATAATGTAGCTTTTGGTAGCGCTGGGAATACACCCCTAGGAAAAGGCCTTGTTGCCGGGCGCCTTTATTCAGACACATGGCCGGCTTCTCCACTTAGCCTGATCTAGATCCTTTCCCAGTCAGTTTGAAAATGGGATAATATTAGTCCAAACTTTCTTTTTTTTTTAAAAAAAAGAAAGAACTTACAAGTTAGGCTTTTGTACTTTGATTTATGCTCTTCCCTCTACAGCTATATATTAAAAACCTACTTATATGTTTAAAAATGAGTTAATACATTTAAAGCAGTTAGAACAGTACCTAGCACATAGTACTACATTAACATTTATTCTTATTAATATATTTTTATTCCAACTCCTTTGTAAAGTCTTCCCTGTCCTCATTTGGCCTCTCCTCCCTGTACAACCAGATGTTTCGGGGGGGTTATTTTCCTATTTAAACTTATATTGAACTTAATTGTTTATATTTCCTTCTCCCTCACTAGACAATAAGCTATTTAAGAGAAGGAACCATGGATTTTCTTTGCATTGGAATCCTCCCCAGTGCCTAGCATATTACTTTCCATGTATCGCATCCTTTTAAAGAAAGTGTTCTTTGGTTTAATTGTTATGATGACCTTCAAAACCAGTGGGAGAACATATTTGCCGATACATCTGATAAGGGGTTAATATCCAAAATTTACAAAGAACTTACAAAACTTAACACCAAAAAAACCAAACAATCCAATTAAAAAATGGGCAAATGGCCTGTTAAGACAATTCTCCAAAGAGGACAAACAGATGGCCAATAGACATATGAAAAGATGCTCAATGTCACTACTCGTCAGAGAAATGAAAAATAAAACTGCAATGAGATATCACCTCACACATGTCAGAATGGCCACCATCGATAAATCAACAAACAACAAGTGCTGGCGAGGATGTGGGGAAAAGGGGAACTTTTTGCACTGTTGGTGGGAATACAGACTGGTACAGCCACTGTGGAAAGCAGTATGGAGTTACCTCAAAATATTAAAAATAAAACTGCCTTATGACCCAGCGATTCCACTTCTGGCAATTTATCCAAAGAAACCTGAAACACTAATTCAAGAGAATATATATGCACCCCTATATTCACTGCAGCATCATTTACAATAGCCAGGATTTGGAATTTATCCATTCATCTACGGATGGACATCATCCGTAGATGAGTGGATAAAACAGCTATCGTACATTTACAGCATGGAATACTACTACTCAGTGTGCAAAAAAGAAAAAAATTTTTACCCTTTGCAACAGAATGGATGGACCTGGAAAACATTATGCTCAGTGAAATAAGCCAGTCAGAGAAAGACAAGTACCATATGATTTCCCTCATCTGTGGAATCTAATGAACAAACTGAACTAAGAAGCAAAATAGGGACAGACACATAGAGAGCAGGATGACAGCTGTCAGGGGGTAGGGCTGGGTGGAGAGGGTGGAGGGCTTCAGCAAAGAAAAAGAGAGAGAGAGAGAGAGAAGAAGTCATGGACATGGACGACTTTGTGGATTGCCAGGGGTGGGAATGGGAGCAGGTGGAAGAGGGTGGAGAGGGGATTAATTGTGATGGGTGGAGACTTGACTTGGGGTGGTGAACACACAATACAGTGTGCAGATTTTGTGCACCTGAAACCTGTATAATTTTGTTAACCTATATCACCCCAATAAATTCAATAAAAAAGAAAAATAAATAAATGAATTTAAATGATTTAAATCATACATATGTATTCTGATCACAATGCAATTTAATCAGAAATCAAGAACAGAAAAATATTTTTTAAATCCCCAGAGAGTTGAAAATAAACAACATACTTCAAACTAACCCATTGGTCAAAGAAGAAATCGCAAGGGAAATTAGAAAGTATTTTGATTAAAGAGAAATTTTTAGTACCAATAGCCAGAAAAGAAGAAAGTTGTCAAATAATTGACTTATAAACTAATATATTAAGAAACTAGAAAAGGAAGAATAGATTAAACTCCAAGTAAGCAAAAGATAAGAAATAATAAAGAACACAAGAAAACTCAAAAAATAAAAGAGAGCAATAAGAAAAATCAATAAAACCAAAAATTGGTACTTTATGAAAATCAATATAATTACTAAACCTGTAACTAGGCTAACCAGAAAAATACGAAGAGAGAGTAGAGAAACAAAATGCTAATTATCAAGAATAAAAGAGAGCCTTCCAGCCAACATCGAGGCATAGGTAGGTACACTTTGCCTCCTCACACAACCAAAAGGACGACAACAACAAATTAAAAACAAAAAACAACCAGAACTACCAGAAAACTGAACTGTATGGAAGTCTGACAACCAAGGAGTTAAAGAAGGAACATTCTTCCAGACTGGTAGGAGGGCAGAGATGGGCAGCAGGGGCAGAAAGGATGTGTAGCAAGGTAGCAGCTAGAGGACTGGGTGAGGAAGTGGTGGCTGGTGGACTGGGCAGTCCCACATTTACATGCAGATAAACCGGGATGAACAACAGGGGAGCGAGACAGGTGGTTCGACCCAGGGCTCCAGCACGGGAAAAGAAAGCCTCAAAACCTCTGGCTGTAAAAGCCTGTGGGGGTTGCAGCAGCAGAGGAAACTCCCTGCCTTACAGGAGAGTTCGTTTGAGAGACCCACAGGGTCCTAAAATGTACACAAATCTGCCCCCTGAAGAATCAGCACAAGAAGGGCCCAATATACTTGTGGGTAACAGGGGAAGTTACTGAAAGCCGGCCAAGAGCCCAGCAAGTGGCATTGTTCCTACACTGACCTCTCCCCCAAATACAGCGCCACAAGGCAGTGATGTGAGTTGCCCCACCCTGGTAAATGCCTAAGGCTCTGCCCCTTACAACATAACAGGAATGCTGAGACCAAAGAAATTTTGGGCCAAAGAAATATGGCTCAAATGAAAGAACAGGTCAAAACTCCTGAAAAAAAAATACGACTAAGTGATGAAGAGATAGGCAACCTATCAGATGCAGACTTTGAAACACTGGTGGTCAGGATGCTCACAGAAATGATTCGGTATGGTCATAAAACAGAGGAAAAAGTGAAGGCTATGCAAAGTGAAATAAAGAAAAATACACAGGGAACCAATAATGAAGAGAACGAAACCAGGACTCAAATAGATGATTTGGAGCAGAAGGAAGAAATAAGCATTCAGCCAGAATAGAATGAAGAAACAAGAATGCAAAAAAAAAAAAAAAAATGAGGAGAGGCTTAGGAACCTTTGCAGCAACTTTAAACGTTTCAACATCCAAAGCATAGGGGTGCCAGAAGGAGAAGAGGAAGAGCAAGACATTGAAAACTTATTTGAAAAAATAATGAAGGAGAACTTCCCCAATCTGGCAAAGGAAATACAATTCCAGGAAGTCTAGGAAGCACAGAGAGTCCCAAAGAAGATGGACCCAAGGAAGCACACACCAAGGCATGCTATCATTACATTACCCAAGATTAAAGATAAGGAGAGAATCTTAAAAGCAGCAAGAGAAAAGGAGACAGTTATCTACAAAGGAGTTCCCATAAGACTATCAGCTGATTTCTCAAAAGAAACCTTGCAGGCAAGAAGGGGCTGGAAAGAAGTATTCAAAGTCATGAAAGGCAAGGACCTACATCCAAGATTGCTCTAGCCAGCAAAGCTGTCATTTAGAATGGAAGGTCAGATAAAGTGCTTCCCAGATAAGGTAAAGTTAAAGGAGTTCATAATCACCAAGTCTTTGCTATACGAAATGTTAAAGGGACTTATCTAAGAAAAAGAAGATCAAAACTATGAACACTAAAATGACAAGAAACTCACAACTATCAACAACTGAACCTAAAAAAACAAAAACAAAAATAAACTAAGCAAACACGTAGAACAGCAACAAAATCACAGAAATGGAAGATCACATGGAGGGCTATCAGTGGGGAGGGGGTGGGGGGAGAATGAGCGAAAAGGTACAGGGAATAAGAAGCATAAATGGTAGGTACAAAATAGACAGGGGGAGGTTAAGAATAGTATAGGAAAGGAAGAAGCCAAAGAACTTATATGTATGACCCACGACCATGAACTGGGGCAGGGGGGAATGCTGGTGGGAGGGGAGGTGCAGGGCGGAGGGGAATAAAGGGGAGGAAAAAAATGGGACAACTGCATTAGTATAATCAATAAAAACATACTTTAAAAAAAGAATAAAAGAGAGTACATTTCTACAGATACTACAGATATTACAAGGAAAACAGGGTGAGGAAGACCTTTCTTAGCATGCACTAAATGTAGAAACTATCAATAAAGAAGACTAATAAAATTGGCTTCATAATTGACACCTAACATGAATTAAATTAAAGGATAAACTTCAACAAGATACATGAAAGGTTAATATCTTCACTAAAATCCTATTACCAATCAATAAGAAAAAGATAAGTGCTTATCTTTTTCTGCTTATAGAGAAAAATGAAAAATGGGCATGCATTTCCTAGTACTTCAAAAATGAATAAGTCTAAAACCGTCAATAAATAAGATGCGCTACTCTGTCACATCTAATTGGCAAATATTAGAAACATGGATTACACATAGAGTAGGGGAGAGTGTGGAGGTCTCTTACACACTGTTGGTGACACTGCAAATTTGTATAATGATCAGCATAACTCTTTCAGAGAGCAATTTGAAAAGACATATAAAAATTTAAAATATCTAAATCCTTAATCCAATAATTTGAATTTTTAACAATATATCCAAGGAAATCATTAAATAAATGCAATCTTGGTTATAAAAGCCCAAAATTGAAAACAAGCTAAAAATCTACCAGTAGAGAGATTTATTAAATAAATTGTGGTTTACCAATAGGGAGTTAACTATGACCAGAATACTATATCATCATTAAAAATTAACATTGATATCTACATGGGTTGATATGGAAAGTCATGGTGGAGTATCCATGATATATCAAGTTGAAAAAAAAAAGCAGTTTGCAAAGTGCTATGCATAATATAAGTAAATTTTAAAAGTATTTTGTAAATTTAAAAATCTAGAAGAATATACAGAGGAGAATTAACAATGGTTTTCTCTGAGAGGTAAGATTATAGACAGAATTTCCAATTTTGAGATTTTTGTATTGCTTGGTTTTTATAACAAATATATATTTTAAGTGTTAAAAATCAGTAAAAGTTTTCCATTTTGAAAAAATTCCATTCTAATGTTATTCAATAAGAATTTTATTAAGTTATGAATAAAATTCATTCCAACCTAGGTTTTAAAATGTTCTAACTGGTTCATTGAAAGCTTTTAGAAAGTATTTCTTCTACTAAAAGACCATAAACAATTTTCTTGAATTGTGATTTTTAAACATTTACAAGCAATGGTTCCTAACCAAATAGTTTTGAGCATGAAAAGTACACGATGTTGGACTTGTATAACCAGCTCTGAGTAAAATACATCTATCATCACTTTGTGAGATGACTTCCCACTAAACAAACACCTGGGCTAAGAAAATTAATGGATAAACCAATATTGCAAGCCTGGGCTACATTCATATATATTGGATTAGTTTTCATTCACATCATTACCTCTTGTTGAAAAGTATTCCATTTAAAGAAGTTAAAAAATTCACTTTTCCCAAAATATTGTCACATTTAAGTACACACTAAAATACTCTGGATAATGTTACACAAAAACTACAAAACCCTGTAATTATTTTTGAAAAGATACTGTATAATAATCATCTGTTCTATATATTTGTACATGAAAACAAAGCACTATGAGGGATACTAGTTATTAGAATAACATGTCTCAAAATGAACCATCTTCAAATTTAAAAGCTTCACATCAGGGAAAGTTGGCAAGTTCAAGGCATGATTAAAGATAATAATAAGTTATACATCAAATATGAATTGCACCACTACTCTGCACCAGATTTTATCACTGCTGCCTATGACAATTTAAACAAAAAAACCCAAACACATTATAAATCATGCACCCTCACACGCGCTCTCTTAAGCAAAAACACCTACCAGGTATACAATCAAATTAAAACTGTAGGAGAGATTTATTAGCTTGTAGATGTTCCTAATTATTTGAAAAACGTGTCTTATGTTCAATAGCAACATCTTTCAAGAGCACATTTCAATCTTAGGAAAGGGGATCAAATCACCATAAGAGTGATCACAGAGTGTTTATTAAATCAACATTTCAAGGCAAAGCGAATTTTTGGCAAGTATTATGGGTTATTTTCTATAATATACACAATAGCGCTTAGCCTTTGTCTCTTCTAGAAAACCTGTTATGTATAGGAGATACGATAATATAGAAGGTATACTGGGGCCGGGGCAACATAGAGGGAAGGGGGGTAAGATTTATTACCTTCAATTATTTTTGTTAAAAATGCTCCTCAGGGCACAGGCACATAATATATTGTACTTTCCATTACTTAGTGCAAATGTAAAACATATCTAAAAAACACATTTCATCCTTATAACATTAAAATAACAAGTAGGATGTCATGACGTTAATTTGACAGATGGACTGTCATTTAGCAATGTTGTACAACATTAGTTAACAGCAAATTAATATCATCATACCCAATTTTTCTTAACATCTAGAAGGTATCAGATTGAAAAAACTTTCCTAGTAAGGTATCTTTGATTTGCTTACTAATCTAGTGAGGCAAAATAGTTAGCTAAAAATATGCAAATGTAATCCACATGTAATTTTAAAATGGCTTTCAAAAAATTTAAAAACAAATGGTAGAATAATCTAAAAACTCTGATCTTAGCGACTATCCCCCAACTTTATCCTTCACTAAGGTAGTGATTTTTTTTTGACAAGTTCACATGTACATTATGAATTGACTCATAAAAATTTTCAGCATATTGTACTAGGTTTATTATAACCACCCATACTATATATTAAGACCAGTATCTTTTCATCAACACCAGCTGTTAAGCAAACTCAAGTGACATAGTAGATTAATGATTAGTCAATAGAAAAGAAAGCAAAAATAGAGTGACATAAATTTAATTTCATTACACTTTGGCATCTAAAGCCACAATTTATGCCCCACTGACCACAAATGACTTCTCTATTGTAAAACAGTCTTGATGTATACAATTCTAGTGGCAACAACATTCACCAAGTGAATGTTAATTTTAAAGTTTTCATATCAAATGTTGACATTTTCTCAAATCATTTTAATAGTATTGGAATAACATGAGAAAATTATTTCTTGCCAATTATCCCCATCGATAACTCAAGTGTTCCTTTAGGTACTCTCTGTTAATATTTTTTCATTATCTAATGCATAAAGGGGAGGGGCAAAAGAGGAAGAACTTCCAGCCTAATTTTGGAGTTTGAGTCAAAATATCAGCTTAACTTTAGCTGGCTCTTGGAGCAGGAACAGAAGAGTTGTAAAAACATGGCTTTAAATCTTTAGCAGCTACATTCTAGAAAAACATAAAAGAGTGATGTTATAGCATTAAAATAGGCCCCCTTCTCTGTTAAAAGAATTGTGGTAATCATACTTTTTAATAGAGAAGTTATAATTTCCTTAAGCAAAGAAGGTCTGATTTCAGGAATGATCGTATCAAACTTAAGGAAAGAGTTCTCGTGCTCTTTGTTTAAAAGTCGCGAATTTTACCGCCTTCAGGAAACTAACTCATTCCATGTAACTAACTTCTCGCGTGGTCTTATGCTTGTCAATTCGTCCCATTGGATTTTATTAGTACATTCTTTGAAAGCAGGGACCACATCTTAAATTTCCTCATCTTTCCCTTGATTGTGAAATTTTAGCAATGTTTGCCTGTTAAAAAATCTAGATGTATTTTTTGCCCCAAGTCCAATTTTATTAGATAAGTGTCTTCCTTTTCCTGCTTATGACTTACTCTGAATCTAACTTTTCCTTCATTTTATCTATTTATTACTCCTGATCTTTCCTTTCTCTTTTCCCTCCCACTCCCAGAATATAAACATAGATATAGAGATCAAAGTACGCACACACATATACAGACACAATACTAAATATATGACATTCTTACAAAATTATATATAAAATATATTATAATTCTATGTAATTGATTAATCATAAGGAGTAGACTTTGGTCCTATCTTATTGCTTCAAAAAACATCTAGAAAACTAAATAAAGATGATTTTTTTAGGTTATCTTAAATTGATTTTTCTCACCAAAATCACTGGTTCTCTCTTCTAATGGTTGGTCTTTATAATCCCAAAATACAGCAATGACTTCACTCAAATGTTCTATTCCCTACTTAAAATATTTAATTTTATTAATTTCTTTAAAAAATTTTAATGCGTTTATTGATTTTAGAGAGACAGGAAGGGAGAGAGAGAAGGGACATCGATGTGGGAACATCGCTTAGTTGCCTCTCATAGGCACCCCGATTGGGAATCGAACCCCCATCCTTTTGGTATATGGGCCACACTGTAACCAACTGGGCCACACTAGTTGGGGCAGTTTTATTAACTTCTTGATAACTGTGTGTTTTGCTGCATTTGCTGATTCCATTGGAAGAAAGTGATAGTTGCTACTGATAAAAGGGAATTTAAAAAAATAGTTCTTGATTTGTTCTCATGGTGGTGTTAGCAATTTTATCTCAGCTTTACTGCTCAGTCAGCCATTTCCAGATTATACAATAAATCCTCATATCCTTTGTGATTTATGGCTATTTTAGGATAAAGGAGGTACATTCAGTATAGTAATTGATACACAGACCTGGGACTTAGTAGGAAATCTAAATTCAATTCCTACCCTTCTAAAAATAAAAACCATAGTTGCTCAGTTTCTATGTCTGTTAAATTTGAACACCGTTGTTCATCATTCATAAAAAAATCTATTGTGTCAATTGGAAGTGATAGCAATAAGAGGACAAATAGATCTATTAATGCAATCATTATTATATTATGCAATCATTTGAGCATCAAAATATTTTATAGAAAATTACATTTAGTGGTTTGAATCACACTCTGAATAAGTCTGTTGAATATGGGCTTGTGGAAAGTCAGTATTCGGATGTGAGTTTCTGGCACTAACAATGTGTGGCTGAAGGAATAAACTGATCTTTATTACAAGTTGGCTTATGATAAATAAGAAAATTTTCAGTGGGTAGAAACTGTGTATTTCAAATAACCTAAATGGTGTTTGGCATTTACTTTGTGAAGTTTAAGGTTTCTTAAAATATAAAACTGGAATCAGAACATAATTTTCATGATTCCTTCAAAGATCCATAATAACTGGTTACTTATTTGATATAGAATCACTTGAAATGTAAACATAGAATTTAAAACATTGCAACTCTCACAAGAGACTGTCTAGTACATACTGCCATTAATGAACTATCTCTGCATGTGAAATTCCATTAGAATTATCTTTTAAAATATCTGTTTTTTATCTCAATGGCCAGTATTTGTAATTATAACCACTATACTAGGCAACTGTGGTGTAATTAAAAACTGTATCTGTAGGGGATGGAGGGATGGAGCAAAAAGGGAAAAGGGCTCATGGACATGGACAACAGCGTGGTTAGAGGGAGACAGGGTATAAGGGGGGTTAAATGGTAATATAAAAACTACAATTAAAAAATTAAAAAACCCTATATTTGACTTTTGTCCATGGTTCATGGTACAGAACTTCAAAACCTTTGGGATTTCCTGAGCTATGAGTGTCTTTATTATGCTAACGAGGTGAGTCTAGGCTGGGCCCTAGATAGTTTCAAGATGAGGGCTAGTCACTACAAAGACCAGTCACATTATTAGGGAGTTAGAACTTTGGGCCAGCGCAACCTTTAGGGAAAGGGGGAATTACAGGGTCATATGATTTAATCAATCATGCCTATGTAATAAAACTATCGGAACACCCAGGCCCAGGGGAGCTTCCTGGTCGGTGAACATGTCAATATACCAGTGGCGCACCCTGACGCCACAGGGACAGAGGCTTCTGTGCTCAGGACCCTTCCAGGCCTCTGCGTGTCTCTTCATCTGACGGTTCGTTTGCATCCATCATCACATGATGGTAGCCAAAAACTTAGTACTTTCCTGAGTTCTGTGAGTTATTCTAGTTAATTCTTGAACCTGAGGAGGTTGTGGGAAGTTCTGCCTGAATTTCTAGTAGGCCCGGCAGAAGTGGGGGTGTTTGGGTGACACCCAAACCTTGCGACTGGCTGCTGAAGTGGGGGCACTCTTGTGAAGGACTCTGTCCTAAACCTGAGGAGTCCGAATCTAATGCTGGGTAACTGGTGTCAGAACTGAACTGATTTGTAGGACACCCATTTGGTGTCAGAGATTTGGTGCTGAAACATTTTCAGCTTGAGAATGATAAACTTTTGGATTTATTTCTATTCTGCCCTTAGCAATGTATAATCAAAAAATATATATAGCCTTTAAAGAAAATATGTCAAGAGTGACGTCACAACCATTACTCTAGCTGCTTTTTCTAAATATTTACATCTTAAATAACAAAACAAAAACAATTTAAAAAAACCCCAACCTACTAATAATACATATGCCGAATGCACAGAGGATGAGAATAAAATCCAGTGTATATCTATTCAATGGTCTTTATTACAGTGATTTTTATAAAGGTCAAAACTGACGCCCAGTAGACTTTGATTTAATGGAAAAGAGCTAAAATGCCAAAACCCCAAAACACTAGCAATTTAAAAATACAAAATACATTGTAGTTGGAACTTTCTGTTTCATTAATGTCTTCATAAAAGTGTCATTGTTAACTATAGAATACTAATTTTGTAATTTAGAATAAAACTTATATTAAACCTTAAATAAAAAGCATTCTGCTAAGTTGTTTTGTAATAAAAGACGCACTTCCATGAAAAATATTGAATTACAAATTAAGAGAGCCCTTCTATCTGAGACTATACTAAGAGTTAAAAAAATCTTTGTAAACATTGGTGAAGGCCATGTGTTTTAAAGAATTATCAATTTTAGAGACTGATGAGAAACAGGTGAAGTACACAGTAAAGTTGTCACAAGGGCTAAGTAAAAGTCCTGGCCGCTATTTTTACCAACATTTAATAGTCAATAACTCTAAAGACATTTGCTAAATTTACTCACTGGAAACTGAGGGATGTGGAGAGTTAGTTATAAAGAAGAAATGCTAAAGATTAAGGAAAAATGCCAGTTTCTTTATGATACAATGCATGTCACAATTAAAATAATTCATCTGGTGGTAGAATCTGAAAAATACATTTTCCAGCACACCTTATCCACTTATCATAGTATAGGGAAATACATGGATTTCAATTTGGTGATTTAACCTACAGCTTTAAATCTTTAATAAATAAATTTGAAATTCCGAACTTTAATAACGAAAAGGCCATAACTGAAATGATGTCAACCCTGGATATGAATCTCTTACCAACACGATGAAAGCCCCACTTGTAGAGCTGCACTTCTGGTCAGCAGCTGCATTCTTGTTTTAATAAAAGGAGAAAGGGTGCCAGCACGCCAGTGCAATCCAAGACATGGTTGCTACATAAGCAGCAGGATTAATTGCTTTTCCAGAAAGCTGGAATAAGCTCTCCTTCCACTGTCCCATCAGGATCAGCTTCCATAAAATAAGTGTAATAAGATAATGTATTACATACGCCAGTAACTCCTACCACCAATATTCAGCTGAACAAAGCCATCCATATTTATATCAGTCAATAAAAACTTCATTGCTACATATATTTCAGACATCACATTTTAGCTGCGTCTTTTAGGTGGAGATAAGGTAGGCTGTAAAGAAGCAAAAGCATATATATCCTTACTCCCTAAAGGGTCTGCCCACCTTTCCTCCAATATCTTCTTTGGCTAATGAGATGAGAAAAAAGAAACACGTATTGGGGATTTTGAAAAACTGCTCTACCAATCTGAAGGATCTTATTCACAAAAATAAGAAATACAGATGTTTTAATTGGCACCAAAAGGGTCATACTGATCATAATTGGTGTGATTTCATGACTGATGAGATCTGGAGAGATCGTCTGACCGCCCCATACACGGCCACGAGGAGGTACATTTGGGCTGTGATGCCCCTCGGCGCCTCCCTAGGCTCACATTATCCTTTGGAAGTAAACGTAAAGGGAACAATTATTTCTAAATTTAAAAATAGCACAGAAGGAACCAAGACAAAGGTCACACTCCAATCAGAAAAAGAGCTCTTTTCTTCTGGTTCCACAGTCTGGAGCTTATCCACTAAATCATTTGGATTTCCAGACCGCAACCTAAATATACCTTCTCATGGCTATATATGGGATAATCAAATGATCTCTCCAAAATCCATCAATCATTTTGTAAACTATTGGAGAGCCTAAAAACCCTAGTTTACTTCATGGATACAAAAGTTCTGAGACTATTTTTGAAATTCTGGCCCATTTATGAAAATGACACAATGTACTATATTAGAAACTGAAGTCTTCCCATGATAGCTTTAGGTATAATAATATGTAGAAGAATATTATTTTCAAAGTAACTTATAAGCTACTTAAAATATTTTAGTAATATCAATGCAGCATTTGCTAAATTCTTGATAAAATTATTGTTTGTTGTAGTCTTTATCTACCCTGAAAAAAATATACAATACTATCATCCTCTATTATAATGTCCCTGATGATTTCCAAATGTTCCTTTGCTATGCAGTAGAAGTATATGATTTCTGATCCAGATGCTTTAAAAGGCAATTCTAACAAAGAAACTTAATCTGAGCTGAACTTGGCACGGATTCTAAAAACCTATAGGATGATGTTTTGGAAGCTGCTCAAACAAAAACTGAAACAGAAATATGCATCCACAATCATATATCCCTGGCTGATAGTAATAAATGAAGGATACAGACTTTTTCCATAAGTATGGGTGAATAGAAGTTAATGCTTATAAAATACAGTGTAAGTACCAAAACAGTATTTGAGATTGATACTTCTTTTTTTAAAGCCAAAACATCCATTTACTTCACAAGAAGGTATAAATCAAAGAAAGATTATATGTATTCTTTTGAAAGCTACTCAGAAGTTTCAGTGCTCTTATTAAGAAATTATTTTCATTATAATATTTAACAAAATTATAGTATAATATTCTAAAAAATGTTAACATAGATGAGGGCACTTTGAGCCAATGTATTCCAGTGAAAATGGAATACATTGGGTACAAAAGTTCTGAGAGTCTTTGTGAGTCCCAGAAGAAGAGGAAAGGGTGAGTGAGACAGGAAATGTCTGCTAAGATAATACCTAAGGATTTTCCCAAACTCACCAGAGATATCAAGCCACACATTCAAGAAGTGCAAACACCTTAGAAACAATACACACAAAGAAAAGTATACTAGGAGAGCTGAAAACCAAAGACCAAGAGAAAAATCTTAGAAGTAGCCAGATGAAGGAAATTTCCTATGATAGTTCGGTGAAAACAAAGGAAGTGAGAAGATAATAAATCATTATTTTCAAAGTGGTTATAGAAAATAACTCCAACCTAGAATTCTATACCCAGTGAAAATACTCTTCAAAGATGAATGTAAAAGAAGAGATTTTCAGACAACTAAATACAAAAAGAATTCATCACCAGCAGGCAAAAACTAAAAACAAATGCTACTAGGTAAAAATATAATTAAATAAAAACAATACATTATATTTTGATGTTGTATTGTGAGACCTTGTTAAAGACACTGTATTAGTTCTAGTACCTCTTTTATAGATTCTTTATGATTTTCTACATAGGTGACATGTTGTCTGTGAAAAAAGGCCTTACTTATTCCTTTACAGTCTAATGCCTTACTTCCCTGCCCCACCTCATCGCACTGGCTAGGGCATCCAGTGCAAGGCTGAACAGATGTGGTTGGAGCATATATCCTTATTCTGTTCCTATTCTTAGGTAAAAGTATTTGATCTTTTACTGTAATTAAGTATATTGCTGGCTGTAGTTATTATTATTATTGAAGACATTTTTAGAGCAGTTTCGGATTCACAGAAAAATTGAGAGGAGGGTACAAAGACACTCCCACACTTCCCATACACTCCCTGTGCCCACACATGCATAGCCTCCCCCATTATCAACATCAGTCACCAGAAAGGTACAATCCTTACCACTGATGAACCTGCAACAACACATCACAATTACACAAAATCCATAATCTACCTTAGGGTTTACTCTTGGTGTTGTATGTTTTATGGCTTTGAATAATTATATAATGACATGTACCTTTCATTATAGTGTCAACAGTGTACTTGTTTTCCTGTACTAAAAATCCTCTGTACTCTGCCTATTCATCCCGCATTCCAATCCTGGCAATCACTGATCTTTTTACTGTTTCCATAGTTATGTCCTTTCCACAAGGTCATATAGTTGGACTCACACAGTATGTAGCCTTTCCAGATTGGCTTCTTTTACTTAGTAATGTGCTTTTAAGGTTCCTCCACATCTTTACATGGCTTAACAGTTCATTTCTTTTTAGTGCTGAATAATATTCCATTATAATATGTCACTGACTGGATGTACCGCTGTTTATCCATTCAACCTACTGAAGGGTGTAAGGCTTCCTTCAGTGTCTCTCTTCATTATTTCTTGGTTGCTTCCTAGTTTTGGCAATTATGAATAAAGTTGCTATAAACATCCATGTATAGGTTTTTGTATGGACATGTTTTCAATTCCTTGGTGTAAATATCAAGAAGTGTAATTGCTGGACTGTAGAGTAGAGCATGTATAATTTTGTGATAAACTGCCAAACTTCTTCCAAAGTGGCTGTACCATTTTCATTCCACCAGCAAAGAATGGGTTCCTACATGCCACATCCTTGCCAGCACTTGACATTGTCAGTGTTCCTGATTTTGGTAACCTAGCAAATGTGTGGTGGAATCTCATTGCTGTTTTAATATGCATTTCCTTGATGACATAGAATGTTAAGCATCTTTTCATATACTATCTGAAACCTGTATATCTTCTTTGGTGAAGTGTCAAGGTCTTTGGCTCATTTTTTATTGGGTTGTCTGCTTTCTTGTTGCGTTTTGACAGCTCTTGGTACATCTTGGATAACAGTTCTTTATCAGATGTGTCTTTTGCAATTATTTTCTCCCAGGCTATGACTTGCTTCTCATCCACTTGAAACTCTCTTTTACAGAGCAGAATTTTTTTAATTTCACTGAAGTCTAGCTTATTAATTAATTCTTTCATGGTGTTGCATCTAAAAAGTCATTGTCATACCCAAGGTCTTCTAGGTTTTTCTCCTATGCTATCCTAGGAATTTTATACTTCTGTGTTACATTTAGGTCTGTAGTCCATTTTGTTTAATTTTTCATAAAGGGTGTAAGATCTGTGTCTAGATTCTTTCTTTTTTTTTTTTTTTTGCATGTGAATGTCTGGTTTTTCAAGCACCATTTGTTGAAGAGTCTATCTTTGTTCCATCATATTGCTTTTGCTCATTGGGAGATATTACTGTAAATGGAATTGTGTTTTTAATCTCAAATTCCACTTGCTCATTGATGCTAAATAGGAAAGAAATTCAATTCTGTGTAGTAGACTCATTTACTACCACCTTGCTATAATCACTTACTAGTTCCAGGAGAATTTTTTGTTAGTTTCTTGAAATTTCTACATGATGATCATGTCATCTATGAACAAAGACAATTTTATTTATTCCTTTCTAATCTGTCTACCTTTTATTTCTTTTTATTATCTTTTTCATTAGCCTGAACTTCTAGCACAGTGTTGAAAAGAGATGGCGAGAGGGGACATTCTTGCTTTGTACTTGATCTTGGTGGAGAAGTTTTGAGTTTGAAGACTATGCTTAACCAAGTTGCAGAAGTTTCCTTCTCTTTCTAGTATACTGAGAGTTTTTTTATTCACAAATAGCTATTGGATTTTGTCTAATGTTTTTGTTCATCTGTTGATACAATCAAGCGATTATTCTTTTTTAGCTTGTTGGTATAAGGAATTACAGTAGTTGATTTTCGAATGTTGGACCAGCTTGCATAGCAAGGATAAATCCCACTTGGATGTGGTGTATAATTCTTTTTAAACATTATTGAATTTGATGTGGTAATATTTTATTGAGGCTTTTTCATCTTTTTGCATAAGGGATATTGGTCTATAGTTTCTTTTCCTTTAATACTTTTTTAAATCTGGTTTTGATAGTAGAGTAATGCTGGTTTACAGAATAAGTTGGGTAGTATTCTCTCTGCTTCTATTCTCTGAAACATATTGTAGAGAGTTAGTATAATTGCTTCCTTAGATGTTTGGTAGAATTCACCAGTGGGCTTGGTGTTTTCTGATTTAAAAAGTTATTAATTATTAATTTAATTTATTTAATAGATATAGGTCTATTCAGTTTGCGTGAGTTATGGCAGGTTATGTTTTTCCAGGAATTCCTTCATCTTGTAGGTTTTCCATAGATACCCTTCCTCAACTCGTTTATTGAGAATAAATGAATGGTGGATTTTTCCAAATGCTTTTCCTGCATCTATAGAGATATCATGAATTTTCTTTTTTAGTTTATTAATGGGGTGATTACATAAATTGAGTTTTTAAAGCCATTTAAAAATAATTATAGATTCACAAAAAGTTGCAATGATAGTACACAGGGGTCCTATATATTCATTCCCACTATTAGTTACATCTTACATAATTATAGCACAATATCAAATCTGAAAATTGACATTATTATGAAGTGTGGGTATTGTCCAATGCTGTGTTATCACAAGTACAAATTCATAATACCACTACCACAAACGGGACCCAGAACTGTTCTTTTGTATGGATTGTGCTTTTACTGTCAAGAACTGTTCATTTATCTCTGGATCTGAACTCTTCTGTGTTTTTTTCTAAAACTTTTAAAGCTTTGTGTTTTCCATTTAAGTCCAAGATCCATTTTGAGTTAATTTTGTATAATGTTTGAGGTTTAGGTCAAGGTTTGTTTTTTGGCCTGTGGATTTCCAATAGCTCTAGCACCATTTTCGGAAGAGACTATCTTTCCTCCGTTGAATTTCCTTTGCACTTTTGTGAAAAATCAGTTGAACATATTTATGTGGGTGTACTTCTGGATTCTGTTTTGTTGCATTGATTTACGTGTCTATTCCTCCAGCAATATCACTGTCTTAATTATTGTAATTATATTATAAGCCTTAATATGGCCTAGAGCGACTCCTCCCACTGTATTCTTTTTTGTCAAGTTGCTATAGTTACTCTAGTTTCTTTGCTTTTCTACATTAGCTTTAGAATAACCTTGTATATATCTACAAAAACTCTTGCTGTATATTGAGGGAGAATTGACATCTTTACTACAGTGAGTATTCCAGTCCATGAACATGATATGTCTCACCGCTTACTTGGATATGCTTTTATTTCTTTCATCATTATTTTTTTACTTTTCAACATACAAGTCCTATACACATTTTGTTAAATTCGAATCTAAGTATTTCATTTTTAATGCAATTTTAAATGGTATTATATTTTATATATGAACTTTATAATCATTTTTTTGGATTCTACAAAATAGTTTTCTGGGACATTGATTTAGATTGCATTGAATCTGTAGATGTGGCTTGGAAAGAAATGACATCTTAACAATATTGACTTTCCACCCATGAACATGGAATATCTCTCCATTTATTTATATCATCTTAGATTTATTTCATCAGCTTGTTGTAATTTTCTGCATATAGATTCTGTACATATTTTGTTAGATTTATACCTAAGTAACTCATTATTTTTGGAACTACAGAAAATAGTATTATTCAAAATTTCAAATTCCAGTTGTACATTGCTGATGCAGAAAGGCAGTTAATGATTAAATGTTAACCTTGGATTCTTCAACTTTGCTATGCTCACTGAATTAGTTCCAGATTTTTTTTTCAATTTTGGGGATTTTCTACATAGAAAATCATGTAATTAGTTAATATAGACAGATTAATTTCTTTCTTTCCCATCTTCATATTTTTTAGTCCCTTATCTTGTCTCATTGTATTAGGATGTCCAATATGAACTTAGGAATGGGAAGAGAAGATCTGGTCATAGGGGAATGCACCCAGCTTCTCACCATTACATACGATATTAGTAGTAGGGTCATTGTAAATGTTCTTTATCAAGTTGAGGAAGTGTGCTAAGAGGTTTTAATCATGAATGGGTACTGAATTTTGTCAAATGTTTTCTATGCTTCAAATGTAATCATCACAAGTTTTTCTTTAGACTGTTGATGTGGTGGATTATTTTGATTTTCAGATGTTGACCAAGCCTTGCATACTTGAGCATGGGGTATAGTTCTTTTATACATTATTGGATTTGACTTGCTAATATTTTCTTAAGGATTTTTGCATCTATGTGCATGAGAGATAATGGCGTGTAGTTTTCTTTTTGTGTGTTGGCTTTGTCTGGTTTTGGTATCATGATAATACTAACTCCATAAAGTGAATTGAGAGTGTTCTTTCTTCTTCTATTTTCTGGGAGAGACTGTGTAGATTTGGTGTTAAGTCTTATTTAAATGCTGGATAAAATTCTCCAGTAAAACCATCTGTATCAGTAGATAATCTTTTTCTGGAGTTCTTAAATTATAACTTTAATTACCTTAATAGTTACAGTGCTATTTAAATTATTTATTCCTTACTGAATGAGTTGCAATAATTTTTGCTTTTTAAAGAATTGGTCTATTTAACTTAACAGATTCATGTGTAGAGCTGTTCATAATATTCTCTTATTTTCCTCCAGAGGCTCTATAGTGATATTCCTGTTTCCGTACTGACATTGGTAATTCGAGTCTTCTCTCTTTATCTCTGTCAGTTTTTCTAAGTGTTTGTCAATTTTATTGCTCTTTTCAAAGAAGGTTCTGCTTCATTAATTTTTCTATTGCTTTTCTGTTTTCAATTTCATTGATTTTTGCTCTTATGTTAATTGCTTATTTCCTTCTACTTGCTTTGGTTTTATATTGTTCCTCTTGTTCCAGTTTCTTGAGGTGGGAGCTTTGATTATTGATTTGAGAATTTTCTTCTTTTTTATTGAGATATAATTGACATATGACATATTAGCTTCAGGCGCATAGTGTAATGATTCACTCTTTGTATGTATTGTGATATGATCACCACAATAAGTCTAGTTAATGTCCATCACCACACATAGTTACAAATATTTATCTCGTGATGAGAACTTTTAAATCTTTTAGTAACTTTCAAATATATAATACAGGATTATTAACTACAGTAACTATGATGTACATTACATTCCCAAGGTTTATTTATTTGATAAATGCAAGTTAGTACCTTTTGACCACCTTCGCCCACTTCGTCTACCCTCCCCAGCACCCACCTCTGGTAGCCACCAATCTGTTCTTGGTAACCTATAAATTCACTTTTTGTTGTTTTTTTCAGATTCCACATATAAATGACATAATACAGTATTTGTCTTTTTTGGTCTGACTTATTTTACTTAGCATAATGCCCTCATGATCCATCCATGTTGTCACAAACAACGACTTTCTTCTTTTTAATGGCTGAATAATACCATGAGATATATTTGTCCAGAAAGTATCCAGCCATGTACTATGAAAGATACAGACATTTATTGAAGAAGAGACAAGAAACATTGTACATAGGACAATGACACCTCAGTCCCCTTCAAAGTAGGCATCTTGGGACGTCACACAGCTCTCCCAACTGTAGCATGATGTACCTTCTGCTCTGGTAGCAGAATCTGTGGAACAAATTTTGCCACATGTTTCATGCTAAGATCTTGTGTCAAAATATTGGATACAGTAGTTTTTGGAATGCTTAGCTTCTAGTTCTCACCCTGTCATTCGCTGATCTTTGTGGACTGCAGCCTGTACATATTCAGCATTCTCAGGCGTTCTGCTTGTTGCAGGCCTTCCAGAATGTGGATCACTTTTAACAGATTCTTGACCATCTTTGAAGCATTTGTGCCACACTTTATTTGCACTGCACTCATTGCATCGTCCCCAAAAGCCTTCTGAATCATCCAAATAGTTTCCACAGAGGAATGTTCGAGCTTAACACAAAATTTGTTACAGATTCGTTGCTCTACTTGCTCAGTCATTTCCAATGTGACAGTCACACAGTACACGTGCTCACTCAATGGTATCCACCACCCCCACTAACTAGTACCACGAAGTCTTCATTGTTCACCCATGTGCATTCCAGTCCCCTCTCCTTGGCTGCAAGGTTATATCAATGTCAGTCTAGCCATTCTCCTTGCATTAACAATGGCTGGACTTTTTCCACGTTATATGTGTGTGTGCATACCACTCCTTCTTTATTCATTCACCCATCAGTGGACCCTTAGGTTGCTTCCATGTCTGGGCTACTATAAACACAGAGGTGCATATATCTTTCAAGTTAACATTTTCATTTCCTTTGAATAAATATCCAGAAGGGAATATTTGCTAGATCATATGTTTTTTATAGTGGCTGCACCAAGGTACATTTCAACCAACAGTCCACAAGTATTCCTTTTTCTTTTCATCTTCATCAACACTTGTTGTTTCTTGGCCCTTTTTTTTTTTTTCTTTTTGATAATAGTTCTAACAGGTATGAGGTGCTATCTCACTTTGGTTTTCATGTGCATTTTCCTGATGATCAGTGATGTTCAGCACCTTTTCATGTACTTCTTGACCATCCTGCATGGTTTTTTTGAAAAAATGGCTATTCAGATCTCCTGCCTATTTTTAAATCAGATTGCTTGGTGGTTGTTTTTTTGTTTTTGTTTTTGTTATGAGTTGTATGAGTTACTTATATATATTTAAATACTAATCTCTTATCAGGTATGTGGTTTGCAAATATTTTCTCCTATTCAGTAAGTTGCCTTTTAATTTCAATGGTTTCCTTTCCTGTGTTGTAAGTTTCTTAATATATTAGTATATGCTAACAAATTGAATTTTTACCTAGTAAATAATTCAAACTATTCTTAAAAGCAATTCATTTTTCTGATAAACTATGTAAGTAACATTCTTGGGACAAATATATTTGTAACTTTAAAAATTCTCAAACTTTACTTAATGCCCTTGATATTTAGCAGTTAGGATGGCTGTTATCCAAAAACAACCTCAACAATAACAACAACAAAACGAGAGAACACAAGTGCTGGCAAGGATTGGGGGAAAGGAACCTTTGTGCTCTGAGTGAGGGTGTAGACTGGTACAGCCATTGTGGAAAAATGTATGGCCGTTCTCAAAAATATAAAAATATATTCCTGGGTATATAACCAAAGGAACTAAAATCACTATCTTGAAGAGACTAATGCATTCCCAAGCTCACTGTAGCATTACTCACAATGGCCAAGATTTCAAACAGACTAAATGCTGTCAATGGATGAATGGATAAATGAATGACATATATAATGGAATATTATTTAACCTTAAAACATATAAGGAAATCCTGTCATCTGCAGCAACATGGATGAAACTGGAGGACCCTGAGCTAAGTAAATAGGCCAGACACAAAAGACAAATACTGCATGATCTCACTTACATGTGGAGTCTAAAGAAGTCTAACTAATTGAACCAGAGAAGAGAATGGT